>BMAV01003473.1:77089-121675 GCA_019973955.1 Trichonephila inaurata madagascariensis
TTCAGATTATTGGAGGAATTTTTTATCATGCTATTTAAGAAATGAAAACTTTAAACTCATTTTTCTCCATGTTGAATTTTTGTACATTCACTGTTATTCAAAACCCTAAGGCTTTTTTGATAATTGAAGTAAGGGTTTGAAACTTTTTATACATGTTCTGAAATGTATGTTTTGTAAAACTGTGCATTGAATTAGCTCTAACATGTTTAGTACTTTTTCTAAAAAATTTCAAAATCAAAATTAATGTTTTTTCGAGAATTTTTGTAAGTTTAACTATAAAAAAATTAATAAAAAATTAAAGAGCAGTAGCAGAAATAAACCCATGCACAGTTTTATGTAGTATATTATAAGGTACTTGGAAAAAAATTTTGAAAGAAAAGAAACATATTTAAAAAAGCCTTAGGGGTTTAAAAAATGTTTAAAAAAATTTAAAAACTTTAAATTTTACAAACATTTTGCAACAAATTAAAAATTTTTTGTATGGAATTATTATTAAATATTAACCTTTATAAAATACAATTAAAACCAAATATCAAATATTAAAAATAAAAAAAATTTTAAAGATGGTACCATATTGCCTTAATATAATTAAAAATTATTAAATCAATAAGAATGTTCCATAATGTGGGTTAAATTCTTACGTGAGTTGCTATATTTCATACATTTATTACGAAAGAAAACAAAACTGCATAAAATTAAAACTTAAAAAAAAAGAGAGGTGCTCTTTAACATTTTTTTAAATAATGTTAATTTATGTTTTGATTAATTACAAAAAATTTACAGTGAATAAATATGTATCTTAAGGATTATGTTCAGGATATTCACGAGAAAAAGAGTTGATGAAGTATATATTTTCTGACAAGCAACTTGCAAGTAAATCTGTCATGTATTTTCGTCTTCATCTGCAATAAATCTACTGTGTGCTTTTGTCTTTATGAACAGATTGGAAAGATTTTTTGATTATATTTTGGACTCGTTTGATATTACTTTGGTCTTATTTCGGAAAAGAATTTCCATCAATACTTTCTGAAAAATTATTTCGATGGGACTCACTGTTTATTCGGTTCACGTAGCAATTTTTAAAGAGAATTTCTTCAGAAGGAAAACTTTACATCAGCATTTGTTTTTACTTTTGAACTATTTATAGATGCCTAAAAAATAAAGTATTAAGATTGATTTCTTTAACTCTATGCTGACAACAAGATAAAACATTTAAGCAAATATTGTGATTCTAATGTGACATCTCTCGCGTTCTTCTTCTAACATAACCCCTACGTTCTTTGACGGCCACGATTAATGGCAAAACTTTTCCAACCCAAATCCAAGAGGTAAAACGAAGCAAAGATGCAAATAAGATAACCTTTAAAAGGATAGAAAGTTTAGTAAGCAATAATGGAAATTTAGAGGAAGCTAGTTCGGAAAAGGTAGAAGTGTAATTAGACGGCCTACCAAAGAATCACGGAGATCCCGCCATTAGTACAAGGTGCATACTATTGCACTCGAGCCTAACCTGAATATCTGAAGTTAATTGAACCGTTGAGTATTCAACCAAGGTAGAAGAATATATTCTGAACGCTAGTATATTATTGAATCGAGATTAGGCGGATCTAATTAGTTATATTGATAAGTGATCTAATTGCGCGATCTGAGTTAGTCGATCTAAGTTTGTTTGATATCTAAGTAATTTAAGTTAAATTCTTAATAAAAGTCATATTAAGAATTATAGAATGTCTCATATATCCTTCCCGGATAATCCCACACCTCTAACTTACGTGGAAACCCCACGTCATAGCTATCGACAGATGGCTATGTCGCACGTATTTTATGAATTGATCGGAAAAGAAGACAAAACAGAATCTGCTTAAGCGTTTCGACAAACGTTATTTAACTTTATAATTTAATTGTTTTGAGAGACGAAAATAATAAACGACTTGGATCCTGCAATTTTGCTGTTTGGAGAAACAAGCATTCGTTTATATTGAATTTGTGTTCAGCGTAATATACCTTAAAATTATGGAAAACGTTGATTTCATGATTAAATAAAACAGTTCAGTAGAATATATTTTTATTTTCATTAAATTTATGTTAACGTATTAACATAATGTAATTTATGTTAAGTTTAGATAATAATAGACCCATCAATACTCAAGGCAGATAAATATGTAATTATTGTGAAAACAAATAAATTGTTTGAATCTTATAATATTTGGCAGTTCTGAGTGTTTCTCCGACAGTAAGTCAATTTCTGCTTCTTTATAGAGTTCCATAACACATGTAATCCTGATTCATCACATAAAAGACTTTTTACAAATTTTTATTTTCCCACTTTTATTTCATACCATTTTAATTCTTAGAAGCCTTTTCCCTTTCAGATGTTATATTTTGTAACTTTCAAATTACAAGAAGCTCCTTTGCAATTGAAAACTATAATTTTATTTTCTTTTACCGTATATTTCCGAGTAAAAGCCGAGAATTTTGGGACTATCCATAAAGTTAAAGTAGGGGGTGGGGTCGGGGTTTATACATCGCAGGAAAATGATGAAATTAGGAATTTCATCAAATTCCTAAGGGAGATGATAAATTGATGGGATATGTTAAAATAACGTCTCTTCAAGGTCATTTTCCTGATAAAAGTAAGGGATTTGAAAAAATTAATGAGCTGTTTCAGTGAAATGATGAAACAATATTTTAAGAGTTTAAAAGGGTTTATTGAACAAATATGGTGCATTATTAAACGTAGAAGTAAGTAATACGACAATAGTTAATGAAATACAAATTACTTATTCGAAACTAATTAACAAATAATTAAAAAATTAGGCTGGTATTTTTTTATGTGTAACATTTTTCCTCTCGGTTACTTACACACTAAAATATCAATCCCTATGTTAATCCTATGGTGCCAATTTTTTAAAGATATGGGGTTGATATTTAGGGGATCGATAGTACTACCTATAATTTTAGGAAATACAAGGACTCGACCCCCCAAGTGTCTTCCCCCATGGACAACATTTTGACGATGCAAATCCTGACTGGTTCATCATTTCACTGAAACAGTTCAGGGATTTGATGAAATCACTTACTTTCATCAGGAAAATGACCTTGAAGAGAAGTTATTTTAACTTCTCCCTTCAATTGATCATATCTCTTAAGGATTTGATGAAATTCCTAATTTTGTCATTTCCCTGCGACATATGTGTGGATCCACTTATCTCTAATTATACGGGGTTGTGGAAAAACGCTTTAAAAATATTTTAATCTCTTAACTTTATACTAACGTTTACTTCAAAAGTTAAAAAAAAAAATGTCTTACAAATTTATGAAAACTAGAGTCAGAGTCAGAAATTCTTAAGCTTTGTATTCACTTATTTGGATGTCTGAATGGGAATGTTCATAATGCGGCTAAGTGTTCTTTCAGTAGGTCGGAAATATGGCCGACGATTACTAGCCGCATATAAATTTCTCTTTCCACATTCGTTTTTCAAATAGAAAAATGGTCCATGTAGTAAGATGTGCACGTATAGTGTACAAGATAATAATTAAGTGGAAAGTGTTTTAACTTCAGAGAGGATTATTAGAAATAAAACTCCAGTCGTTTTACCCGCTTGACAACATTTTCATCAACATTTTACACATAACTGAAAATTGCAGGATTTTTTCTTCCTCCCTCCCATTCGGCTAATGCTGATGTTTTGTGTAAATGCTTGAAAAAGAAAAGTTTCTTTCGACTTATACATGGATAGACTTGAATTCGAAATTATATGGCATATCATCTTTCCGAATTTGTTTTCATTTGATTTTTTAAGAATTGAGTACAATTGCCTCCGGGTAAATGTCCGAAACGTTTATTTTCAATGTAATGTTTGCTTTTAATTAAAAACTGCAATGAAATTAGCTTAATTTGGATACTATGCACAATTTGTACCACCTGTTACTTGGTATTATTTATAGACAAAATTAATGAATACACTTAATTTTCATAGCGTGCCAATAGGCTCTCATTCTTTGTAATTAGAAGTTCTAAGAATTGTTAATTAAGGAAAAGTGTACTCGCTTAATATTTACTCAGTTGTGCTTTACAAGAGGTAATGAACATTACGCTACTACATATCATGCAATTTTAGAACACTTAACTGTAATTCAGTTATGCAATTAAAATAAACGAGAAGCTTGAAAACACACCATTCTCCTTTCTATAGCATTTACTTTTAAGTCCTTCCATCCCAAGTCTTATTTATTTTAAGTTGAATTTGAAGGCATTTTACATATATATATTAATTTATATATATATATATATATATATATATATAATATTGGGGCTAAGGATCATGATCTTAGATAGTCTCTCTAATTATAAGAAGTATTTCATCTCTAGGAATTGGATTATATTAGCCTTAATTTAAAAGACAAATTATAGTACATATAGTTATATTATGGCATAAATTCTATGAGTAAAAAAGAAATTGTTTAAAATATAGTCTATCAAAAAGTTCTTAATTAAAAATCAATGATCTGGATAGATGTTTCATTTAAAATGAAGTAAATCAACACAAAATAGTAGTTATTTCTGTGCAATATTTTCTTGCATTGAGAAATAATATATCAAATGAATTTCCAATTTCAGATATTTCAAATTCATTTGCATTGGTGTTATCAACATTAATAAATATGTTTTTACTTTTCACATAAAAATAAATTTCATTTTCACTTCAATGTTTGTCACTTGATTACTTTCAACACTCGAATTTAATACATTTGAATAAATCATAAAAGTATGGGTCAAAGTATGTTTAAAAGTTAAATTGATAGATATTTTCTTAAGGTATCCGACTGCTTTCGGAACCGTGATTTTGCAAAAGCATATAAATGAATAATATTTACAATATTTAGTGTTACTTAGAAAACGTATATAAAATCGTTTTAAGAACATTAATACAATAAAAATTATATTTAAATACAATATTTTGACAAAAAAATGAACATGAAATGACCCATTTTCAAAATATTCTCCTTTTGTGAAAAATGCTTTTATTATAATAATATTTTGCCTGTATATAGCTCAGACCACTCTACAGAGGCGCAACTAGAATTTTTGAAATATATAACTTAGAAGTGGGTTTATTCATATTTTAATACAACAAAAGGGATAAATTTTAAGAAAAAAACGATGATAATTATTTCAATTGGTGGTAACTCTGAAAATAAGGTGAATTTTTCAAAAATCCTAGTTCAGACTCACTGGAGATGTCTTTACTTTATATAAGCACACACACACAAAATATTATTATTTTAGAAGCATTTTTTATAAAAAGAGAAAATTTTGAAAGAAGGTTATTCTAAGTTAATTTTTTGCCAAAATATTGTATTTAAACAATTTATTTTTTGTCAAAATGTCCATAAAACAATTTTATACATGTATTCTAATCTAAGTGATATTAAATATCATTAAAATTATCCATTTATGCGCTTTTTTAAAATCACGGTTCCGAATGTAGTCGGATACCTTAAAAATGTATTCTATGTTTTGCATTTGATTAAGTGTAACACTACAGTAACTGATAGCTTCTAAAGACAATAATCAAGGCTTTATCAAAAAATGCAATATTTTATGTGATAAATAATATTATATTTCCTAGGTAACTAATTCTATTGTTCTAATTATAAACACTTCTTAATTTAATTAAAAAAATATCCATTCTAGTATTTATAATAATATTAATAAATATTATTTTGAAAGATACCGTAATATCAGACGTATAACGCGCAATTTTAACACATTTTAAGGCGTTAATTTGAATTTAAATAATTTGTAATTAATGAAATTTGAAAGTACACTTATAAATGCTTAAACTTAGAAATATGTAAATTAGTATTCTCTATTTAATTAATTAAATAATGTTTTAAGCTTCATTTGTCTTTTTCCCTTCAAATAACAGAAATCCGTTCTTACCCGTAATTATTATAAAAATGCGAGCTATACATAAGCATCTATAATTTCGCATTCTCACACTTTAGTTCAATATAGCTCCATCTTATATTGTCAATATTTATAATCATTTACTATATTCTCTATTAAAGCAGTGATTTAGAGTAGAGTCAGCCGAAAAAATAGATATTTATAGAAAACAATGAAGAAGGAAAGGGTAAAGTGTGACAGAGGAAAAGAAAGAAATTATAATGCTACCATAAAATTACTTTACTCATGTCTTGTAACGTGTTCAAACAATATGAAAACATACAAATGCTTATTTGTGTCATAAATATATAAAAAATATCTATCGATAGTCAAATACATATCAGAAATGCTTGTAAATATTTTAATTCGTTCGACCTGTAAGGGTTTTATTATTCTTATATCTCTCTAAAATTAATATATATTTTAGTCAAAAGGAAAAGTACTACAATTTATTTTGAAATCGTTGTGTAAATTTTTATGAATGTGTAATTCAAAAAAGTATATATATAATAAAATTTCTTGAAATCTTAAACGTAAACATCAAAACAATTGTATTAATATTTTTGCAGTTTCGAGCACTTCAATTTGCTCCACATATATCTGAAAAATGTTTTAAATCTATATATATGTATGGATCATTCGTTTTTCAGAAGTTGAATATGAATAGCAGCTACCTTTCAATGACTTCAATAATCATCATGAATATTTCGAGTTTTGAGACGTGAAAACACTTTGAAGGAAAAGTTCTTATTACCCAGAAACCAATTTCAAACCTTTATGGATCCTTCAATATCTTGAAATGCCTTCCAAATGATAATAGTGTTTAAGCCATGCGTAGAGAAAATGCTGCAAGGAACAATTTTTCTTTTTCAAAGCGTATTTTCTGGATTTCTTTTGCAAGTGTTTCATTTTCAACAAATGTAATTTTGGATTTTCTTACGTTGATTCAAAGAAATTCAAAGAAAGAATTTTACTTGAAGGAATTTACAAATATAAAATTTCTTTAAACTGTAATAGGATAAATTATTAATTTAAATAAGTTTAAAATCTTTATAATACTTAAAAAATTCAAGAAAAATAAGAAAAACTTGTGAATTTTTTCAAGAGATGAAATTTATAGTTGCACAAAACCTTATTTAATTTTCAGTAGAAAAGTTGTTCAAAGTAATATAAAGGAAATTTAATTAAAAAAAAGAGTTTATTATAATCTTATTAAGCTTATATTAAACAAAGCTTCTCATAAATTTACAAATCATTGAAAAGTCTGATTCCTGAAAATGATATTTAAGTAAATTTTCACTTTAAAAAGATAACTTTTAGCTAAAATTATTCTTCGCTTTTGACTTCAGATTGAAATATAAATTCCGATAGCAAAATATGCTAATGTCTTAGTATTTTAAGCAAAAAACCAATTTCTTGTAATTTTTTTAACTGATTTAAAAATAATTCAGTTTCTAAGCTAATTATATATTGAAACTATCAAATGTTTTAATATCTTTAAGAGTTTCTTTTACAATATCTGTTTCTAAAAACGTTTATTTAAAACTATTTTATTTTATTTTAAACTATTCAACAAAAACGAACAAATAGGGCCATTGGCCTAATCGATAGTGTAATTTTTAAAATTTACACAGATTTTAGTTCTGGGTATATATGAGACAATTTAAGCTAAAATTTAAAATGAAAATTTTCAATTCTTTAAGCAAGTATAATCATTAAATTTTTTGAAAGTTTTAAAGTCATTTTATTTTGAAATATTTATTCGTTATAATTTAAAATGACTCCAGAAATTCTCAATAGATTCAAAGTCAAATCATAAAAGAACTCATCTAAATCATATGTTCAGCAAAATTTATATACAAGATAAATTACTTTATAATATGGATAATTTAAAAAGAAATAATTCATAAGAAATAGGCTCTGAATCATATATTTCAAAATTTTCTAAATAGAATAGATGACTGAGTGATATTGAAAACTTAAAATATCATCAATTCATATCAAAAGTGTAAAAATACTTTTTTCCATAGGTGTTTACGTGTGAAATACTACTCAAAAACACTGAAAACTTAAAATAGAGAAAAATAGGCAGCGAGAAAAATATTTTTATCAAAAATTCTGTTTCAGAACCTATAAATCCAGTCGATAAAAAGAACTACGCGTAAATATTTTGTTTCCTAAGATCTTAAAACTAAATCTTCTTAAGATTGATCGCAGAGTTCTAGTTTCATCCGATATAAATGCTTCGCTTTTAAAACTGCATTTCACATATCATTTGTTCATCCTTTATCTCAGAATAAATTGAGCAGGTTCGATTTTCGATACTGGCAGAAGAGGATTTCATCAGAAACGCGACGCTTTGCTTCTAAAAGAGTATTTCTGCAACGGAAAGAGAAGATTTTTTTATAAGTCTCCAAGTCTTGTATTAGAGGGAAAAAAAAGGAAAGAAATTTTCAATGCAAACAGAAGGAAGAGTTCCATGGTATGAAAATATTATTCACTAAGATATTGATCTGGTGTGGAAACGGATTTGTAGAAGAAAATACGTTTTTAAATTGAGCAGTTATATCGGTTTTTTGAAGCGAAAACCTTCCGAACCAACTTAAATTTAATTCTTGCTATTTCAATGTTTAGGAACAATTTATTTACTATCATCAAGGGTTTTAGAAATTTATGTGATTAACTTTATTTTTATTATTTAAAAACTCACATTTTTTAATATGTAAGGAAATACAGTTGGACCTCTATATAACGAAGTCGCTAAATCCCGAAAAAAGTTCGTTATATGGAAGATTCGTTAAATAGAGGTTCATCCTTCAACTTTCTTTATAAACCCCATAAAACAAATTTTAGACTTATAAACACTGTATATATATATTAAAAAAAGTAATTATTCACACACCTTTTTGTAAATTAATATATATTTACTTTATATATGTTACCTATCAAAGAAAAAAAAAGAAAAAGAAAATCTGCAAGTTAAGTTTTTGACACCTTTATCCCTTTCCTGAAGAATTAATTTTGTTTCTTTTATGCTCAAGAACTTAAGTTTTGATGTTTTCGAGCCACGAAAAACGAAGTTACCATGATGCCTGATCAACGCTATAAATTAAAACTGTTCGGGGACACGAGACAACTCCACAGAAGGTGAAAGAGGGATATTGAAGATGTTTCCATGGAATTGGATAATGAGTTTCAAAGGTTGCACATCTTGCATGAAACGACCAGCATTCTATTGCTCTCGGCGAAACCAGTTCAAGATTTATGACAACCATATAACGAGTTAAAAGAGAGAATAACCTGAAATGTTTAGAAATACTTTCAAATTAGGGAGAAAAAAATTGAATCACAAGAGAAAAAGTTAGTTATATAGAAAATGGACTTCGCTATTGGGAGGTTATTGTACGAAGAAAATAGTGAAATGTTCTAGGTTCCTGGAAAAAGTTCGCTATATAGAAAAATTTGCAATATAGAGGTTCGTAATATGGAGGTATTACAAAAGAAATTAAATTTTCTTTTCTAATGAGGCGATTAATTGGTTATTATTGCAGACCTCACACATTCCCCGGGAGCTTGTATCACTTTGTAGTGTGGCACCATATGGGTGAATACCATTTGCACATAATAATTTTGACACCAATCTTCCTCTCCAGAGGAAGGCACCGGAACTGTGACGATGCGAAATTGTTTTTGAAAATTAATTTTACCGAGAGCACCTAAGCCAAACAGGCATTCTAGGGATCTTTAATATGCCGCATAATCCTACAACATGGACCCTCGATTTTATGCCTCATAAAAATCTTTCGACTTGGGCAGGGGTCGAACTCTTAAAAATTGGGCGAACAAGGCCAGCGCATAACCAACTACATCATCCAGACGGCATTAAAACTATATATTATAAGAATAAAACAGTATGACAAGAAATAAAAAAATCGCAATTCTGTAATTGATTTTCATATTTTATAAAATTCCCAGATTGTAGTGGACAATGATGAAAAATATTAAAATTTATAAGGCATTAGTTTTCAAATTTTACGGTGTATTGTAACATGATTGTTTTTGTCAATAACATAATTATCTTAAAAAGCAATGTTTCAAAAATATAAATTTAATTTTAAATGCTATTTTTGAGGGGGGGCGTTCGACCAGGCGATTTTAGTTTAATTTTCCGAATCCTATCCGTACAAACTAAATTTCAAAAAAGTTATTGATGATATTTTAATATATAAAAGTTTAAAATAATTATATTAAATTGTTTGATACTTAAAAAAATGTTTCATAATTGTTATTATATAAAAAGAAACCCACTATATAAAAATATTTAAAAAATTCGAGATATATTATATAAAATACAAACCATAATCCAAAATATGAAATAACAATTGTATAATGTTCATAAGATGCTCTGAAAGATATGCGTAAATATAAATAAAAAAGGGAACGCTCACTACTGAAGCCTCTGTATAGCATTCCGGGAAAAATTCGGTTATTTCAATTCCTTTTTCATCCTAAAGGAAATAAATTTTGAAAAAAAAAAAAAATTAAAAGCATCACAATTTAAATAAATAAATATCTTTTATTAGAAGTAAAATTTTTTGATGTATGTTAATTTATAACATTTTGGTGGACTGTTATTGTATTTACTACTATAATAAAGAAAATTGATTATAAAAAATTTCATTTAGTTGATGTAAAAAATTATCTATCTGTACTAGAATTAAGTTCGAGAAAGTCGAGGAATTATTCTAATAACTCTATATCATGTATGTTGATTCTGAATCTTAAAATATGATCTAGTTTAACTTAGTAGTACTTTGTACTCATTAACGATTAATTTGACTTCTCCAATCAATTGTAGAGCACATAAATTTTGAGATATACATTAGTTTCCACAAAAAAAATCATGTTTTTCGATATAGTAAGGATTCTTAAGACATACGCAACGTAGGAAGGAGTCCTTTAGTTATATTGCGCTTAGTTAATTTTTTGTGTCTTTTTTATTAGAATTTTTTATATTTAAAGGTATTTCTTGAAGGGAAAAAATATGATGCTTTTTACTTATATATGAGTTCTCTCTGTAATATATTACAGTTACATATTTTATAAAAACTCGTCAATACACTATATTGAAAAGAAAAAAAATCTATAAGCTTATTTTGCATTTTTCTATGAATTCTTATGGTTTGCGAACTGAATTTTTCTTAATGATTGATCAGGTTTCAATCAAAGAAGTTAAATATCTGAAAATTTGGATGTTTAAATATTTATAGAGAAATGAATTAAAGATATTTTTGATAGAAAGATAGATTTCTTTTTGAGGAAAAGTTGGTTTTTACAGGTCAACCATTTAAAAGTTAACGAATCTTTACTCTCAACTTTAAAACCCATTATTCAGAGTCTCTTAGAGAAAACTTTAAAACTGTAATATTAACGTTTTTACTATTTTTTTCTTGAATTTTAAGCAATGTTTTGGCGTTATTTTCTATTGTTCAGAATAAGTTCTCGCCACCTCAACAAAAACAAAAATTAAATGTTTACATTCAAATCCATCTAGCTTCATTTACCTATTTTTCTGTAGCTATTCAGCGATATATATAACAATACAGACGTTTGTGTCGCATATAATGATAAATTTCTTTTATGCATTACTTGTTTTCACGAACTGTGGAAGTGTTTTAGTGAAATCGAACTCGAATTTATTGAACAAATAAATCATTTCGTATTCGTTTCAAAGGACAGAAATTAATAGTTTAATATGCTTCACTTCCGATGGATTAAATTTATAAATTAAATTTTAAATGGAAATGCTCGGGAACTCTGGATTTAATATTTGAAAAAAGATTGCAGAGAATTCCAGAAAGAGAAAGGCATTTAATGTGGTAAAATCATTTTTTTTAAATTAAAGATAATTTATTTCTAAAGAATGAAAATTCTCCACACATTTCTAAGGGGACCAATACTTCTATTCAAAATTTTATTCTTTATAATAAAGATGCAATGAAATATGCTGCCAATCATTTATGTCCTTGGTAGCTGGAGTGTAATTTGTTAAACTTGTCATTAGATGCTGGAGTCGATAAAAGGTTATTTATAATGCAAGGAAAATTGGGATATTTACTGAATACGTAATACTAGACAGCTATATACGATATTTTTCTTATTATATAAATTTAAATGCATGATATGCCTTTTTCAAAATTTGTTAATTTATAAAATATGGCTATGGAATAAGTTGTATAAGAAAGAGATCACAAAAGTCACCAACATAATAAATTGGATTAAGGTATCCGACTACGTTCGGAACCATGATTTTGCAAAAGCGAATAAATGGGTAATTTTCATGATATTTAGTGTCACTTAGATTAGAATACGTGTATACAATTGTTTTAAGGACATTTTGACAAAAAAAAATTATTTAAATACAATATTTTGGCAAAAAATTAACTTAGAATAATCTTTTTTCAAAATGTTCTCCTTGTGTGAAAAATGCTTCTATTATAATAATATTTTGCCTGTATATAGCTTAGAAGTGGGTTTATCCATGTTTTAAGACTACAGAAGGGAGACATTTTAAGAAGAAAACGCCGATAATTATATTAAAATTGGTTGTAACTCTGAAAATAATGTGAATTTTTCAAAAATCGTAGTTGAGCCTCTGTAAAGAGATCTGAACTATATACAGGCAAAATATTATTATGATAGAAGCATTTTTCTTAAAAGGAGAACATTTTGAATAAAGATTATTTTAAGTTAATTTTTTGCCGAAATATTGTATTTAAATATTTTTTTTTTGTCAAAATGTGTCCTTAAAACAATTTTGTACATGTAGTCTAATCTAAGTGACACTAAATATCATTGAAAATTATCCCTTTATGCGTTTTTTCTAAAATCACGGTTCCCGAACGTAGTCGGATACCTTAAATGGAAAATTGGATAAATTGGTAAAAAACACTTAAGGGCTGTTTGAAATTTTTGGAGCTTGGAAATTTTCTCAAAGTGATATTTACAATTATATCTTTTAAAAATGACAGTAAAAATCGGGTAAAAACATGAATATTAGGTTTTATAATAAAAATACAAAAAGAAAAGGGATAAAACTTTTATCCAAGTAAAATATTTTTAAACATTTTTTAGAACTCTGACAAAAACACAATTCCATCAGTACAGAATAGATATAAGTTTAATATTAAAATTAATTTTATGAAAGTCCATAATAAATTATCTAAAATCATCCCTGTTTAATCATGAAATGATTCAAATATGGGTGTTGCCGAATCCAACCGACAAATTCAGAGGAGTGAAAGTAAGCAGATGGGGATTACAAATCACAATAGAACATGGGGTCACAAAGCACATTTAGTTGAAGTAATTCACAAAAACTGTTATGAAGGGTGTAGTGTCAAACAACCGAATGAAAAGGGACAATATAAGAGGTAAGAAATATATTAATTAGACGTAAAGTATGTTTACAATGCGAACAATGCATCACAGCACGACGTCAGGAATGCACCGACAAGAGATTGTCACAGAAACTTTTCGAAGTTTCAACAGCGTAGGTCATAGCACATTTGACAACGACAAAGGATTGTCGGACTAGTTCAATTAAATCTGGTGAACTGGCAATGTCAGCAGAAGTGATGACGATCCGTGCCAATAGATTTTCCACTGTAGCCACCAGCGTCTACACAAGTGATTTAAGGGAGCATAGAAAAAGAAGAAATCCAAGGGATTGAGGTCCGGGGAGTGTGGAGGTCAAGGTATAGGTCTGCCGCGTCCAATCCACCTCCCGGAATATATAGCATTGTAGTAGAAACGCAACACAATCAAAAAATGTGCTGGTACACCATCATGCAGGAACCGCACGTTCTGGTTTGCAGTGGCCAGTTCTCCCTGTTGAAACTCCGGGAGATGAGGATGATTTGCATATGTGTAGTTTGCATATGTGTAGTTTCTTCAACCCTACCACACCACTGGAAATCTCACACCTCATCTGGCTCATCGTCCACCGACGGCTACTATAATCGCGATTTTCACCGACTAAATGACCGACCCGATGTTGTATGGTGATTTGTCATCCTCATCTGCCTATTATCTCCCCTTTGAATTTCTCAGTTGAATTCGCACAACCCTGTATGTATTTGCAAGAGAAATTATGAAAATATCATTGGGAACGTTTAAAATGGGTTTAAGTTATTAAAGAATCTTCTCTCACATGAGTGTCAAGGATTTTGACATGGTCCACAGAACAATATTTTGCATTTCATGTTAACTAACTTTTATTCAATAACCAATTTAATACTTTATCTACTACATAATGATTCACTGCAAATTTTTTCATGCAATATATATATTTTTTTGAATCACTGCATTGAAATTTAGAGGAAATACGTAAATAAAATACTCAACTTTGAGCAATTTAATTCGTTAGGGCTAATTAATTAAATTGGTACTTTAAAGCACCATCTGTCCACAAAGGTCTAAAATATTCTCATTATACGAAAAGGCTGAATGACTTTTTCACCGTAGTTTTAACTCTTAAAAATACTAAATAGCCAGAAAATACTAATATTTTGCAGCGCAAAATACTTATTTTTAAGGATGATTAAATTTTTAAAAAATATATTTATTTTTTTTACACATAAACTTAATTTGATGATATTCAAAGAAACGGTTTTTCTTTTCATTAATGCACAAAAATTAATTACACATTATGCGTTTTGTGTGAGGTTTCGATTGAATGTTTTTTAAAGCACTGCATCCTTGGGTAGGAAATGCTGTATTTTCTTAACGTGAACTACTGCACCTTGAGTCTTGTTCAGTCTCTTGATCTCCATCTTAAGAATCTAACAAAAACTCCAACAGATAATTTGCTGAGACTTCTTAATCTGAAAAATCATCTGTTAGTACATCATAGATTTTAGATTACAGGTTCATTAAAATAAATCTAAAGGCTCTTGAAGACAGAGTTTCTTTTTTCCAGACACATTCTAAGAAAAGGAAATAATAATAATAATAATAATAATAATAATAATAATAATAATAATAATAATAATAATAGCCCCTTGAAAATCTCCTATTATTGTTACATCTCAGTGACTCATAAAGAAATTAAAATGTTGTTAATTTTTGAAATAAGAATAGGTATTTCATTTAATTGTGTGGAAAAAAAAATTGAGATTCAAAGTTTAAAATTTTTTGTGAATATGTTAAAATAAAACAATTTAAAAGCAAAATAAATAAAGTAAGCTAAAATAAATGCTAAAAAAATCATAAGTTTATTACACTATAGTGCTGATTCTACAACACAACAAAAAACAAGGATAAGCCGCACGGACGAGTTCTTGCTAAAGCACCCAGTGTGCTGTCGTTACTTATAAGTACCATTAAGTTATTCAACTGTAAAATTAATTATATACACTGTTCACTTAAAATAAATAGTCAAATCGTTTCTTAAGGTCTTCCTTAACATATAAAAAAATAAGACACTTACCTTTTGACATTAACTACTTTTTCAGAACAAAAATGACAATTTTCGCAATCCTATCAAAATGTCAGCTGAAAACGCAATTTCTACTATAAAACTATTCGCCTTTCCCGCTAAAATGAGATCCATCACCAAAAAGCCCTCGTCTAGTTGTTGAACAGTGCGGCGTTAATATTCACTCACTCCCCATTAAAATACTCATCTTAGAACCCGTGCGGCCATATACCTTGAAAAAGTGGATTTAAAAGAATATTCTTGCTAATTATCGCCAGAGTATTTTTAAAAATGGTTATTCTATGTAATTTTAAAGTGAGTGGTACTTATAAGTACCGTCGGTAGATAAAGGGTTAAACTTCTTGAAACAGAAAATCCAAAACATCATTCGAGCAATTAAAATTGAAACTTTTGCATCATATTTAATATATAATCCTTAAAACATACTCATAAGTTGCTTTTCTGGCTTGAAATCAAATAAACAATAAGTATAACAGCAATGATTAAAATTAATTGTATATCATAATGAAATGCATTGTGAGTGAAAATGAAATGATTCACAAAGGTTTTGAACACATGCGCAAATAAAAAGACAAGTATAAAAGGCAGTTTCATTAGCGTAAACAGAATGAGACGTTGGAGTATTAAAATAATTTATTAGTGTCTGAATTTTTGAGAAAGAGGTACAAAGATGAAAAAAGAATCAAGATTCTTGGATTCAAAAGATTCTGTGAAAGAGCCAAATAATACAAAGAATGAAAAAATAGTAAATACTAAAATGATTAATGTTTTGGGAAACCAAAAATTGTATTGTTGTAAAAAAGTTGAACTGTCATTACAACAAGATGTAAATAAAATCCACACACAATATAAACATTGAAAATAAGAATAGTTTTGAATTAATGCCTTGAGCAAGAAAAGCATTAATTGATGTGTGAAACAATTAACAAATGGAATAATGGTTGTGTATATTTCCTCCCTCTTAGATAAAAGAAATTATTTATATTTCTTTTTAGCATGCGAAAATATCTTTTAAAAAAATGTCGAATCTGATGTAAAATAAGTGTAATTAATAAATTAAATAAGTATTCTGTGTATTATGAGGGTTTTTCAGAAATTTATTTTATATTTTTTAAAATACACAAATACTTATCCTATCATGCTAGATTATATAATTAATTTTTTATTATCTAGTTATTAATTTAGTAATTCAAAAATAAATAACATGAAGCATATAATATCAATAAATAATGATTAATACTAAGACTGAAGTGGGAAAAACTGAATTATTATTTTTTTATTAAATTTAAAGCTAATATAGTAGAGTTATACTCTTCAGTACCTAAAAAATAATAATATTCATTTATAGTTGAATCTTATTTTTGTTAAAAGAAGGACATGTTTCTATTAATTACTAAACTACCAGCTTAGAAAAAAGTACAGTAAAGTACGAAATTTAAATTCAATATAATTTTACACATTTTGCACTGTAGGATATACTCTAGTGAGAATTAATATACATATTAATTCCTGTTTTTCCGTATTTGTTACTGTTCTTCTATCTTGATGAACCAACAGTAGTGAGTAAGCATTACAGTAATCAGTAAGGCTTAGGATGTCATTGAAAATATGTAATGTTACTATCCTATTTATAAAAACAAATGAAACCATGTGTGTTCATTGGGAGAAAATGGTACATGAAAATAGGTACATCTGCATAGAACAAATTGTTCTCCTGAAGCTTTGATCCTAAAAAATCCTTTATCTTTACTTAATCCCAAATAGAACGTACAGTTATTAAAACTTACTTCAGTCATCACATGAGCCTCCAAATGCTTTTCTATGGAAATGTAATCCATTTTACTTTTAAGACTACAATATATTTATTTTTCATCAACTGAAAGTTAGTCAAAAAGTGATCATGGTGTGTTGTTGTTGCTAATGCCACCTGTCTGACGTAGTCAAAACGAGGCCTACGAAATTCATCGTGGCAAGGGGCTAGAAGTACGACTGTCGTTGGCCTAAGCCTTGAGCTCCATACAGGTGACAGTACGAATTAGCTCGGCGAAATTCCCCAAAGGGACGATAGAGGGCAACACCATCTATTTCCACATCACCAATTTTGGCATGGAACTGAATGGGAGGGAAATATTCTCCAGTCCCCTGCACTCTTGATTCAGCCCACAAGACTGTCAGACCCACTGATTTAACGAGCACGTGCTCCGTGTGATCATGGTGTAAAAAGTATATAATTGTGGAGGTACTGGCTTTACTTCAGAATCGATGTTAGAATATTTAACACGCTTCCTTTTTGCTATTAGAGTCATACAAAAATGACAAACCTCTAAATCAATGCTACTCAACCTTTTTACTGCCACAGACCTGTGAACATTTGATAACATTATTGCTGCCCGCTAAGGGTAGGAAGTTGATTGTTCATATTTTAAACGATGTTGTGTGATTTTATAATTTTAATTTAATTGTATTTAAATATGCCTTCATAATAATACACAATTACACCAAAAAGAATAAATATAAAGTGATTTAACATGGAAAATCGCACAAACTCGAGAGAAATACACCACAGTAAATAAAATAGAAATTATTTAATGTTCTTTAGGCGGCCCTGTACCATTTGGTTCACGGACCGGTGCCGGTCTATGGCACGGGGGTTGGGGACCACTATTCTAAATGATCTTCAAGATCTCTAGATTATGAGTATGGTGAAAAAGGTATTAAAATTCTTTTTTTTTGAATCCCTCTAGTAAATAATAGTGTGGCCAAAGTATGGCATTTTTCAATTTCGCATCGTCATGTTTAATTAAAAGAAATCATACCTCTTGTTTAAAACTATCTACAGTACTAATGTATTTACAAGACATTTTAAATGAGTTTATTTGTCAGTTTATTGATTAAGGATTTATTTTAAATAAACAATAAAATCTTAGTCACTTAATAATGTCAGATGATACCCATTTTAGTAGCAATTAGATAAGTTGTATACTCGAGTTGTGCATGCTAGTTTCTGTCCTCAACCCTATCCCATAATATTGAATCACCGGCGTCTTGCGCTCTGATCCTTATATAAATTTCAGTTACGATGAAAACATAGAATCACCTTTATGTATTGAAATTATTCTTTCTTAATTTTGATTTCGAGTAAATTTAACTTGTTTTAACTGTGAGCATCATAAAATGTGCCATAACCGTATAGAAAGAAAGTACTTTAAAAGTCAAAAATATAATATCATGTAATGCATATACAACAAAATATTTTAGAAATAGCTTCATTTTCTATGAGTATTTTCTAAATTCTTAAGGAAATAGGTATTTAAATTAGTTAAAATCTCTTGTTTGTATGTTGAATTATAATGGAATTTTTAAACTAATAACTGTGAAAACTCTCTCTCTCTGTATATATATATTGATAATTTTTTTCCGTTTTTCTGACATAGGCATTTGTTATAAAAATTCTCAAGGATATAAAATGAACCAAACGTTCGAAGACGTTGCACCAAAAGTTTGTTTTCTAATTAAAATAAAAGTTTCAAAGAAAATAACTAATTTCAAAAGAAAAGTTATTGGATACAATTTATTGTCTTTATGTTCCTAGAATTTCTTCCATTAAACATATATGGTATAATTCTTCCATTCAAAAATGATAAATTAAATTCACAGAAACAACGTTATTAAAGAAATGAACAGCGAAAAAAAATTCAGTTTTAAATTAAGATTGATATATCTCTCAATCTATACATAAAAATTTTTTCGTGATGTTGTAATAAATTTCTTTAAACATACGGTTACACCAGAGTTTCTCAAGCTGGGGGGCGCACCGCCCTAAGGGGCATGATATTCCTGAGTGGGGGGCAGGAGCATATTGAAAAGTTGAAAATAAAAGGTTTAAAATAAGTATTAAAATTTACTGAAGGGAAGCCGAACAAAATACATTCTGATATAATAAAAAATACATACACTTTTACACTGATATTATATACTTATAAACGTATTAGTACTGCACAATGTTTTTTATGATTAACTTATCGATACTAAATTAAAAACAAGTTTAACAATTACTAGTGCCTCCCATGGACTAGTCAAATACAAAATTAAATGCTGAACTTGATAGTTTTTACGGCTTATAATTATAGTTGTAACGAGAATGGTAAAAGATGGATAATTGTACGCACTCTTTTCGAGCACGAGCTGGAAACCAGTCGGCTTGCCAGCTCGGCGAGGAAAGCGGATGCCAATTTCTGCTTGAGCAAACCTCTAGTTTTTTTTAATATTATTAACTGTTTGATATGATTGTAACTGTGATATATTTGAATGTTGATGAGTTGAAATTCGAAAACCATGAATAAAAGACGACTTGAGCTAACCGGCGTAGAAATTCTTTGATTACAGTATTACAAAGTCATATTGTATCCTTACGCCAGTGTTCATTTTTATTGCATTCAATGCATTTTTATTGTAAAGGTGGGGAGCTCGATGGAAATTGTGACTGAAAATTGGGTCTCAAATATTGAAAATTTGAGAAGCACTGGATTACGCCAAGCTAGCAAACCTTGCACGCAAACTGCGTGTATAGTTTTTAGTGCAAGTTGATCATTTTCAAAAACGTGTTTCCTTTGGAACCATTTCAGGATAGTTTTTGGTTCCAAAACTGAAGGTTTCAACTAGAACTTTCTTTAGCCTCAATCCTTCAGGAGTGAGAATAAAAGGGCATCAAATTGGATTCTTTTTAATGGGCTAAAGTGCAGAACCAACCACTGATTGGCACGATTTATTTTTTATAAGCGCGCCAATTATGGTAACCGAGCCGATTTCGGAGATGTATTGGAGAGATCGTATAGGCGCATTTACCCACATGCCCAATATATTTTTTAGATTGAGAACAGTTTTGTAGAATTTGCTTCTGTGCGGTTGTCATCATTATTTTATTTATTTCTATCCATTTATGAAAACAGTTTTTCATTATGCTGTAATAAATTTGTTTATACATAAGGCATAGTTCGTAAAAATGGGCTGTAAAAAGTTTAATTTATCTGAAGAGGAGGACAAAGAACAAATTTTGCAAAAAAAGAACTAAAGAAGAAAGTGAATGATAGACAGAAATTTTTAAAGAAGAGATTAGTTGAAAATTAGAACTGAATAATACTTGTAAATTACAGTTTTATAATTTGAGCAATTGTGTATAAACGGTTGAATAATTTATACAATGAGGATTGGACAACCGTTGAGTAGACAGGACATACCTCCCCCCCCTAGTATTTGTAAGAAAAAGAACAAGTAACGGTTGAAAAAAACTGAAGACGAATGTATAAAGCCTCTTAAAAAAAGCAAGATTAAATGACTTCAAATAGTTAACCATTTAGAAGATTTTAATGTAAATAAATCGCCAAATGAGACAGCTTTTTAAAAGCATCGAACTTTCAGGTTTTTATTGCTTGTAACAGCTAAAAACTTTTAAATTTGCAGCATTAATTTATCAGATTGACTTCATCAACTCTAGAAATTTTTCATGTTAATATCGTACAGTGTTCAGTACTTTTTAAAGAGAAGGATATTGTATTGAAATATTATAACAGAATTATCAGCAAACGATGAATCGCTCTTCTCTATAAATCTTGGTTTGCAAAAAATAACATCTGTCTAACTAAAAAAATTATGCTGATTCTCACGAAAATGAGATATTTTTAAATTCTTGTAATAAATACTGAACAGTAACGTTAAATTCGTTGATAAAAAAGAAAATTAGGCTTAGAATGAATTAATAAGGAATAATCATATTTACCCGAAATATATATTTCTTCATTTAAGTATTTCATGAGTATTCAAGCAGAAAATAGATTTCAGGATCTATTGTTAGAAAACGAACCTACAGGAAATAAATTTACGAATTATGTATAAAAACATTTCTACAAAACTGTTCATGGGGCATCCCTAATTAAAAAAAATACCGTTATGCTTTTAACTAATTTTTTTTAAAACAGATCTTTGACTCAAAATATAAATAATTGCTAAGTTCAGACTATTTGATATTATCTCCATAGTATCAATATTTTAAAGGCAATTTTTAGAAAATTTATTCAGTTAGAGGCTCTTTTGAAAGAGCGAAGTTTGGATTAAAAACCAGAGGAGAGATTAAGCAAGAGGGAAATATATTGTTACTCTGAGAGGTGTGACATACGTTAAATTGAGTGCCGTTTATAATTCCATACGTTAACACTATTATTTAGGCAGTAAAAATGATTAACTCATCATTATTCCTTCTACAATTTTTTTGGTTCATGGTGGATTAATTACATTGCACTTAGGGAACAAGACTCTCCAAAGTAATTGTTCGCAGGGGACTTTCGTGATCCATTTACATTTCAGAAGCACGAAGGTTCTGTTCATTATGAATTTCTGAATGCTTAGGGAAGGTTTTTAAGTAGTTAACATTACTATTTGAGAAGTTAAGCTTCCTATATTATCCATGCATCTAAATCCCGTGTTTCACATGATTAAATTTAAGAAAACCCAGGAAATATTGATTTTGTAATTAAAAAAGCGTATACTTTTAAACGCATAGCTTGGAATTGTTTACTAATGTTGCAATTCTATGTAGTCAGTCACAAATACGTTAATCTTATAGAATTATTGTTATATCTGCATATGTTGTTTTGTGAAATGTATTTAAATAAAAGAAAAATTTAAAGGGATAGAATTTACATTGAAATATCAGTAAAATGTTGTACGTAATAAAAATGAAACATTTTACATAGTCATATTTAAGCGGTGTGTTAAGAGCTTTCTGATTATAGTGGAATTCTAAAAACGTTAATGTTTGTAAAATAGCGAACATTTAATTTTGGAAGGTGCATTTTTTCAAGATTTCTTTCATATATTTATTTTTTATTATTTTTGTTCCAGGACTTTTTTTTTTATTTTTGAAAAAAAAAAAAGCACCATAGTTTTTTAGAGGCGCTATAGTAAAACAACTAAGACAGCGTTTCTCAAACTGTGGGGCAAAATATCCTGGTGAGGGGGAGGGGTTCACACATATTGAAAAATCAAAAAAATAAAAGATTTAAAATAAGTATTAATTTACTAAAAAGAGGCCAAATAAAAAATTCATTCACACACAAAAATTAAACACTCATTTAAACTGATATAATATACTTATAAATGTGTGTGTATCAGTACTGATCAATATTTTTAATGTTTAATTTGTCAATATTAAATTAAAAACACGGTTAATAAGTACTAGTGACTCGCATGGGCTTGTCATATACAAAATTTAATACTTATCTTGATAAATTGTGTGGTTAATAATTAAAGTCATATTGTAGCTTTACGTCAAAGTACATTTTCATTGCATTCAATACATTGTTACTGTATGGGGGGAGGGGGGCTGGATTGAGATGAAAATTATGATTGAAAATTGGGTCTCAGATATTGAAAGGTTGAGAAGTTCTGAACTAAACGAATATAGCAAAATAACATTTGAGAGAGCAGAGAAACATTTCATGTTTTATTTATATACTTTAAAGTATTCTTAGTGTGAAAACTTGGAAAACATACATAGAGATTGCAATGCCGGTATACCGAGATACCGAATACCGTTATTTTGAGCCATTTGTTCAATTTTGTAATACCGGTATTCACAAGCTTCAATACCAGTTTTTCTGTGTTTACTAGAAATTTTTAAAATTTTCTCCCCAATATATATGTTCAGGGGTCGCCAACCTACCAAAATAGTATACGCTTTTATTTGTATGTCTCCCTAACGGGCGGCTTTAATTAGACTGTAATTATAAAGTTGCATCGTACAATTAAGAGAAGTGATAAAATATGTGAATTACCCAAGGAGAAGGAATTATCCAAAACTATTCTATTACAGCTCAGAGAGATAGCATCCACGCATAGGATTCGTAGACTGATATTCATATCTATGGAAACGAGGTTGTAGTTGTGAAGAAAGTGCTTAATATTTCGATATTTTTTAAATTGGGGAGTTTGTTATTTACATTGTATTTGCATATCATACATGTATTTACAAATCATCATGAATTTATAAATGAAAATGAAAAAGAGGAAAAGAGACTAACCAATTAAAATTTGATCAAGTTTATAGTAAATTTTCTTATAATTTTTTTCCCACAAACCTTATTCACATTAAGATGATTATGATTCTACTGTCGGTAGAGTGAAAAGGATTTGTCTCTTGAAGAAATATTAGAATTAGTGATAACTAAAAATATTTCAACAAACCAAAATACAATACAGAAATTAGCTACATATCAGCTTCAAATAGATTAATTTGAAGATGAGAGATTTAGAGGTAAATATTTGGAAAAAATATATCACGTATTGCTAACAGTACCACCAACTAGCGTTGATGCCGAAAGAGCGTTTTCGACAGCTAGTAATTTTTGCACATAATTACCTTCCAGGCTTCATGGCAGTACAATTATGCATTATGTTTTTTAAGATCACATTTCAAAAATTTGCAATGAGTAGTGATAGTGACACTTTTTTGTGATTTAAATAAATAAGATGTTCCTTTACTTTTTTGTGATCCTGTATATAATCTTATAATTTAAAAATTACGAATTAATTTTTTGTGATATTTACAATTTTTAATAAAACTGGCAAATATCTATATTTTCTTTCTTTTACTAAAATTTCTACTACCAGTTTTACGGTGCCTGACTAGTTGTGAGAACATTTTTTTGAAATAATGCTGAAAGTTCATTTTTAAACTCCTTTTTTTCTTTGATTATAACTGAAAACTTATAAAAATAACAAAGAAAAAAAATTCTGTATATTTTTGTAAGAAAATGGACAATTTTAGTTTAAAATTAGGCATTTTTTGCCCATCTTGGCAAACACTGTAAAATAAATTCTAATGCATGAGATAAAAAAAGTTCTTTGTATTTTATTCAGAAAGCGTTTACCTATACTTTGACTATCATCTTTGAATAATTTCAATTTATCACAAAATTAGGGGTCAAAAAGTGTACAAAATAAAAAATTTAAAATATTTTGCATTTATCACAAAAACAAACAAACCAATCATAAAAAGGTAAATATATTGTTTTTTCTTATTCTCTAGTGCACAGTATGCATACTATAATAATAAAGAATGATGCTAAATTCCATGCAATTATCTCAAGAACTTTTTGAGATATCTTGTTTGCCATGCGATAAAATATGGAAAAATCTGTTTCGGAGAAAAACGTATTTAAAGATTTAAAATCTAAATCTTAAAAAATTATACAGCTAAAACAACCTAAAACTTCTTTATATCAAAAGAATAAGCCTTTTATAAGCCCATGTCAGTGTTATATATTTGCTTCAAATTCTTTTTTTTAATTTTGTTATCAATTTTAAAGAGTCAAAAAAGCTTTTCTTAACGTCTAAATGCATAGTTTTTTTAAATACAAATTAGATATATAAAAAGCACACTAGAAAAACATTATTACGTTAAAAAATAATATTTTTTATATGGAAAAACAGATATATATTTTTCTACTAAGTATCTAAGAGCTTAAGAAATATGTAATATAAAATATATTAATGTGTATTATTTTGTCAGTAAATATTCCTGAAAATTTCTTTTAAAAAAATATTGCTTATCATAAAGATTATAAGAAATTATAATGAAAAGCATATAAAGAACTGTTTTTAAAACCTCCATATGAATACACTTTGACTTTTTTTCATCCTTAGTAATTTTGTTTTCTATGCAACTTTTTCCCCCCGAGAAAATTTAATATATTCTAAGGGGTATCCCACAGAATTTAAAATGCGTTCCAGATCAAATTTTACAAATTCATGAACAAGATCTTAGGAAGGGAATTATTTGCATTTTTAAATATATATATATATATATACTAGTGGTCCCGACAGACGTTGACCTGTACACGTCTTAAAACCGAAAATTAAAAACTTTTTTCAATAAGTTGTAACAATCTGAACCATTTTGATGAAATTTTTTATAAAAAAAGTTATTACAATACCTGACATCATCACATGTACAGTTACCACAATTAGACCTATCGATTGCGTGTGAGTATGTATTTACTATGAACTAAGTTGAATATAAAACCTATTCTGAATAGAAACTTAAACTTGTTTTGATTAAAAGGTAAAAAAGATAAAACTCGAGCTATTTTCATAACGGGTATATTTTTTTAATGCGCAAAAAATAACTTTATCGTAATGCCATTGAATGTACAATGTTTTGGATTAATCCTTGAGGGGTATAAACAAACAAATGCGATCTTTATTTGCCAAATTTCTCTTAAAACTAATAAATTAGTTTTTAAAAAATATCACCATCTCCCCTCATTACCTTACCTAAGTTAATATATTTTTTAAAATAAATTCTATAAACACCAAAAAAGTATTAAAATGCAAACACTTCCAGTTTCGATATCTAACTTCCGGTTCGTATTTGCTGCTCTCTCTTGACATAAAAACTGTTATAACTTCGTAAATAATTCAAGTACAAACAAAATTAAGGTATTTTTAAAAAAGAAGAAAATCTAAGTATATAAAATTTAAAGCAAAAGAATTCGTCAATTTCATCAAAATTGACGTTTTTGCACTAGTCAGGCACCTTAAAACTGGCATCTTGGTATTAAAATCTAAACAATACCGAATACCAATACAGAACTTTTAGTCCTATATTGCAATCCCTAGGTATACATAAATGCAGTAGTCCAGTTCCCGCCACACTCTATTCAACATGGAATTGTAAACGCCTTACTGACAGAACGTGTTATTCATTCATGTAGTTCTGCTACATCATGCAGAAAAGGGTCATATGTAAAAAAAAAAAGTTTTCGGATAGCAAGAAAATGATAACACGTGCTGCCAATAACGTTGAGAGCCCCATATTGAGTACAGTGAGGCAGAAACTGGACCATAGCATTCATGGACGTCGAGTAAAGAAAGTTTAACACACAGAACAAATGTTAAGCATATAAATAAAACTCTCTCTCTCTTGAAACGATTCTCTATTCTTTCAAATGTTCTTTTCTGCTGTATTTGTCTTAGCGTTTTTTAAAATAACGCTCCGAAGTTCTGGTATTCGAAGTTCTGGTATTCGACTACGTTCGGAACCATGATTTTTCAAAAGTGTGTAAATGAATAATATTTATGATATTTAGTGTCAATTAGATTAGAAAATGTATATAAAATTGTTTTAAGAATAGTATTACAGTAAAAAATTATTGAAGCACAATATTTTGACAAAAAATGAACATAGAATGACTTATTTTCAAAATATTATCCTTTTGTGAAAAATGCATATATTATAATAATATTTTTCCTGTATACAGCTCAGACCTCTGTACAGAGGCTCAACTAGAATTTTTGAGATATATAACTTAGAAGTGAGTTTATTCATGTTTTACGACAACAGAGGGGAGACATTTTAAGAAAAAACGCTGATAATTATTTCAAATGGTTGTAACTCTGTAAGTAATATGAACTTTTCAGAAATCATAGTTGAGCCTCTGTACAGAGGTCTGAGCTATATACAGGAAAAATATTATTATAATAGAAGCATTTTTCACAAATGAGAACATTTTGAAAAAAAAGGTTATTCTAAGTTAATTTTTTGCCAAGAAATTGTATTTAAATAAATTTTTTTGTCACATTGTCCTTAAAACAATTTTATACATGTATTTTAATCTAAGTGACAATAAATATCAGGAAAATTTATCCATTTATGCGCCTTTTTAAAATCACGGTTCCGAACGTAGTCGGACACCTTAACAAAAATTTAGTTGCCTACACTGAAGACGGATCAACTCTTCTGGAAGAATTGCCCATTATTTTAAGTGGGGGTTTTAATGCAGATTTTTCAAAAGACAAATCAAAGCCTTTAGTAGATTTTTTAAAATCAAAATTCAATTTAATTATGTCAAATGATCCAAATGAAAGCACGACAAAGTACGGAGCAACGCTTGAAGGAGTTTTCTTAGATATTTAAATAATTTTGAGCTAAAGTATTTATAACCGATTTCAGCAACCATAAACGTAATGTTTCCTTTTTAGAATACAACTAAGTCACAAATATGATTGTATATTTCGCAAAAAATAGTACTTTATGAGTACAGACATATGAATAAATAATTTTATATGACAATACTAATATTCCCTTATTTTTTATTCACCTAAATAATCTCTGAAATAACATTACAAAATTTGAAGTTATCACTTCTATTAAGTTAAAATGACTACGAAAAAATATCTCAAATTTATGAATGAAAACATAAAATGATTAATATTGACACATACTTATAAATTACCCCATTTAAAATCAGGAAGGGAAAATATATAATTTCTACATCACTGAAATAAAAGGGCTTAGAATAACTTTTCAAAATTTAAGCTATCTAAATGAAAGAACATTAAATTATAAATAAAGTGCAAACGAAGATCAGCTACTTAAAAAAAAATTTAAATTTCAGAGTTGTAGACATTTAAATCTCAATCACGTTGCTTAAAAATAATATTATTTGACACATACATTACCAAATTAATATTTACCTAATGCATATGGAACATTTAAAAATGAATCTTAAAATAAAGTTTTCTTATATGTTTTCCATTAATAAAATTATATCATCTGAAAATCTCCCTTTCACATAAAATCATTTCCAATTACCTATATCCTGGTACGGTTATAGAATTATAGACATTTCAAACGTTTTAAAGTCTTTTAGAAATGAAGTAATGTCCATTAAAGCAAATACATTTAGCAAAAGTAAAATCATAAAAGAAGACTGAAATGGAATTTCTCTCAATAAATCCAATAAGAGGTACGCATTTCGAAAGAAAAAAAACATAGCCATGAATTTTTAGCTTAAGAACTTTTCGAATCTTTTTTCAGGAGAAAAATTACATCAAACGATGTCTTATAATCTTATATACGGCAAAATCTTATCAAAAAGAAAATTGAATTTTATACAAAAAATCATTTCTCTTTTGCTTTAATATGGAGAAAATATGTGAAGACAAAAAAGAAAAAAAATTCTTTTCTTATTTTTTGCAAAGCTTACTTTAATAAATTCTACTACCTTCGGAACCATGATTCTGAAAATGAGTATAAATTAATAAATTTTTTGATATTTAATGTCATCTGAATTAGAATAAACATATTGAATTGTCTTAAAAATATTACTAAAATAAAAAAAAAATATTCTCCAAAATACAATTTTTAGACACAAAATTAAGAATGAATGACATATCTTCAAAATATTCTCCTTTTATGAAAAGTATTTCTATAATAATAATATTTTGCTTATATTCAGATAAAACTTCTCTACAGAGCCTGAGCTAGAAGTTTTGATAAATTCACATTATTTTCAAAATTATGATCAATTGAAGTAATAACTGATGTTCTTCCATTAAAATTTATCAATTCCAATGTATTAAAATATGAATGAATTCATTCTAAGCAATATATTTCCAAAATCCTAGATTAGGCTCTGTATATAAGTCATAACTATGTACAGGAAAAATATTATTATTATAGGAGCATTTCCCATAAAAGGAGAATATTTTGAAAATATGTTATTCTTTCTACAATTTTTGCCAAAAAATTATATTTAAATAATTTTTTTTCTTGTAATAATATTCTTACAATAATTTTATATGCATATTCTAATTCAGATAATGCAAAGTATCAAAAACAATTTTAATTAACCCTTTCAAGGCACAAAGCTAAAATACTTTCTGTGATAAAGTACTTGATAAATGTAATGTTCTCATCCTCTATAAACATTATTTAGTCACAAAAAATATCTGTTCAGGTGTTTTTTTCTTAAGTGGTGGCTAGACGTTAATAGCCACTGCGCACTTAAGGCCTTTAACTTACATTTTAGAACAGAAATGAGAAATCCTATTGCAATAAACTTTTTATGAAAAATTAACATGTATGCTAATAACTATTTCAATAAAAATTAAATACAAAGTACAAGTGTAATAAATAATAATAGAATAATTATACAATATAGAATACTTACTAAAATATATAGTAAAATTAGTATATATGCACATTTTATATTTTATTTAATTTTAGTATAAAAAGTTAGAAATAAAGAAATATTTTTAAGGATTTAAATTAGCTATTTCAAAAATTTGATGAGCTATTTGCTGTGGAACTTTTTAAAGCAAGTAGGACCATTTGCTTGAAGGCACAGTGGAACGTTTCAGGACCGAAACAGCCATTGAGAGCGATGAACGTCTTTTCTGGTACTGAAAAGACTGCCTCTCCTGTACAAATCTCCTTTTATTTTGACTGGGATATGTTTCCGGAAATTCTGGAGGATATATATTTGTTTTATATAGTTTACCCTATTTTACTTCTGGTTGGAAAGTAGAAGGATACCGTATCTCATCAATTTCTTCATCATCTGAAGAAATATTTACCCCTTGAATAATCTTTTCAAAGTAATCTTCATCATCAGTATCCCTGTTATGAGAGGCTACTGAACCAACATCTGATGGCAATTCTTCAAATATAGCAAGAGCGTCTTGAACAGATAAGTTTTTTCTAGGCATTGTTACACAAATATACTCAAATTCTAATTTACGTTGATAATAATAAAAATCAATGTACAATAATCTTATAAAACGGAAAATATATACACATATTAATTAAATTAATTCATTATTACACATATTAATTAAAAATATATACACATCTATAAGTAGAAAGTATTCAAAGTGTTTTATGCTCATCAATAATATGCAAACGTTTTCTACGAGCAGAAAAGCTATAATGAAAGATTTTTGAACCCAAGAATCTCGTACCCCACATATTATTATATTTCCCACCTTCAACATTCTCACGTGATTCTAAGTGCTCTCTTTCGAGTGGAGAAAGCGAGAATTTCGAGGTCATTTTTTTGTTATATGCGGGCAGTGGATAGAGCCTCTATCCACATATAAAAGTTTTCCAGAAATCTAAATAAAATCTTTTTTTTTAATAACACATTTGCTAAATTCATTCAGATGAAAGAAAAGTATACTTAAGACTTGTCGAAATTTTTTTCACAGATCAGAAATTTTATTTTTTGTTATCAAAACATAATTTGTAAATTTACACCGAGAAAAACTGTTTCTAACTTCTCATCAGAGGACATGAAATGCAAAAAAGGTATTGTGCTGCCATCTGTATTGATTTTTATGCGTTTTAGCTTCAATTAACGTATGTGGATAGAGTAAATATCCACCACCTTCTTGGAGAAAAAAAATCTTGTTATGTAGCTAAACCTATTAGCTACTGGCCGCGAAAGGGTTAGTACGCTTTTACAAAACCCCGTTTCGAAAATATTCCAATACCTTAGAATATGGTAAAATAATTTCGATAAATTTTTTTCGTACCTTAAAGCTGCATCAACTAAGTTACAATACTTGTTATCTTAGTTATATGATTGTTTTACTTACAATTACCTAATTTTTTTATTTGTAGTAAAAATTTCAGAGCTTGAAAGTGAAATTCTTACATAACTAAGTTACGCACATATGTAAAAAGAAGAAATACTTATAAATTTTCTGAAAGAAAAATAATAAATGTAAATATTTTAGAATTATATCAGTTTTATAGTTAGTTTCCGAGCATATTCTCAGTTTAAACATACTAAAATGACTTTATTATTATTTAAATTTTGTTTCAGAAAGCTTGTATAGAGATGAGTATTAAAATTAGTTTCATTGCTTTTGATGTAGGCAATTTTAAATTGTGTGTGTCTAGTGTTTATTTTGGAAACTGCTAATACGAAGTAAATTAAATATATAGATTCAATGGTGTTTGTAAAATTTTACTGCAAGAAATGTAGTAAGCCTTATAAATTGTGAAGTTACGCACATAATTTTAAAAATTATTTTGAGACGCAAATGAATTGATTGTTTATTAATGTCTCCCTCTGAAGAATCACAAACAGACCTCGCAAATCCAAACCATGATCAAGAGACAAGGACAGCTCCGGAGCTGGCACCTTTCTTTCTAAATTCCAAGCCTTGCCAACTTGAGGACTTTAACCGTCATTAATACTAGAAGAATTGTTTTTAATAAATCAGTACAGATCTTTGCTTTTGTCGAAGACATTTTCATAGTAGCTCGGTCACCCGTTGCACTTAAACAAGTCGTCCTATATTTTGCAATGGAAGCAATTAAGACACATCTTACTATAAACTAGAAAAAAAACCAAATTCATATCAAGTATCACTTTTAATGAGCCTTATTTTGTAATAGGAAAATACAGATTTTACGCTGTCAACGGTTTCAGATATTCAAGTTCTGAAAGGAATACACTTAAGGGCATAACCCCAGAGGTTCTCATTAGAGTCACTGAGAGTAACAGATTCTTTTATGAACTTCAAAAATATTTAAAATATAATTTCATCAGCAGAAAAATAAAAGTACTCATTTACAAATCATTGATAAGGCCCGTTCTCTTATATGCTGCAGAAACGTGGGCAATTACCGAGAAAGACAAGGAGATTCTGTCTATATTTGAATGAAGGATCCTTAGAAGCATTTTTGGAGTTTTAAAATATGGTAATATATTTGGAAAAGAAAAACCAATTTAGAAATTTATAAAATTTTTAAAAAAACCAAACGTTGTGAAATTCATTGCAATACAAAGGTTAAAATGGGCAGGACACCTGATAAGATAGGATGACAATCGAGTCAGTAAAAAGATCTTTGTGGCCAGACTATGTGGTACTAAAAAAAAATGATGATCATGGCTCAAGTGGGTCAGTTACCTAGAAAAATATCGGAAGAATATTAATGTCAGAAACTGGAAAAGTCAAGCAAAGAAAAGGACAGCCTGGAATGGGATTCTTAGGAAGACAAATGCCCACCTGGGCTGTCGCGCCTTTGGAAGGAAAGACGAGTCTGTTATGGCGCAAAATCTCGACTCGAAGATTCCATAGAAACAATGCGTTTGCGACTCATCGATCACAAAACACATGTGAAAAGTATTTTATGAGGGGAGCTGTAAGATTAATATTGGGAATAATATTTCCTTAAGGTATCCGACTACGTTCGGAACCATGATTTTAAAAAAGCGCATAAATGGATAATTGTCATGATATTTAGTGTCACTTAGATTAGAACACATGTATAAAATTGGTTTAAGGATATATTTTGACAAAAAAAAAATATTTAAATACAATATTTTGGCAAAAAATTAACTTAGAATAATTTTTTTCCAAATGTTCGCCTTTTGTGAAAAATGCTTCTATTATAATAATATTTTGCCTGTATATAGGTCAGACCTCTCTACAGAGGCTCAACTAAAATTTTTGAAACATTCACATTATTTTCAGAGTTACCACCAATTTAAATAATTATTGGAGTTTTTTTCTTAAAATTGCTCCCCTCTGTTGTCGTAAAACATGGATAAAACCACTTCTAAGTTACTGTAGAGAGGTCTGACCTATATACAGGCAAAATATTATTATAATAGGATCATTTTTCACAAAAGGAGAACATTTGGAAAAAAAATTATTCTAAGTTAATTTTTTGCCGAAATATTGTATTTAAATAATGTTTTTTGTCAAAATTTCCTTAAAACCATTTTATACATGTATTATAATCTAAGTGACATTAAATATCATAAAAAGTATCCATTTATGCGCTTTTTTAAAATCATGGTTCCGAACGTATTCGGATACCTTAAAATACAAACATGCCCCTTATTTACTTACGCTTTTTTCGACAATGGTGTTATTCTAATGATATTTAGACTTTTAAATAAATATTTATATAACACGTATTGTTTCATACTTTGAAATTAGTATTAAATACTAGTTTCTGTCACCAGCTAAATCGATTTGGTGACATCTGTGTAAAATTTGAGAAATAAAAGAAGAAATATTCTGACGGAAGACAATAGTTCAGTTTTAAAAACTTGTTGAAATAAATTAAAAAGTACCTCTCTCTCTGTAATGATCAGGATATGAATTATGAATGAAATCTTCTTTTTTCGCATAAAGAATATAAAGAAAAATACTTTTGTTATGAAAACTATTTCAGGAAAACTCTACAATTTAACCATAAAGAAAACATTTCAAAAAGTAACCGCATTAGCATTTAAACACTGGGCTTGAACCTGTGTATTACTGTTGCATACTAAACAGTGCTTAAACTATTCAAGTATTTGGGGAAAGCTATATACTTGGCACTTCAGGGAAAGTATGCATAAATATATAGCTTCATCAAGAGTTTCCCATCTGTTCAATATTCATGATTGTCCTTTAGTTACATGTATAATGGATGGATTCTCAAAGCATTTGCATTTTATGAATGTGCACCTTTCGACTACTATGTTTCGCTTTCTGTGAATCTCATGAAAATTTTAGAGAACTAAAAATATACCTTTCTCTTGTAAATATATATATTCTGCAGAATATATTGTAGTCTTTCATGTAAATGTGTGAGTGTGTGCTTTATAAACATCTGCATAAAGACAATAATCCTTAAATCATAAAGGTAGTTAATGATTTAACTTAGGTCAGTGTTTCTCAAATTTTCAATGTTTGCAATCCAATTTTTAATCATAATTTTCATCGTGCCCCCCTGCTTATAATAGCATTGCATTGGAGGCAATGATGATGTACTATGACGCTTAAGCTACAGAGTACGACTTTAATTACAAACCGTACAGATTATTAAGACAAGTATTAAGTTTTGTATATGACAAACCAATGGATAAAAGTCACTAGTAATTATAAAAAAAAACTTGTTCTTATCTTAGAATTGATAAATCAATTAGCAAATACATTGTGCAGTACTGATACATTCATAAGTATATTATATCAGTATAAATGTGTCAAAAGGTATTTTTTGTTTCTTTTCAGTAAATTAATAATTTTTTAAAAAAATATTTTATTTTCGACTTTTTGATATGCTTGACCACGTAGGGTTGCCACGCTTCCCTAGGGGACTTGGGGATTCAAAACTGTTGTTTTAGTCGACTCACTGAAAATACCCATGAGTGAAAATATACATTAACATGGATTAACAAAACTGCAAGATTCGCACTTGAAGTTCAGAAAAATTTCACATCGGGTTGATATTTCTATAATAGTTTAAAAGTCTTAAGTCACACTACCGGGGTTGCTTCTTTTTCCCAAATATTCAAAAAAATCTAATAATTTTTTCAAGTTTGAATGTAATTTTTGAATTGTTTTTTTGGTTATTTTGTATTTACAAAATAGATAAAAATGGTATTTTAGGACTCGAACGTTTTTTTTAAGAGCTATTTTATTTGTATTAAATGTGTATCAGATCAAAAATCATATTTTTTTGCTGGAGGCTTTCGTTTCAAGTCTAAACTCTTGTTTCTTTTTGATAGATTATTTTAAATATTTTAATATTCATCATTTCTTCCAGGATTAAATATTATTACATTTTGAACATTTTTTTTTGAAAAAGAAATTTTTTTCATAGCAACTGAATATGTGAATATATTTTTACACTGTATTTGTTAGAATTTATTGTTCTAATAATGTTACTAAAAATTAAGTTTTATAAAGAGCTAATGCCAAAAATAATTTTATTTTGGAAGTAATTTTTTCTCTCATGCAATTTTTTATAAAAGTAAATGATAAATTTTATAAAGTAATCTTCACGAAGAGAAGTAATCAAAAGGCTAAAATTTTTTTCAAAAATAATCATAAGACAAAAAAGAAACATTTTTTCTTTTTTTTTATGACATTTCTTAGACTTCTAAAACTGAAACAGCCCCTATTCTGTAGAATATTTTTATAAATATATAACCAATAACTCTCCTATGAAATTATATGAAAAATATAGCAAGAAAAAATATTTTTTACTTTTTCTTTCTCTTATATATTTAAGAAAGTATTCATCAAAAGAAAATATTTTCTCACATATTTAAAATTTTTATACTATCAAATTGGTTTCAACTTTGGAAGTTCATCCCAAAAGTTTCCAAATATGTTCTTTTATTATGCTGTTAAAAGGGGTTTTTTTTTCTTAAAAAAAATAGTATCTATTTATTAAATAGTTTCCTACGATGTTCATTTAAAATTCTTCATACACTGTTCAGTATTAAAACAATTCTTGAAGAACCGGAGGGATCCATTTCGATATATTTTCTATGCCGTGTTGAACATGTATTGAACAAATGCAACACATATCTTGCCAACAGACACCTCATGCAGCTTGTTAGAATGAGTAACCTTGAAACTTTGTGACGTCTCTCGCGTCCTTCTGCTAACATAACTCCTATGTTCTTTGACGGCCACGATTAATGGCAAAACTTTTCCAACCCAATACCAAGAAGATAAACGAAGATAATATGTAAATGAGATATACTATAAAAGGATAGAAGCTTTGATGATAAGAAATAGCGCGGCAAGCTTAGAGATAGTAGTGTGGAATCATTCTGATCAATAGCGCGGCAAGCTTAGAGATAGTAGTGTGGAATCATTCTGATCAATAGCGCGGCAAGCTTAGAGATAGTTTAGTGTGGAATCATTCTGATCGATAGTGCGGCAAGTTTAAAGATAGCTTAGTGTGGAATCTTGCAGATCAAGAGTTAGCAGTCCGATAGTTTTGGAAAGAATAGAAGCCCAATATAAAGAAGTTGGAATCTTCATATATAAAGTGAATTATAAATATCTCTATAGGAGAAGGAAGGAGATCTGCCAAAGGTAATATTTGATATAAGTAATTAGATGAATCGGATTATTAATTATAATTGAGGTAAAGGATCTAGTTGCGTGATCTGACTTAAATACACGGTTTAATTGGGTGTTGACTCTCACTTTAATTAAAATTGTCAAATTAGAATTAAGTAATATAAGTTATTCTTAATAAAAGTTGTATTAAGAACTACTATGTCTCATCATTTTGATAATCCCACACCTCTAGCTTACGCGGAACCGGAACGACATAGTCATCACAGGATGGCTATGTCGCAATACACCGAACGTATATAATTCTGGGTTAGGTAATGTAGGTGGAAGTACTGTTCTACCTGAAATGTACTTTTCAGGGTCAGAGAACATTGCCGAGTTTATCGAGTGTATTGAGAATAACATACAGTTACTTGAAATCCCAAGTAATCTGTCATGTGCTTACTTAAAAAGTCATCTCAGGGGAAGGGCTCAAGATTGGTATTCGATATTTGGTTCGTTGTTAGTGCAAAATACAGCCACGGATTTTGCGCAGCTCAAAGCTGAATTAGCGAAGGCTTTTCCCGCGGTCAAAATAAGAAAGAACTACAGTCGCAATTCTACGCATCCCAGCAAGGGAAGAAATCAGGATCCTACTGATTTCGTTTATAGATTTCTAAAATAGAGAAGTTTAGAATTAGGAATGTCCCAAGCAGAGTTAGTGGATCATATTTTAGTTCGACTCGAACCACAGATCCAAGACTATGTGGAGGTGCGCAATCCACAAAACACGATACAACTTTTAGAAGTCTTGGCTAAATTCGAAGAGAGATATTCTTGCAAATTACAAAGGGGTTATCAGAACGATAATATAGAAAGACGAGGTCAAAATGCGCATAGGATGCCTAATTTTGAAGCTAATGGTAGAAACTGGAGGAATTCTGAAATAGGACGTAGACCAAATAACAGTAGAAATGATTTATACGAGAATAGCCGTCAAAATAATAGAGGGTTCGAGAGGAATAGGTTTCATAATAATGATCAAAGATTCAACAACAGGGGTTACTCATTTCGAAATGAGCGAAATGATAATATTAATAGAGGGGACCGTAGAAATAGGGGTTCGAGTGAAAATTTCAATCGTGGTGATAGGACGCAAAGGGGACGATTAAATATTGTAAAGGTTAATGATCAACCTCAAGGGGTGTCGACAAGAGAGACAATTAGACTTTCTCCGATATGTATATCACCCGTAGAACTTCCCCACGTTCCTATTTTATTAAATAACACATTTTTGAAAGCGCTATGGGACACCGGAGCAGATAAATCATTTATATCGGAAGAAGTATATAGAAAATATTTTTTCTATAAGCAAATTAAAAAATCGCGAGCCCAGGTAATAACAGCACAGGGTGCGAAATGCCAAAACATGGGGATCGTAGAATTAAATATTCGCATCAGACAATTCGAAAGAAATTGGTCATTTCATGTGTTGAAAGATTTAGAATACCCATGTATTCTAGGTATCGATTTCATAAGTGCGTCAAGAATCGTATTAGATTTTGATCAGAAATCGTTGAAAATTCAAAATTCGCTGGTTGAAAATAATAAGGTAAATAAAGGGAATTTACACGTTAATGGGTCAGAAATGAAGTTAAATATGGTGGCTAATGTTTTACCGAAAAAGCATGGGAATAGTATAATTGGTGATAAAATTAATTGTGCCATAATCAGGGATTTGGTACTTACTTCGCGGGAACAATTAATAACGGAACAGAAAAATGACCCAGAATTAGGTCATATATATAGATATTTAGAAAACCCGGAAGATAACTCGGTTAATGCAACGATATGTGAGAATTGGTCCCACGATTTCCGTTTAATTGAAGGATTGTTATTTTATGCGAAACACGCAACGTCATTAGGTGAAATGCGTGTATACATTCCAAAATCTTTAAGGAATGAAATAATGAGAGAATTTCATGACAAGCCAATTGCTGGACCTTTAGGCAGATTTAAAACGTATCATAAAATTCGGGACGTTTGTTATTTCCCGTACATGAGAAAATTCATTGATCAATATGTCTCTACATGCCATATGTGCCAAGTTAATAACTATAAAAACGCGTTACCAGCTGGTCGGTTAAATCCAATTATATCAAATTATCCGAATGAGATAGTGACGTTAGATTTGTTAGGCCCGTATCCTATATCGAGAATAAAACGTAACCGCTATATTTTTAGTAATAACCGATCATTTCAGCAAATGGGCTGAAATTATACCTCTTAAAAAGGCCTCATCTCGTATAATAGCGGATATTTTTTTTGATAACTTTATATCGCGTTATGGAGCTCCAATAAAATTAATAAGTGATAATGGTCCCCAATTTATATCCGAGATTTTTGAGCACTTAAGTGAAAGATTAGGCATAAGGCATGTGAAGACTGTTGCATATCGACCACAAGCAAATCGGACTGAAAGAGTTAATCGAGATATAGTGCAAATGATTGCAAATTATGTTAATGATCAACACGATACTTGGGATCAATTCTTACGTGAGTTTGCTTACGCTATTCGTACAGCGGTGAATGAAACAACGGGAAAACACCTGCTGAATTATTTTTAGGTCGAAAATTGATTACACCATTTCAAAAACTAGTTATGATATTGGAAAGTTCAAAATTCAAAATTCAAAATATAGAGAAAAACTTTAAAGAATCTAGACTAAGTACGAAAATTAAACAGGAAGGTGGGAAAAATATTATAATAGACGTAGAAAAGACATAAAAATAAAGGTAAATGATTGGGTCTTATTAGAAACACACCCTGTAAGTTCAGCAGCTAACAAAGTATGTGCTAAATTTAAACAAAAATTTGAGGGACCTTATAGAGTCTTAGAAGTTAAGAATTATAATAATATTTTAATATGGAAATCAGGAAAAGATTAACGTTAACGTAGATCAAATAAGAATATATCGTCATAGGAAATGTGACGAGGTCGATTAGGAACAGGTATCCCAAATAGTATAAGATCAAGTCAGGAAACTCGTACTTCGGAAAAAAGTACATCAAAGATTAAATGAGTCACAATATGGGAAAGAAAAATCGGCGGTGAAACGTAAGTTAGAGGCAAAAGGGATTGGTAACCAATCAAATCAATATAAAAATACAGAGAGGACCCATAAAAACAAATCACTGGTCAGATCACTTCCTAGTTCATTCGGGAATGAAAATAAAAACAAAAGGTTCAGGAATAATAGGGGTATTAAAAGATCAGGTGTGTCAGGAACAAGTGGACCACAAAGAAAGTGGCAAAGAAAGGGAACCAATAATATTAATAAAAGACAAATGTCATCCAGTACTATTTCTAGAAACAGGAAAAGAACAGAAGAGAATGCACAGAAGTTCCAGATAAATCAACTTACAATCTAAGGCCACGACGGAGAACAGAAGAACCCCGACCAGCCAAGGAGACAATTGGGAAGTCAAGGAAAGGACGACAAGGAGATTACAAGCCCTACAACAAACAAAACAAGAAATTCCAGTACAACCGAGGAAAGAAGAGTGGTAGCACCTCATCGTTGGACGTTATGGTTGGAGAAAAAATATAAAAATCAGGTTGTATTGTTTCATTTTTTATGATCTTCCAACAAGTGGTCGGAAGAATTATTGCAAAGAAGGAAGTCTCGGGCGGTGCTTAAAAGTTATAAGCCAAGTCAAACACTACAATGAGTGTTTATTTAATTTTGGAACTTTTGACTTGTTAAAAATTTTTTTCTGGAGAAAACATTTGTAATCACACATTTGTTTGCTTCAATGTATGACTTCGTGAGATGCGAAAATTCCTTTGGTTATTTGTTATAATAGTTTATTGAAAAATGTTTGTAATTGTATAATATGTGTATATATATATGTTGTTGTGTTGTTACGTATTATGAGGCATCTGGTTCAGGGAAACGCGGCGTAGTCAGGGCACTAACAATAATAATAACGGCGCTGCGCGGCTCATTGGGAGTTTTTTGGAACCAGATGTAGGGATGGAGATGAAAATTTATTGTGATATATAAATAATATATAATAATTGTGAAATTGATTGATATTATGGAAATAGAGTCTCAAAAAGTTTTCATTTCAGGGAGACTGACCCTGAAAATCCTGAAAATTTTGAAAATTATAGCTTCAACAAGAAAGGGAGCGGAAGTTCCAGCTCCATATGCAGTGTTGCGACATAGCCATCCTGTGATGACCATGTCGTGCCGGTTCCGCGTAAGCTAGAGGTGTGGGATTATCAAAATGATGAGACATAGTAGTTCTTAATACAACTTTTATTAAGAATAACTTATATTACTTAAATTCTAATTTGACAATTTTAATTAAAGTGAGAGTCAACACCCAATTAAACGTGTATTTAAGTCAGATCACGCCACTAGATCCTTTATTTTAAATTATAGTTAATAATCCTATTCATCTAATTACTTATTTTCAAATATTACCTTTTACAGATCTCCTTCCTTTACCTAAAGAATGATATCTATAAACTTTATATACGATGATTCCAACTCTTTATCTAGGCTTCTATTCCTTCTAAAGCTATCGGACTGCTAACTCTTGATCTACAAGATTCCACACTAAGCTATCTTCAAACTAGCCTTGTTATTGATCAGAATGATTCCACACTACTATCTCTAAGCTTCCACGCTATTTTTTTATCATCAAAGCTTCTACCCTTTTTTATAGTATATTTCATTTACATATTATGTTCGTTTATCTTCTTGGTTTTGGGGTTTGGGAAAAAAGTTTTCCCATTAATCGTGGCCGTCAAAACAAAAGGAGTTATGTAGCAGAAAGACGTGAGAGACGTCAAAACCCCCTTTCCCAAGAAAGAAAAACGTGATTTACTTAAGGGTTCTCAATGCCCTTAATAAATTACGTGTCTAAAATTTCTATTTCTAAATTTCTTCGCTTTCTGAGTTTTATTTAAATTTTAATCTTAAATCCTCATTTTAACTTTTATGATTTCCAATATTTATCTTGACTTTAATTTTCATTGCAATTTTAATCTTAAATTTTAACTTTTATAATTTCCAAAATTTATCTTGACTTTAATTTTCATTACTCATCTTAGAATTAAATTTTAATATTCAATTTAAATTTAAACTCGTGACAAAAAAATTTTACTCCAATAACTAGGCCAACATTAATAATTACTGTTTAATTTATGCCCACTCTCACTTTTAACATTCAATTTCTTAAAATATTTATACACTTAAATTTTCTAAAAACAAATATTCTGGGTGCGCAGCCCCAAATCTTTGACTCTAACACTTCATATGGAGCTGGTACTTCCGCTCCCTTTCTTTTGAAGCTATAAATTGCATACTTTTCAAGATTTTCAGGGTCAGTCTCCCTGAAATGAAAACTTTTTGAGTCTCTATTTCCATAATATTAATCAATTTCACAATTATTATATATTATTTATATATCACAATAAATTTTCATCTCCATCCCCACATCTGGTTTCAACAAAAACTTCCAATGAGCCGCGCACCCCTTCATTATTATTGTTAGTGCCTTGACTACGCCGCGTTTCCCTGAACCAGATGCCTCATAATACGTAACAATACAACAACATATATATATACACATATTATACAATTACAAACATTTTCAATAAACTATTATAACAAATAACCAAAGGAATTTTCGCATCTCACGAAGTCATACATCGAAGTAAACAAATGTGTGATTACAAATGTTTTCTTCAGAAAAAAATTTTAACAAGTCAAAAGTTCCAAAATTAAATAAACACTCATTGTAGTGTTTGACTTGGCTTATAACTTTTAAGCATCGCCCGAGACCTTCTTTGCAATAAATCTTCCGACCAATTGTTGGAAGATATAAAAAAGAAACAATACAACCTGATTTTTATATTTTTTCTCCCACCATCACGTCCAACGATGAGGTGCTATCACTCTTCTTTCCTCGGTTGTACTGGAATTTCTTGTTGTAAGGCTTGTAATCTCCTTGTCGTCCTTTCCTTGACTTCCCTATTGTTTCCTTGGCTGGTCGGGGTTCTTCTGTTCTCCGTCGTGGCCTTAGATTATAAGTTGATTTATCTGGAACTTCTGTGCATTCTCTTTTGTTCTTTTTCCTGTTTTCTAGAAATAGTACTGGATGACATTTGTCTTTTATTATTATTATTGTTCCCTTTCTTTTTCCACTTTCTTTGTGGTCCACTTGCCCTGACACACCTGATCTTCAATACCCCCATTATTCTTTAACCTTTTGTTTTTTTTTTCATTCCCCCAAAAGAATTAGGTAGTGATCTGACCAGTGATTTGTTTTATGGGTCCTCTCTGTATTTTTATATTGATTTGATTGGTTACCAATCCCTTTTGCCTCTAACTTACGTTTCACCGCAGATTTTTCTTTCCCATATTGTGACTCATTTTATCTTTGATGTACTTTTTCCGAAGTACGAGTTTCCCTGACTTGATCTTATACATTTGGGGGTACCTGTTCCTAATTCGACCTCGTCACATTTCTATGACGATATATTCTTATTTGATCTACGTTAACTGTTAATCTTTTTTCCCGATTTCCCTATTACAATATTATTACCATTCTTAACTTCTAAGACTCTATAAGGTCCCTCAAATTTTTGTTTAATTTTAGCACATACTTTGTTAGCTGCTGAACTTACAGGGTGTGTTTCTAATAAGACCCAATCATTTACCTTTATTCTTATGTCTTTTCTACGTCTATTATAATATTTTTCCCACCTTTCCTGTTTAATTTTCGTACTTAGTCTAGCTTCCTGAAAGCTCTTTTCAATATTTTGAATTTTGAATTTTGAACTTTCCGATATCATAACTAGTTTTTGAAGTGGTGTAATCAATTTTCGACCTAAAAATAATTCAGCAGGTGTTTTTCCTGTTGTTTCATTCACCGCCGTACGAATAGCGTAAGCAAACTCACGTAAGAATTGATCCCAAGTATCGTGTTGATCATTAACATAATTTGCAATCATTTTCACTATATCTCGATTAAAATCTTTCAGTCCGATTTGCTTGTGGTCGATATGCAACAGTCTTCACATGCCTTATGCCTAATCTTTCACTAAGTGCTCAAAAATTTCGGGTATAAATTGGGGACCATTATCACTTATTAATTTTATTGGAGCCCATAACGCGATATAAAGTTATCAAAAATATCCGCTATTATACGAGATGAGGCCTTTTTTAAAAGGTTTTAATTTCAGCCCATTTGCTGAAATGATCGGTTATTACTAAAATATAGCGGTTACGTCTTTTTCTCGATATAGGATACGGGCCTAATAAATCTAACGTCACTATCTCATTCGGATAATTTGATATAATTGGATTTAACCGACCAGTGGTAACGCGTTTTTATAGTTATTAACTTGGCACATAGGGTGTAGAACATATTGATCAATAAATTTTTCTCATGTAGGAAATAACAAACGTCTTTTTATGATACTTTTTTAAATCTGCCTAAGTGCCCAAAATTGGCTTGTCATAAAATTTTCCCCATTATTTCTTTCCCTTAAAGATTTTGGAAATTTATCCCGCATTTCACCTAATGACGTTGCGTGTTTCGCATAAAAAACAACCCTTTAAAACAAACGGGAAATTTTCACATATCGTTGCATTAACCGAGTTATCTTCGGGTTTTCTAAATATCTATAGAAAATGACCTAATTCTGGGTCATTTTTTTGTTGTGTTTTTTGTTCCCGCGAAGTAAGTCCCAAAACCCCGATTATGGCACAATTAATTTTATCACCAATTATACTATTCCCATGCTTTTTTTGGTAAAACATTAGCCACCATATTTCTTTTTTTCTGACCCATTAACGTGTAAATTCCCCTTTTTTTAACATTATCTTAACCAGTAATTTTAATTTTCAACATTTTTGATCAAAAAACTAAACGATTCTTGACCCTCTTATGAAATCGATACCTAGAACCAAAGGGTATTCTAAATCTTTCAGCACATGAAATGACCAATTCCTTTCGAATTGTCTGATCCCAATATTCAACTACAATCCCCTGTTTTTGGGATTTCGCACCCCGTGCTGTTATTACCTGGGCTCGCGATTTTTTTTAAATTTTCTTTTAGAAAAAAAATTTTCTATATACTTCTTCCGATATAAATGATTTATCTGCTCCGGTGTCCCATAGCGCTTTTTAAATTGTTATTTAATAAAATATGAACGTGTGGAAGTTCTACGGGGGAATACATATCGGAGAAAGTCTAATTGTTTTCTTGTCGACATCCCTTTAGGTTGATCATTAACCTTTTAAAAATTTAATCGTCCCCTTTTCGTCCTATCGCCTCGTTTAAATTTTCACTGAACCCCCATTTCTACGGTCCCTCTATTAAAATTATCATTTCGCTCATTTCGAAATGGTAACCCCTTTTTAATCTCTATCTTTTCCCAAACCTATTCTTTAACCCCCTTTACTTTA
>BMAV01003474.1:0-283231 GCA_019973955.1 Trichonephila inaurata madagascariensis
TAATGGGGCTACAATCCTTTTTTTAGAAAAAGTCGCGTTTTTTTATCAATAGAATTTAAACATATTAAAATACATCTAGACATTGTATTTAGAATTATGCAATGATTTTAACAAATGAGACATGTGTTCTACAAATTTCTATAGGTTATACCAATTTTTTTGGAAAATATAACAGGGCTACAATCAACTATTTTAGAATAAGTCGTATTTTATTAATAGGATTTAAAAACATTTTAAAAAAAATGCATTTAGACTTTTTTGTATTTAGAATTATGCAATGTTTTTTAAAAATGGAATGGGCCCCCAAAAATTTCCCTATATAAGTTATCCCAAATTTTTTTTTTGGAAAAATAAAGGGGCTAAAATCCTTTTTTTAGAATAAGTCGTATTTTATTAATAGAATTTAAACATATTAAAATACACCCTAAAACATTGTTTTTTAGAATTTCTTGATTTTTAACAAATGAGACATGGTTCTACAAAATTCCCTTTAATAAAAGGTTTTTCCCCAAATTTTTTTGGAAAATATAATAGGGCTACAATCAACTATTTTAGAATAAGTCGTATTTTATTAATAGAATTTAAACTTATTAAAAAATGCATTTAGACATTGTATTTAGAATTATGCAATAATTTTAACAAATGGGACATGTTCCTCTACTTTAAATGTATCTTTATATAACGTAGGGAATAGTAATGTCTATCATTCAGTGAAAATAATCTAAATTGTATATTGCATTAGAATGAAGTTAGAGCAAAATAAGAATAAAAAGAAATGTAGGGAACATATCTAAATAGGATTTAATGATAGGCCATTTCTAAAGAACTGACTGGGATTGATTATAAGGCGATATTCGTGACGATTTGAAGCTGGATAAAAACACGCTAGTAAAAACAAAACAATGGGTTCGACAAAGTTTCGATTTTTTTTATACTTGGGAAGTTTATCTTTCTGGGGGTACCTGACCCAACCCGGGGGTTGGGTTTTTTACGATTAAATTATTTTTCCCCTTACCGCTTGCAATTTTCTATCTTCGATGGACATGGATAGCACCTTCCCAAAATGCTCTAGTGATAATTTTTTCTTTTATAGATCATCCCTGATATTTTTTTTTTCATCTTTCCATCACCTTATTCTAGATCAGCAGCTCTTAAATCTTCGATCCCCGTTACCCCCTTTGTATATCAGCCTGACATCCTTGGCCCCCCATTTTGAACACCTTTTCCCTGACTTCCAGCTGAATGATTTAAGGTTCCTCAATAATCCTAAAACAATGAATTCAGTTTGGGGGGGGCTTTCATCCCCGTTTTCTTTTAAAAACCTCTTGGGGTTTTTTTTGGGGCCAGAATGAAATTCTTTTTCCAACCAACTCGAAAAGGGAAATGTGTTTAAATGAAATTGGGGAATCATGTATAACGGTAACGGTAAGGTTATACATTTACGGGAAAAACCCTTTGGGAAGAAACCCCTTTTTATCCACTCATTAATAAATTGAACAGAAAACAATTTGTTGAAGTTACATAAAAATAAAAAGCGGCCCACATTAAATGCAGCGCAATAACGCTGGTGGGGGGGGTGGGTGGAAACCACTCTCCCAGTTGATTTAGTTTCTGTTTCGCCTTCGTGGAAAACGAAGAAAAATGACGTCACATCTCCATGGGCAGCGGGGCCCCCTCCTTTTAACCGTTCCGACCCCCATGGAACGAGGGGGAGAAGGGGTATATTTTTAATAACCGGATTAAAGAATAATATTTTTAAATCCGGGTTTCACGTTACCTCTAAAAATAACTTTTCGGTGCGGTTATTGAAAGGAAATTTTAAATAAACCACTTGGAAAAAATGAAAAGGGAGAGGGTTTTGGGAAAAAAGATCGAGGGGGGAAGTTGCCCACACAAAACGCGATCAAAAAATTCCATGGCGCGGGGGGGGGAAAATCAGAGTGAGTAAAATCTTGCAAAAAAAGACAACCAGTGTAACAAAAAAAAAGCTCATATCTTTTTTTAAATTTATATCAAACATTTCCCCATCCCCTTTTCCCGAGCTGGGGGAAAGGGTTTATACGGGGTGATTAAAAACTGTCAGGCTCCCTTTGAAGGCTGGGAAAAGAATTGTCGTAAGCCGGGATTTCCCGATAGATGAATCATGTATATAATGGTTTGCTTTCGCTTGGTGACTAATGTGAGGTCTTTGTTTAAGTGTGGGAAAAAAGATTAAGATAGCGTTTAGAAGAAAAAACCAAACCCGAGAATTTAACCCCCCCTTCCTGTTTTATCCGTTAAAAGGGGGATACGAAAAACCCCAAGGATTAGGGGGCCCGGGTAAAGGCCCTCAGTTGGGGTGAAAGTAGTTTTTTAAACCCAGGAAAATAGCGGTGCATTTTAAGCTTTTAAGGAAAGTGCGTGTATTAGTGAGATTAGAATTAATCTTTTAAAAATTAGAAAATAATTGTCCAATTTCCCCGGTTATTTTTGGGAAACCCAGTTGGCTTCTTATTCAAAAATCTGCTTACTTTTTATTATTAATTTTTGTTGTTTTTGTATTGTGATTAAGTTAAGATCTTTTAAAAAACGAATAAGGGAAGAACGATTTGCGTGATTCTTCGTTCCTTTTCCCACAGAAACGGGGCGCGTAATTGGAGAACAGGGGGACCCACGGGTGGTGCCCCCACAAGTTCTTAATCTTTGCACATGTTTTTCTATTCTATTTTTTAAATTTATTTCGGAAAAAGTAATGGGTAAAAAGTTTCATATAAAAAAAAAAACGAAATTTAAAATTCTTTATTGAAATGTATGTTTTGTTATATCTAATGCCACCCGGGTCAGCAAAAAGGGCAGGGTCAAGGCCCCCCGAAATTCATCATGGTAAAGGGCTAAGGACGCCTGTCGTTTGTGGGGGCTTTGAGCACCCTACAGGTGACAGAATGATTTAGCCTTCCCGGTTTTCACCCCAATTTTGATTTTGGCCCCGGGGGAAAGCATGTTCTATAGGGTTTTTTTTTTTTTTTGGGGGAATTAAAGTGACCCAATTTTAAGGAAAGGCAAGAATTTTTTTCCATTAGGCTTTTCAGAATATGTAAAAAAGGGGAAATTTTAAAAAATTAAATGAAAAGGGACCTCCCCCAGAAAAGCACCGGGGACCCCTTTTGGGATTGGGGAGACCACTCCTCTAGAAATTTTTACCCTTTGAGCAATCATTTACATTTAAAATTAGGGGTTTTTAAAAATATTAACGAATTTTTTGGTCAAATATAAACCTACTAATGCTAATAAAATCAGACTACCAATTAATTTATTCGAAAGCTCATGCATATCTTTAAAACTATATATTCCTAACTATACTCTAGAGCAGTAATTTAAGTCCTGTAAGTTTAACAGTGAATTTAAAGTTCTTTAAAGCAATTTTTTTTTAAAGATTTTTAAACCATTTTCCTTTGTTTATCTTAATTTCGAAATAACAAATATTAAATAGTACACGTAAAAAAGTTAAAATATGCAGTGAATAAATGTTGAGAATCACACTACATGTGAAAATTAAAGTTGATTAGTTGGTTTGAATCAATATCACCCTTCTAGGACAATTTTCTTCCGACTGGGTTTCGCATGGACACCTAAGTGTCCATAGTATTTGTAAGGAGACCCACAAGAAGAAATTGTATTCCGTGGTCCATAAGAGAAACAATGGGATCATGGTAAAATATTATTAAATAAATAACTTATATAAAATAATAACAAAATATCATAGGAAAATCTGCAAAATCACAGTTAGAAGATACTCGTGTTTTGTGGAATCTTTTTAGTTAAAAAAAAAATTCACAGGAAATTCTCGAAGAAAAATCATTATTTATGCACCAACTAATCTATGGAAAAAGTCAGCCAGATGTAGTGTTTCTTTCTATAGCGAGTATCAGATATCGTTGGGAGAAATTTATTATTTGTCTTATTGAATATTATTGTTCTAGTAAAGGTATGTTTCCATAAATATTTATATAAGCATAGCAACTCCTTAATACCTATATTCCTGAGGTGACAGTAGAGTAACGGAGAATATTAGACTCCACCTGAAAAGTCAAGTTTGTGACGGGGCTTTATCGGATTTTCACACTAATCCTCTTGGGGAATCTTTGGGGCCAGAATGGCGTATTTCATATCCAATCCTCTCAAGAAGAAACCGCGATATGCAGATTAGTTAATAGATATATAATGGAGCTTTAGTATTCGCGTGGGAAAATAGTAGAATAAAATGAAAGGAGAAAGAAAGCTGAGATACTGATCACCTTGAGCTGATGGTAAGACATTAAATATAGAAACATAGTCATAGAACGGGATTTAACGTGTTAAGGAATCTAAGGTAGATAAAAATTCTTAGGATAACTTCTCATAAAGGTAGTGGTTAGGATTTCAAGCGCTATTTACTTAGAATTTAGAATTACGTTAGATCACTCCTGGTTACATCCCTATAGTAAGACTTGTGTTGTTTGGATCAATATATTGGAATAGTAATAAATTAGATTTATTATGGTGAATTTGGGTGATCAATCATTTTCTCCTACAAATCTAGGTCGCGTAGAGGAAGAGATGGTACCCCCCGGGAAGGGGGTATCACAGGTTCTAGCCCCAACCGGATCCACAGATAAGTCAAAACTAGCTACCACAGATTGCTTAAGCCCCTTGTCGTTCCCGTTCCCGGGAATACAAAAAGTTCTAAAATCTTATGATTTCCAGGGAACCTGGGTTCCAGGGAAAGAAATCCTAGTACTGACATTCTTTAGTGGTGCAACATTGTTCCAACTTAAAGTGCCAATTTGGCTGGACAGAAGGAAACCTGAGTTTGAGAGGATAGACCTCGCAGATAGCCTTTTTTTACATACAGTTTTGATCCACATTCAAGAATAGTTAAAAACTTAAGTCAACAATAATATAGCCAGAATAAACTTATAAATTACCTAAATACTTTGAAAATTAAAAATTGGAGAGGAGTCGCTACAAATAGAGGACGCTGGAAGGAGAGCGTGGTTGAGGCAGCTAAGTCCTGTAAGGGGCTGTTGAAGAAGAAGAAACTTATAAATTAGATATATTTAAATTGAAAATATCTATGTCAATACACTCTTCTTTTAATGTTAGTAAAATAAAGATCAGTGTTCGATCATTTTGTAGATAAATCGAACTACATGGAAAATTCAAAATACTTTTAACCCAATGTTATCCGAAATAGCATTTCTATCTCAACCTCGTCATCCGTTCCCAAATAATACCGCATATATGCAGCGAAGCAAATAAAAGGAATGATTAAATAAATAATAAAAAAGCTAACAATCCGTAAAATGACTTCAAATTTGCAACGGTGGCTTTTCGGCACATCCGATAGTTGTTAGAGTGTGCAAGACGGACACAATAATGACAATGTTTACAGCTTTTTTCCCCCTTACTTCTTTATTTACTCACTTTTCTCCATTTTTTGCGATTTTGCTGAAAAATTGATTTTTAAACTACTCACGTCGATGGGCTTTTTTGCTCGAGTGACTCCCGAAGTCATCTGTAGCTGTCTTGTTTGACGCCAATTTCGTTGAATGTTGCGGTGTGGATTTAATGGTGCTGCAGAAAAAGGAGAATATATTATGTGTGTTGTTGTGGGTTCACCTGATATTTTTACCCAGAAACCTAGAAAAATTAAAAAATAATTAAATAAAAGATCTCATAATACATAAAATAATCTCGTATGAGGGTTTTCCTGTTATATTCTGAATTGTCATTTTACTTTTGTTACAGTTCCATTATAAAGTTATCGTTAGACATTATTGTTACAAATTGATTTTTATATCTTCAGTTTATAGTTTTACTTTTTCTACTTCTAAATGATCGATAACTGAGAACAGCATTAATTCCTTCGACCAGCTTGAATTCATTTGGCCATACTTATTATATAAGACTCATACGTATGTTCCGGCAAATTATGCACTCCTATACTTTCAAACTGCATTTGAGGTCGTGGTGGTCAAGTAATTTAAATCACAGATTCGTGGCTGGAGCGACTTGAGTTCCAGCCCTAGTGCCACTGAAGACTCGACGTGTGTGAAAGCTGATGCCCGTTAAATCTGCCGAGGCTCAAAATCCTTCCGTTGGCATGGTGTAGAAGCTCGGAGTCCCAGTTCAGATGTCGTCATCTCTTGACCATGGTTCAAAATTACGAGGTTTGTTGCCAATAGTCTTCGTGTTGATTTATGGTGTGAGGTTAATAAACACTTATTCACTCATTAAAATGCATTTTTTTAATTTTTAGGCGTATTCGCAGTGAAACGTGCATTCTTTTTTTTCCCTTCTTTTTTTAAGGAAGAGGCATGCAATATATATGTTACGGCCAAAGCTCGAAGTTCGGCCAATTCGCGATTTGGCTGGTCAATTCCCATTTTGGCCAAGTGGTTTGGCCAAAGTCCGAAGTACTTGCAATTAATATTGTATATTCTATTTTGGTTGTCTATTTTGCGAAGTGGCAGAAAATCCTTGGCCAAATCCCGATGTGATAATGGAAAATTGACCTGCATTCATTTTGAAGGGCGCAAAACTAATCTTCTTCACACTATTACCCTGTTATAGCATATAGGTTCACTAAATAATTTCTATTATGGCTTTTATATGAGAACAGGATAACACGAGATCATATTTTTATATATATTACAAGCTTATTTGTAACTCAGAGGGGCATTTATATTTGAATTCATTTCTGAGACACAATTGTACTTAAAAACAATACACAGAAGTATTCATTTTTAAATACTTCATTTTTAACAGTGTGTGAAACAATTTGCTCTTTATTTCTTTCTTCCTACTTAGGCCGATCGTCCCAAACCATTTCGCGAATTGACCGGCCAAAGCCTGAAATCACAAGAAAAGATCGGACATTGACCTGTAAGTTTACAGGAACGTTGGCTAAAGCGCGAATTGGCCAGCCAGATCGCGAACTGACCGATTTCGGGCTTTGGCCGTAACATATATATGTAATGCTTTTATCTTCTGACAAAAATGATTCATATAAAAATGATAAGTCTCTAAAAATCTCAATTCAACGTAATGCTCTCTTGCTTAACGGTTGCAACATTTAGCCCATTGTTATTTTCAAAGAAAACCGATGTTGAAATCTAGTTTTCCGAAAGGTGTTTTCATTCATGAGCACAAGAAGGATGGATGGGTGAAAACAATGTAGAGTTGTGGATACGAAATGGTTGAGGAAAGCGTCCAGGTGTTTTAAGGAATCCAGAACTGCCTAAGTCCTGAACATGTACCAAACTAAAGAATTTTAGTTTCGTTCGTGTTCAGATCTCATTTGACGGATAATACGAAGAAATTTCCGACACAATACAACACAGACAAGGCAATTACTCCATGCCGATGAACGCCATTAGCTCAGCCTTTAGATGTGTGTATCAATAAACCATTTAAAGCAAATTGTAAACATCGGAATATGGGAATATAGCTATGGGACGTTTTTACATCACACAGTAGAAAAATTAGCTTCTTTTTGTGGATAAAATAACACTGTTTCTATGCACACGTTCACCCCTAAATATTGCAGGGTCCTGCCTACTGTTTTCACCCCAGCAACCTTTGACCGGGAGAAAATCTCCCTCCACCCACTAGCTGGATGTAATTCGAGGTGCCAGAAAGAGACCGCCCCATCCCAGGAGAGAGCAGAAAGGGAAGTCCGTTGGAAAACACCAAAGAGAATGGTTGTGGCCTCCTACCTCACAAATATCATATTCTGAGCCCTAATGAAATAATCAATAATTTGAATAACTTCAATGCAAACGTTTATTCTGTAATTAATAACTGTGACGTAAATAAACCAAATATTTAAATTTAGAACTCTCGTGCTACCATTATTTTCTCAAACGTCACAGTTGGTTTCGACCGACTGTAGAAGGTGGAGAAAACTATATATAATTACTAAAGGAAGTCAAATGTATACACAGAAATCTAGTTTTTATTTGCTCATCTTTTCCTTATTTTTAAAGTTCTCATTTTTATACCCGGCGTTTAACGTGCACCTATAAATTTCGATATTTTTGTGTTAAAAGTGTGCGTTATACGCGTTTGCGCCGGAATATATGATATATATATCTTCTCTAGAGATATGTTAGGATTTAATAATAAAGAATATGAAATATATAATATAAACGGAATAATACTTGAACGGGGGAAAAAAAGAGGAGGAATAAATTTTTGGAAGCGAAGAAAAAATTCAAATTTTACTTGTAATTGCTGATGGCACACGAATTCAAATACATACGAAATAAAACTTTTGTTTTGCAAAATTGTTCTTAAATGTAACTCATTTAATTAACTACAACAATTTTAAATTTTTCTAAGTATAAAAAAATTATAACCGAATGAAAAATTAGCGTGAATGTGTTGTCTAATAACTAAACATGCAAATGCTGCCTACAATAAAAAAAAAAGAATATTATGAACAACTGAGAAATAAATTTTAAAAATGCTACTCGGAAGAGTTTTATTACACAAAAATATTTTTGATTAATAAAGTAATTGTGTAAAACATAACCTTAAATTTTTTAAAGTTACTTTCTAGTAAATTTTGAGACTGGAAAATAAATTTTTTTTAAAAAAGTTAGCTAAATATGTTCAATAATTTTTAAAAGTTAGTTTGTGAATAACAACAATATATGCTTGGGATTCACGCAAAAAATGGTATTTTATCTAACAGAAACGCATACATATTTCAACGTGGCAGCGTTTCATGAAACATTTTGAATGAAACCGTTATCACCATTTCTGCCCACGTTCTAAGCGTTCAAAACACATCTTAGATTTACATCTCACAGTACATTATACCTGCCTTCAACGGACGATGAATTGCCTGGGAGAGAGATGCTACGGATACCTTTTACACTTGTAGGCATATTGGTATTGATATGGATCCAAACAGGAAGTATCAAAAATGATATAATATTAAATAGTTGGTTTTAGTTTAAATAATTTGATTTTCCATATTGCATTTAAAAAAAAAAGCGACTGAAATTATGTATTTGATACACGATTCAAACAAATTTTGCAAAAGTTTTGTGGCGTATATTGTGTGTTTTATCTTTTATGTCTATCCAGCGTTTTAAAAGGGGGGCGGCCCCCTTGGGGGACAACTCCTGAGGGAGGCGGAGCATTTTGATAAGTCGAAACAAAAATTATTTAAAAAATTATTAATTTACAAAAAAAAATACATTCTGACATAATAAAAATAAAATATACATTTCCGATATTTACACTTATAAATTTTCAATTACACAATGTATTTTATAATTTATTTAACAATAGAATATGAAGGACACGTTTATTAATTACCAGTGCCCCTTTGGGGTTGTCATCATATAATTAAAACAAAAAAATTTAAAACTTTTTGACAATTTGTACGGTTTATATTTAATTCTTAACTGCCGATTAAAAGTTACCCCATTCGTTCCCAAGCCAACCGTTTCCACGTAGGCGGGCGTATGTGATGTATTGGGGGGGAATAAGGGAAACAAATAATCTGAAATAAGTAAATTTTCGCAAAAATGTCAAGGTCCTTTTTTTTGCATTCCCCAAACCCTTTTGAATAATTTTTTGGATACGTGATAGAAAAAATCTATTCGAAAAAAAACGTTATATAGTCCGGGGAAAAAGAACGCTTTGGTTTAGGAGACGTTTATGTTCAAAGATAGTTTTTAAATTCAATACATTGTTATTTTTTTGAGAGGGTGTGATGAAAATTATGATTGAATATTGGGGGGGAATATTGCAACAAAAATGGACTTTCATCTCTAATAAGAAACTTAATTAAAAAGTTATATACTGTAACAATCGAAAATTATGTTAGTCCCACCTTATTGGAAGAAGTAAAACCTGTATTAAAAATTAAATAATTTATTATCTATCAATATTGATGTATTTAAATTACATGTATTTAAAAATCGAAGAACTGTTTGAGATTAAAAGGCTGATTATTCAGAATTTTAACAATGAATTTCAGGCACGATTTCTTTCTAATTTAACTTCCTTTTTGGCATGATTCGGGATCACAAACGAATTTAATATTTTAGCGACTTAATTTTGCATTTCTTTTGTATTTCTCTCGTATATTTCTTTCCATATTTCATATAATATCTTTGTTTAACATTAAATCGCATATCAAACAACGGATTATTTTACGGAACTGAATAAATTTAGTAGTATTGTGAAATTTCTTCTATTCACACACACACACAATCTGTATTTTTAACCGTTGTATAATTTAATATAATTATTGAAAATCATTTATTATTTAAATTTTTTGACCAATATTAATACTTATGTTTGCTATTAATAATTCCTCATAAATATAACCACTGTAACTATTAAATAATTATTTTTATTATTTATATTATATTATATTATATTATATATATATGTACAGTGACGCACACAAGAGGAGGGTCCTGGGGGGCCCGGGCCCCCTTTTGTGCGCCGGACTGGACAAAAATATAAATTGTATATATATATATATATATATATATATATATATATACACAGAAATTCGCGATAAAAACTTAAGTTTCTAGGATTTATACTTCAATAACAGAAATTTTTTTTACTAAAAACTTCAACTCTCAGATAAAATATCAAGTGTTCCATTCAGCCTAATACATTGATTTTTTAAAAAGTTATTTTCAGCTTTTAATAAATCAATCTAATTGATATTAAAGTAACCGATTACGTTGAAAATTTCTTTTTCTCATTTTTATTTTATCATTTTAAAAGGAAAAGAATTAGCTTTTTAAATCTGTTCTGATTGTGCTATAAATTAGAGAGAAAAAAAAATCAAATGTTTAAATACTCTACTGCATCTGCCAGAACAAACCTTTTATGAAGTTTAAATACGTTTTATAAAACTGTATTTTTGCAATGTTGATGATAGATCGAAGATTTTTTTTAATGGAATTTCACAAAAATGTTCTTGATGGAATTATCTAAGAAATTAAATTCAACTTAATAAGTTACAGCAAATTTTTACTGAAATTATAATTTGATCTTTTCTTTTTAAAAAAACCAAAAAAAATTGAGGAAAATTTTTTGTGTGAAGCCTTGAATGTCTATAACATCAAAGTTCTTATTAAATTCTTTAAAAAATACATTTAAGAAAAGCGCTTCAGTAAGTTTTTTCTGTAGGAAAACTATGGAATAATTTTTAAAATAGAGCATTTGAAAAAAATTCCAAAGTTTGATTAAAATTTCTTTAAAAAATGTTGAAAATAGTCGCATATACATATTTCTGACTGTATTTATTATTATTATTATTGTACATAAAACTGGAACTAAAAATGCAAAAACATTAGGGTTTATGAAAAACAGGGCGAAAAAAGGACTCTGAGAACGTTGCTAGATATCTTAAGAAATTGTCCTTTGTTGTTATTTCAAAGTTTTTTGTCTCATGTATGCATAATACAATTATCTTGAATGAATCGTAAAAAGCTAATTACTTAGATAATTAACAGTGTTTTAATATAATATTACAGCTAGAAAATTAGAAACGTTGTATTGATTAAAGTTTAAAAGTCCGAGTTACGGCTTAGGGCAGCGTTCCTCAAACTGTGGGGCGCGTGATAACTCTACGAGGGGGCGAGATATTGAAAAGTTAAAAGCAAAAGATTATTTAAAAAAAGTTATTAATTTACTGAAAGTAAGCAAACAAAATACATTTTGACATAAAAAATAAAATACACATTTTCACTGAGTATTACATTTATAAATATATCAGTGCTACACAATGTATTTTATAAATAATTTACCAATACTAAGTTAAGAATAAGTTTAATAATTACCAATGACCAAGGAATTGTAAAATATAAAATTATATACAAAAATTAACACTCATCTCGATAATTTGTACGGTTTATAATAACTGCTAAAAAATTAAAAGTTACGGGGAGAAAAGGAATAAATAAAAGCAATTTTTTTATTGCTTTTATTTATTCCTTTTCTGAGCCTCTGAAATGAGTAAATTCAACGCAAACACTGTCAAGGTCCTTTTGTTCAATTCCAAAGCTTTCGGAATACTTTTATAGATAACAGTGCACAGAAAAGATCGTACTTCGAAAAGTCGTATATATACGTCGGGTACAATTAGCGACTTGAGTGAGACGTTTATATACGCCAGTGGCACTTAAGAGGTTAAAGTCGTATCGTAGTTTTTGTATCAAAATGTAGTATTATTGAATTCAATACATTGTTATTGTATGAGGGGGGTGCGATGAAAATTATGATTGAATATCGGGTCACGAATATTAAAACTTTGAGAAACACTGGTTTAGGGTGTGATATTTTCCACCGATTGACTCATTTCTATTCAATGCTAATAACCAGGTAAAATACAGATATAATTGGAATACCCATTTTTTCCCCCTCTGCCATTAACTGACCGAACTCATAAAAATAGCCATCCTTTCAAAAATCATTTTTTTGAGATGAGATTGAGTAAACGACTCAGATTCAGTCACAGCTAAAAATATAATTCCAAAATCAACCATAAAGAAAAGTCATAGAAGGATAAGAAATCTCTTTTTTAACTATCCATTAGCTATTGTCATTGACCCGATAGCAAAAAAGGAAACAAGACTGATGGAAAAAGACCTGGGTGTGTATCTCGGTAGCAAAAGATTATTAAGAATGAGGATTTAAATAAAAAAAAATGGAAAAAAATAAAGAAGAAACGGTTCGAAATGATGATAATAATAATAATACTTAAATTTCTGTAGTCAGATTCACGGAACACCCGACCTGCTGCAGAACGTGATACGGCCATTACAAGCAACGCCACCTGCTGAGCGAAGGCATCAAGAGCTTTGGAACTCTGAATTTCGTTTATTTGATGCCTCTAGTTCTCGAATATTCTGATTACATTTGCTGATCTCTTTTTATTATTTTGTTTGTTATTTAGAAATAAGTTCGAGGGGTCATTTACATATTAAAGATTTTCAGATCGTGAATACTTTTTTTTCTAATTGGTTTAGGATTTAATGCTTAATTTTGACCTATTACGAAGTTTTTACTGTCATAATTGGGTTATCTGTTCGGTAAGCCCTCACTAAATATCAAAAAGAAATATGACTTATTCCGTTAATTCTTAAGTTTTAATAAAAATTAAAAAAATCTCCAAACCGTCGAAAATTTAAGAAGTTTATCTAAAATTGTAATTTTTTGCAAGCAAATTCCTCCCAAGGTTTTGTATATCAAACATTTTGCCATCTGAAACAAATTTTAATTTTTTAAAAAGTTATTTGTTTCAAATTTATAGGAATGTTGCTCTAAGAATGTGCAGTTATATATTGAGTTAATTAAGCTTGAATAACAGTTTGAGTGTGTTTTATTGAGTTTGAATTGTTACTTATATAACCAGACGTTTGTAATTCGTAACTATCAAATGAAACATGCGTGAATCATTACATACTTCTTACGAAGTAATTTTTTTAGTTTAAATTATGTTTCAGAGAGAGATATTCTAATTAACATGATTTCTATTAATAATTTAAATACGCTCAAAACATTTGTAGACTAATTATTTATTAATTTTAAAAATACTAACAATTAATATTCAACAAAATATCTACCGATACAATAATATAATTTCATTATAACTTAATTTAATTAAATTATTTAACTGTATAGTTTTTTTAATTACTTTTGAATGAAAATGGGTTAAAATATAGATATAATAATGCTTGTACTTTTTTTTATTTCTTATAGATGTTGATGCTTTTAAAAAAATATAGCCATAAAAGAAATGTATATCCAAGTGTTATCTATCGCCCCAGTATTGTTGAATGAGTATAACCGGTGGTTCTTTCTGAATCCTGATTCAACTAAAAATTCGTCATGCAATAAAGGTGACACACTTAAAATTCGTCTGAACTCAGTCCTCATTTTGATGTAGTTAAGAAAGAAAATTCAACTTAAAGGCATCATAAGCACATGTTATTTGGAGCAATTTTTTTTTCAACCAGCCATTTCGAGCAATTTTTACTCAGATGCCACAGTAACGGTTTCGAAAAACTTCTTGCTAGTGAGCTGAAAAAATTGTTCGAAATTAAAACTGCTCCGAATTTCAGATAATAGAGTTCTTCGTCTCTTACGTCATAAACAAAATGGCAGCCTCGGCTTCGTCAAGCGCAGTATCAGAAATGTCTTACACATTAAAATCGAATGAAATGGTGGAGAGCGCTTTGATAGACGAAGTGGAAAATTTTCTATACCTATGAGGGTTTTTGTAGTCCATTAAAAGAAATAATATTGGATGGTCGTTTTCGAAGCAGAAAAATCGGCGAGTAATTTTTCAATGTAGAGAAAGAGCGCGGCTGATGTCAGAGCGTGTCGTTTTGTTAACGGCAACCCTTCACTCTCAGCTGCTTGAAAAAAATTGGGCAAAAGCGGTTAGCTCGAAAAATGTGTGTGTGAAAAGGCTTTAAGAGTCGTCTCGTCACTTGACCGTGATTACAAAGTATGAAATTTCTCTCTTGTTGCTCTTAAATGCGACACTTTACATACATTCAATTCTCATTTAATCTACGGATGCTCAAACAAATCACTTAACGTTCACTATAATATTCAAAATTATAATTTTCATTTCACCTCAACCGATACTCAAATCATTTTTTTTCAATATCTAACTATAATCTTGAAAAGAAAACCATTCTTGTTCACAAAACATGACTAAAAATAAATTTTACATCTGATTTAAAGTTTTCTTTATCGAATTCTGTGCTGCATATATACTGGGCGAATGGAAAAATTTTTGTTCAAAATTTCACAACCTACCTATGCGGAAAATATGTTCTCTGGTATATAGATGAAGGAAAAAACAAAATAAATTAATTTTAAAGTTAAGTACTGCCACTAGGGGAATGAAGTTAAGACATCTGAGTTTTTCTTTTTATGGTAAAAAAAATGAAAGTAATTTCTGTCATACAGAGACAATATTTTAGTACTTTTTAACGTATGTTACTATGAGGAAACACATGCTAAATAGTTACAAGAAAAAAACAGCATGAAAATTAAACAACTCTTTTTAGCATTATTAGTATTTTAGTAATTTAAAAAAATTACAGAAAATTTAACATGAAATTTTATAGTGTACATTTTACTATTCAGCACCTAGTAGTATTCATAGACCAATGATCATCCCTTTTGACTATTTATATTGTAGGAAAATAATTATTAACCAAATCAAACCAAAAATTATTTATTTTTTTTTATTTCTTCAAAAATTCAACCCCTTAGGGGCAATATTAAATCTTCAAACTATTTTTCTCCTAATATCCTTAACGTAGAACATCTTTTTCGCAAAGGTATAGATTGCGATTAATATTTTTTTCCCCCTCCATATAACCACGTGATCCACCCTACTATATAGTTTCTACAAATGTGTACAAATTCTCTCCAAATTTACTTCGTTCAAAAAGCAATTTTCAAATTGGAAAACTACTGAAATTTTTGTCCGATGCATTCAACTGACGAAATTGATCGTGTCCGAACGGAACGTTCAGGAAGCCCAGTTTTAGCTCCCACTTCCCACTGATGTGAATAATTGTAATGGACTGTATTTACCGAACAAATTTTGAGGTTACACGCATCAAAGAATTCCTTGATGGTTGTTGTCCGACGCTCCACTGAGTGACCAATGAGGAAAACTGTCTTCCTAGAAATCATCATAAAATGACTTTCACTTTTAAAACAGTTGAAATTGCAGTAGACGAAACAATATTTCAAAATTATACTTGAAATGTACCGAAGTTTTTGTTTTAGGAAACTGATTAAGTTTTTTTTGAAGCCTTGTATTCTATAAACCTTTTTCTCTATATATATCATGTGGTTAACTAATTTGTATTTTCGAAATGCTACTTATTACAATAAGGAAGACTTAGAGATTCTTTGAAACTAAGATGTAAGTAAATATTTCATTTTTTTGAGGGGTCTTTAAATGGAATTCATGTTGCATCAATCAAAATCTTGCAAGTTATTTTGATACAGTTGATTTGACTATGAATTTTTAGATAATTTAAAATGGCATTCTATTCTTCCAATCTTTGATCAAACTTTGCATTAAAATTTATTTACATATGTTTGTTTTCTTTTTTTAGAATGAATTATGTTTGAAAATTAAAAATAAGTTTTTTAAAAGCAGAATAAGTTTAAAACAATTAAATAATTTTTCTAAAATAGTTAAATTAATTTTCACAAAATATAAAACACCGGTATGCAAAAATTAAGGAAAAAGCTGAAAAATAAGCATATCAGCGAAATGATCAGGAAGGATGGACAAAGAAACAAGTCAGAAGATTGACTTACTAGGTTCAGGTACCTTGGGGCATTTTTCCTTTGAATTTTTTTTAGCGAGTTTTGTTTTACTTCCCTTGCTTTATAGAAGGGTCCAACACGCGGCCCGCCAGTACATAAGTTGCGGCCCGCCGATTCTTTTTTGAAAAAAAAATTTAAATATCAGGTTTTTAAACTTTTTTCATTTTGAAATTTATTTGAGGGGAAATTTATTTGTATATAAATCTACAATGTGTTTTTTACCTGTTCATATTTTAAAATAAATCCTTTTTAATAATAGAAATGTCTTTTAGATTAAAACAGATTTATATTTTATCAAACTGTTACATTTGATTTTACTAAAATAAATTACTTTTTTAATAAATTCCGAATTGCATTATGCATATCCTTTACTCTATGGATGGCACATGATTCTCTGTGTGCGTGACTTTCATTTCTCCTCCTCCTTTTCTGTTTGGAGTGCCCGAAAAGTAAGAGGCAGTCAGAGATGTTTTTTAAAGTTCAAAAAAGTATTCAGGATGGTTAAGGTAAAGGCAATGTATAGTTAATCGTTTGCGAATGACAGCACAATCAAATTTCAACAATTTTAAACATTATTTGATCATTTCATTATTATATTATATAAACATAATTATATTATCTATGTCTGAATACATGAAAAATAATGGAAACAATAATAATAATTCATTTTGTTTTAAATTTTCACTCCAATAAATGTTTTTTGTTTCCAAATCTGATATAAAGGTACATATTTTTATGTGCGGCCCTCGAGATTATAACGTTTTTCCGAAGTGGCCCGCAAGGTCATTTGGGTTGGACACCAATGCTTTATAATATGTTTACTTACCGAGTTTAACAGGATTTTATGGTATTATATGTGTCTATTCGAAACACTTTGGCACGACATAACGTTAGAGAAGCTGTCCTTGATTTTAGAACACGAGTGTATTATTATAATTTTATAGAGTGAGATATTGCGGTGAACTACATTTAAAGAATGGAATTCTCCTGTGCAGCGTTCACATTTTGGCAAAAGAGCCGACTAATATGAAGTTGTTTTGTAAGAGGACCGGGTGAGTCTCTGTTCGTAAGTTTTGAGGGTAAGATCAGAACTGATCTAAAACTGAGCTCGGAGCTCATAACAGGGGCGGCTCCAGGGCCGGACAAACCGGACCCTTGCCCGGGGCGGCAAATTTTAAGGGCGACATTTGAATCGAATTTTAAATATATATATATAATATATTATTGACAAAAAAATTAGATATAGTTCCAGAAATATTATTGGATGTGAATTTGGTATTTCATTTAACATATCTTATTTCTTCATTTTGTACTCTGTATGTTTAATGACGGTTTTCTTTTATGTTGATACTTAAAGGATTTGAGGCGGAATAATACGTTAAATCATCAAATTTAATATTTCTCTAGTAATTTTCTCCCCGTTCCGGAGTGTGGTCTCAACGGACATTTCTTTCACGCTTACGATGTCCGGTGTCAGCTATGCAAAAGGTAACAGGGGCAATAAGAGGTTTTGGTAGATAGAGAACCACAAGAAATATTTTATTTTAGTCTTGAGTGTAGTTACTTTTCGTTAAAACAAAAGCTTGTGATCCCAACCATCAATAGATTATTTTTCGAAGAAATTGGCCTGCTGAAATGTGAACGATTATTTCTCTTACATTTTACTCGTTTTAAATAATAACAAGTAATTATATCCTTAATTTCAAATTATTTTGAATCTCTTAAAATAATACAAATATATATATTGTTATGCTGCTTTTTTATTCGCTGGAATTATTCAAGTTTTATAGTTGTGTATTTATATGAACAATTTATCTTTTTTTAATAATAATTTTTTGCTTTAGAGAGAGAGAGACAGGGGCGGCATTTTCTATTTTTGTCCGGGGCGGCAAAATTGCTAGAGCCGGCCCTGCTCATAAGGCCTCAAACGGGCCGCACCAGGTTTCTGAAAACTGTAAATGTTGTTTGACTCAATGCCCGCTCTCAGCCGGAGTACTCAGGGATCAAACTGAAATTATGATTTCGACAATAAACAATCGACACCCTGAAACATCCCACTGGCGTTTGGTTTCACACACACACATATTGATAGTTTTACTACAACATTACATAGTATACTTTGGATTCCATTGATTTTAGGCTTCTTAAAAGTTAGCTTAATTTTATAAAGATTTATGCAAAACAAAAAACAAATTTTTTTTGTACCTTAATTTGATGTATCATATAACATTAGAGATCTATAAGATTTTTTTTGAAATATTATATGAGATATGACTTACAGCAGCGTTTCTCAAACTGTAGGGCGCCCCCTTGAGGGGGCGTGACAACTCTACAAGGGGGGGCGCAAGCATATTGAAAAGTCAAAAACAAAAGATTATTTGAAAAAATTATTAATTTATGCAAAGTAAACAAACAAAATACGTTCCGACATAATAAAATAAAACACACATTTACACTCTGATATATTACACTTATAATTTTATCGGTGCTATTCAATGTATTTTATAATTAATTTAATAATACTAAGTTAAGAACATGTTTAATAACTACCAGTGACCCCATGGGATTCTTATATATAAAATTATATAGAAAAATTATCACTTATCTTGATAATTTGTACGGTTTAAAATAAAATTCTTAATTGCCAATTAAAAGTTACACGACTGTATTGGGGTGGAGGAAGGAATAACAAGCCAATAATCTGAAATAAGTAAATCCTTCGCAAACATTGTCAAGGTTCTTTTATTGCATTCCAAAGCCTTCGGAATAATTTTATGGATATCAGTGCACAGAAAAGACCACACTTTGGAAAGACGTATATATACGTGCGGGGAAATTAAGTTTTAACGTTTTATGGTTGAAATAATTAAATCATAAATGTAGTTAGATCAAAGTATATATTAGGAAAAAAAAAGTCATTGAAACACTACCTTTAAATTTTAAAAATTTTTTCAACAATAATTTTTTGCAAAAAGTTTTTAATTACATTTAAAAAATATTAAAAAATACTATTAATAACTTCTTCAAAAAATAATGCAATGTTGTTCAAAATTCAACATAACACTGGTTTCAGCAATAACATTGTGCAGAAATTGCCTTCTTCAAAATTCAAAACATAAAATGGCACAAAATAACATCTTTCTTCCTCTGGGTAAAATTTAAAAAATAAAAGGGACAAAACATCTTTTAAAAAAAATTAATTTTTCTCTAATAAGACTCAATTAATTAATACTGAAAAATCAGCTTTTCTCTAGTAATAAAATATTTATACTTTTATTTGCTTGTACTCTCATTTTTTCACAAATCATATGCTATACAATGTCACATGCAAATGGAATGTTGCAGTAACCACCGGGTTTTACATTAAAACTCTTTGAATTGCACTGGCAACATTGAAATAACAAAAACAGATGTCAATATGATAAGATGTCATTTGAATATGTATAAAATCAAAGGAACATTAAAAATCATTTTTCTCGAGCAAATAGTGTTTTTCATTAGAAACTCTTATTTTTCGCGGTACAGATTCATTTTCACGTAAAAATTTCTCATCTATTATGATAAGAAATTCTTGATACGGATAATTAAGAAACAGATAAATTTATATTTTATGTATTTCGCTAATGAAGTAAATACACTGACTTAAAAATTTTTTTAACTGTTCAGTTATCTAATTTAATCACAATTGACAAGAAAAAAAGAAATCTTAAAATATTTATTTTTTAACATTTAAAAAGAGCTGTTTCTTAAATAAGCACTTTAAAAAATAAATGTATAATATATAACAATTTATATTTTGAAACAGCATGCTAGCAGCAGCACTTCAAAAAATAAATGTATAATATATAACAATTTATATTTTGAAACAGCATGTTAGCAGCACTTCAAAAAATAAATGTATAATATATAGCAATCTGTATTTTTTATAGAAAATATCCTTCCTACATTCTTATACACTTTCAGAGAATGACTAATTTATACTGTAACAGTACAATTCATAAAATTACGTAATTTTATAATACATGATACATCAAAGAGATAAATACATCACATAGATTTGGATATTATATCACAGGATAAACTTTTGTAATGTTGAGACATAACAAAAATTGGAATCAGCGATGTAATCATATTGTTAGGAAAGTTGTTGAAATTCTTACTAAATTAAAATGACATCGGTATTGTTTTCTTTTTTAAAATACAAGACAAACTTTTATGAATGAGAAACAAAAATTTCATAAAATTCTCAGTCTGAGTATTCAAATGACAGTTCGCATTTAAAAAAAAAAAGAGTCTCTAAAAATATATAAGTATGAAATTTTTATCAAATACAACTAACAAAATAGAATCATTTTGATTGTTGCGTTGTGAATTCAATTAGATTGCACATAGTTATTAAAAATCTCATGGAACTTGAAAAATGGATTCATATACACAAGGTGACACTGGAAATGACTGAAACAAGCTAGAGATCAAGAAACTGCTTTCTTATGAAAGAAAAAACAATGCTGATTGTCTTTTTCATCTTCGTGAAAATGGAATTTTATTTGGAATCAAAGATGGGTTAATACTGTTTTTTCAACAACGCTCATGTTTACTTCTACCCAACTTGAACGCGGGAATGCTTATATGATCCGAAAAATATGTAATATTTATTCTTATAAAAAATAAATCTCCATAAGCAAAGTTTTTCCGAGATTTAATGCCCCTTGCGACGATCCTTGAGCTTGTTGATAAATATAAAAGAAAAGAAACTCAGACTTAAAACAGACGATAGATGTTACTAACTAATAATAGATCTCAAAGCTGCAAAGGCTTCACTCATTGAACTACCTTCTTCCTCGCAACCCATAGCAAGTTTGTTGTGACCATCAGGCAGAACATTACCATACACAGGTTTCGAAAAGTCCTGGAACTGGCCACTCAACCGAGTATCATCAGGATTTTTCTGCGCTTGTTGCAAACGTGATCGCAGGGCAATGGAAGACGGCGATGACAAGTTAGAAGAGTCGGTGGGACCAGTACTGGTCGCTGGGAAGGACGTGGATCCTATAAGATAACGATCGAGTTCTTTTCCATCTATATCTCCAAAAATATCTGACACAAAATTGGAATCTGACGGATTCATGGCATTGTAGCCGGAAGACAAGGTGTTCCCGCTCTGAATATTCTTGTTAAATGAGAATGCATTGCTTTGATCATTACAGTTGTTTTTTGGATACATATCCTGAGATGAGTAGGCACAACCAAAATTAGAAGTAGCAGAAGCTGCGTTTGAATAGGACGGGGTGGTTGATCCGTAGGTAGGCATGAAGTTAAATTGATTGGTGGGATCTGAATTGCCATCTTCTACCTCAATTTTAATGTGTTGGCTTAGTTGGGAAGAATACACGCTAGAAGATCCAGTGTCACTAGTAATGTTATTATACGTGTTCAGATGCCTGTACGTTGGAGACCGACTCAAAGCACTATACAAATGGCTAGTTGTAGGATAAGGACTGTTTCTATCAGAGACTGAAGCGGATGGACTGTTGAGTGGAGATATGGAAGACGATGAATGGTAAAAATCTCGTCGCTGCCCATCGAATGTAGACTGCGAGTCAATCATTTGAGACCCAGATTCGGAAAACGTATAAATGGGATTACCGGACGCTGCAGACAAAGCTTGCAATGTTGATGCCGCCAACCTCATCGGAAGACGATATGGCGGTCGAATGTCTTTTAAGTAGTTTGATGTTCCACCAAATTGAGATATCAACTGAATAAGAGTATTGTTTGAGCCTCTTGTCTGACTCGTCTCTCTTCTCTGCATCTGAAGTCGATTACAGGCATCAGGGTCGTTCTGGGGTGGTGACATGTCTGGTGTCGGAAGCCCACGAATAGTACCATCCATTCGTGGATTTATGCTTTTGTCTTGTCCATACTCGAAGCCACCAAGGCTCATGTCCTTTTTGGGATATTTTGCACCAAGCGACGCATCGTTGTCTGGACTTCCATTTGGAGAACAATCAGGAGTCTGCACTCCGTAAAAATCACAATTCATTTGTTGAGGATGGAAACCGGTTCGATTAAGGTTATTACTATTACAAACAGATTGCTGAGGGATGTAAGGCATTGGTGAGGGAGCATCATAAGCGGAATTATATCCATTAGGGTACATTGAATGAGGTGACGAAGGAATGGGACCTCCGGTTGCCTGTGGAATAGGAGGTTGGAGCACCCTTTGGTGGAACATTATTTCCTCTTTTGGTACTTTTCCGTCTGCGTGGCCTGTATTTGTAGTGCGGGTAATCCTTCTGGTGCTGCTGTCGGAGACGTTCTGCCTCCTGAACATAAGGCTGTCTTTCTACTGGAGTTAAACCTCGCCATCTCTTTCCTGAAAGAGTGAAAAAAAAATTATACTTCCGAAATTGTTAATAATCTAACTATTAAAAAGAAGTTGAATAATTATACTGCTTTTTAAATGAAATTTTTAATTAAACAAAAAGCGCATTGTAAAATTTCTTATAATACATAAATTTTAGATTAAAATAAATCTCATTATACTAAATATCAATTTTGTAAGCAAAAATAAGTAATAAAAAACCCCCGATTGTTGGAAGATATTTAGCTTAAAAAGTAATTGGAAATTAATATTCTTTCACTTAATTTAGAGTTGAATTTTGCTGCTTTTTGCCAAATTTCTCAATCATTTTTTTCTATTTATAAAGCATAACAATTTTCTAATAATTTTGAAATAGCGCTTTTTGAATATTAAACAATTTGTTTAATTAAAAAAAAATCAAAATTCAAATGAAATGAATGAATGGGAACTAAATTTTAAAATGTCGCAATAGTCTTCGATAACTCGAAAGAAAACAATAACAGTAACAGTGTGTGGGGGGAGTAACATTATTTCTTGAATAACTTTTCAAAGTTAATAAATTCAATCACAATTATGGTTTATACAATAATATTTTTTCTCCGATTTAATACTTTTTCGTAAGTTTCATTCATTATTAAAATATTTTACATCATTTTTAACCAATATATTATGAAAATACTGTAAAATAGTCATATCAGAGCTGCAAGAAAGTTGGTTTTTATTACGTCAGATTTATTAATATAATGAAAAAAATATCATTACATATATCGTTTACAAATAAACTTTAAAATTCGTTGGATGTATTCAAAATAAATTAATGCGGAATTATATCAAATGAACTGGAAAAAAAGAAATAAATGTTCAAACGTAAGATTTTGCACAGAAAACATTTGTAACGGAGTCATTTATCTTTTATGTACTTTGAAAAATATATCCTTCGATAAAATGGTACCAACAACTTACTAAATCTTATATAACCTCTACTTCCACCCACAAGTTTTTTTCACATACTACTCGTTGGAACAATGCCGTCCATTCCGCTTGAAGTGCTATATTGTGGGGGCCCTCTTCAATGAAAGTTCAACCCGTTGAAAAAAAATGAGGAACTTATTATCCCATAGTTGCATCTAGTGTTTACACCTGAGCTGAACGGTCACTTAGGAAGCGCCAAAGCGTTTCTTTATTCAACCCAAATCTCGATCATCTTCGACGGGGACCTCATTTTTTATTCCAAAGGTCTCTAACGCGTTACGACCTTTGGCATCACTTCCCGGGGCCCAAGTCACGACTTAGGTGGGGCCGAAGCGTGCGTTTTCACCCACCTTGCTCGTTTTCTGCAGACCACCCCATTCCCTTTCATCACCCTACAGCAAGCACAGGGCACGTATCAAAATTTCCGGAACTCTTAGATAAAAGTTAAAGAATTGTGCAATGAAAAAGTGACTATTAAAGCTGTATTAAATATTAAAGCGCAAAACCGAATCTTTTCGTGACGGAAGAAAGTGTCAAAAATAAATGTACTGAGATCTTATTTTATATTACACATAACTTTTAATTTTTTTCTATATGATTAATTACTGTATAAATCAAACTATTTATTGGAAAAGATATTTTGATTTTCAACCCGATTTTAATATAAGATGGTAATTATTTTTTAAAAACGAAATCAATCTTAAGGTATTAGTTATGTTTAAAAAAAGGGCTGAGAATGTATAAAATCTAATTTTACAAGTATGTTTCAATATAAAAATGCTCGTCAAAAATAACAAATTAGGAAATATATATATATTAATATATTACAATATTATATAATATATATATAATTATATAAATATAATATATATATATATATATATATATATATATATATATATATATTATTTAAGATTACCAGTATTACACATAAATTTGTCGAAAATTTAAATTTAGCTTTCGTGATCTCTCTCTCTCAGTTTTAATAATTATAAATTTCTTATAAAGATAACTCCGAATGTATCAGCTCAGGCAATCATTTTTTCCTTCAAATGCTTCTACGTTTATATTTAACTGTGCTTCCCATATTAATATATTTTACTAAATTTCTCATGAAAAGAATTTTTTATAATGTTTAAACTTTATAAAAGTCCGAGATATTTTCAAAAACTGAATTAAATTTCTAATCAAATTTACAATTATTAACTGAAATTTCAATAATTATTGATGATTATAAAGACTCTCATGTGTACGAAGCTTTACTTTTAAAAAAACAAGCATCAAGAGTGCAATTGTATCTTGATAAAATGCTTTAATTATGAAAAAGTATAAATCAGTAAAGCACATCTTCGTTTTGTTGTCCTCGAATGTTTTAAAATTTATTTTTATTTTGCCTTAAAAAAAACTGCAATACTTCTTAATAATTTTATAATGAAATAATATACCACAAAATCTGATGTACAACACGCAAATATAAGATCGAAATTTAAGGTTGCGCGTTATATTCCGTGTGTAAAAATGGTAGCTTCAGAAATTAAAAAAAAAAATAGATTGGTATAAAAAAAATTAGGCTTTTACATATGAATCGGAATACTGTTTGTTTAAAACAAATAACATGCGTAAGAAACTTAAAGGGATGTAGTTCTAGAAATATTCTATTTTTTCAAAAGCTTGGGATAATACCTCGAATAAAGGATTTCAAAACACAGCACAAAGTACATTTCAGGCTCCTTCGTAAAAAAGGGGGTGCGCGTTATGCGGCGAATATACCAAAAAATTAAAAAATGCAGCTTGAAAGTATAGGTACGCGTTATTACGGTAAATAAATATACACTATTATAAATTTCTGGGCCTCGAGGAAGTAAGTATATTTTTGTTAATTCGCATACATGTATACATATTTATGAACATAAATGAATTTCATTAGTAATCTCAATTAAAAATATTACACTTATTATAAATTATAATACAACGTTATTTATAAATATTGAGCCGTTCCACTGTTCGCCTTTAAATTTTACAACGGTTTTATATAAAAGATATATAACTTAATGTTTTTTAAAAATAATGCATTAACCTTAAAAAAATTTCGATGCACATTTAGAAAATCTATTACTCTACTGTCATTTGTCAGTGACAAACTGTTCATAATTCCTCGTGCGATGTCGCCTGTTAGACCGCCTATCTTAGCAGGAAACAATCATTTGCATGCTACATTTAGACAGAAGACATGACATGGACTATAAAAGGAAACCATTAGATATGCTTAGTAAAACAAAACTTCTTACAGACATATTTCATTATTTAAGTCTTGACAGTGAATAGATAGAACGATTTTAAACAAAACAAAAACCATTTTAACAACTAAAAGAAATTTCAAATGTAACCGGTATATTTTATGATGTCTCTTGTATGGTATATAAAACTTCAGTATATATATATTTAAATATATATACATCAACCACAATTATATAACTAAGCAAAAATTTGAAATTATATGAATTCTAGAATACAAAATCCCATTTCAAAATATCAATGGCGAATATAAAAAAATAATAAAATTCCAACATTTTCAAACAAAATTAAAAATTTATAAGATAAAAATTTATAAAATATCCAAGTGCAACCTCAGACTTAGGACCGATAAATGGGGTTAAATTAGTTTGATGGTGCCAACCTTTCCCCTACTGCAACTTGGTAAGCTATTCTGCAAATATCCAATTCTCAAAAATGTACAATTTAAAATGTTAATACCTAAAAAAATTAAGCTATTCACCATCGCTTTCTGAAAGATATTATAACATAAAAATGTTAAAATTCTAAAACAGCTAACTGTATGATATAACTGAGCCATTAAACATCAAAGACGATGCACCCATCTTTTAAAATCGTCGTACAGAAGAGGGAAAAATCTTAAAATCTGAAAGTTCAAATTAAGAACCCAGTATATTCACAAATGAATTACCTCAAAACATCAACACAAATTGCATAAACCTTCAAAAACTCACCCAAAAGCATCCTAACAATACATGAAATTGAAGAATGATGTTTAATATATATATTTAATATACTTTTTCTCTCTACAACATACGACTAAAAACGTTTATGTACGTATGCATGCGAAATGTCATGCTTACATCAGTTTACAACATGTGCATTATAGAACATGTGTCACGTATATTTCACATTATGTGTAATAATTACTTCAAAAATAAATTTAGTCTTTGAAATTTATAAACAATGTTTATAACATACATAAAATTTCTATTTTGAATGAAAATAGTGTTGAAATACATAATGTTCTCGAAAAGTCTTAATGTATCTTATTCGAAGCGAACAGCAAATCTATTTTAGAGTTCTAGAATGGAATTGTCACCTTTCAAAGATGGAAATGAAACCAGGTAACAGTAAATTGTCTGTTTAAAAGATTCAAATCTCAATGGCTAATGGAAAAAAAGAAATTGATACTTCGGGGCAAAGATAGTGTAACTGGTCATTGATGATGGTAATGATGATGATGGTCGTGGTGTGATTGAGACGTGTAAACTCCTTTTCTTCAACTACTGATTGTACTGAATTTTAATCAGCACCAAACTTACAAACCTGTAAAAATGCGTGCGTGCACTTGCTTCATTTCTTACGCTTGACCTTATTTTATGCCGATAGATTCTCCGATAATGAGTAAAACGAAAAGGTTCTGGTACTGGAAACTAAAACTGGTTCTAGTTTTTTTTTTTCCTGTTGTACTCCAGTCACATAATTCTATGTTATCATATTTTTCCAATTTCCTAATAAATCCATGGTGTTTTTAATATCTCGTCAACCGAATTATTTCATCAACTTTTTCCCCATGAATAACAAAAATTGACTCATACATAGGGTGTGCCCAGAGCTTCAAGGGTGTTAATGACATCTTTTAGTGGATTCTAAAAGATACCAAGCATACATACAGGTATAATGCTAGCATCAACTCTTTTTTTTCTCATTTTCTTGTAAAATTTAGAGTTTCACTTTTTCTGTATAAATATACTTCAGAAAAAAACATCAAATAAATTTATGCCTCTTATAACACTAAATTTCAGAAAACAAAACAAGAACATTAGGTTTCTTTGAACTTAATATTGTATGTTTTTTACAAGAAAAACTTTCGACAACGCATGAAATAAATAATAATTAAACGCATTAAAAAATAAAAAAGACATCAAGGTGTTAATAATACTGCTATGATTTCCAATTTTTTGAGGCGTCATGATTATCAATTTTACCAATTAAATATTAAAAATCGCAAACAAAAATATAATAATCATCTGTTGCTTATTAAAATCCTTAAGATAAAATTATGCAATTTGCAATGCTTTGCTTATCTAAGTTTTTGCTTATTTTTTATCCATTAAAAAGATTTTAGAGAGTAGTCATTAAAATGAACTTCTTTTCCATGTTCTCGCGCAATTCATTAAAATATGTACGATATTTTAAACGGTTCTTGGAAGCAAATTAGTTCTCACATGCTGCATTACAGAAAACAAACTACCGTAATTGACCTACGCACGAGGATAACTTTACTTATTTTTTAAAAAGACCAGAGTTCAAATTTTATTCTTCGAAATGACTTGCAACAAATTTGTTCACATTCATTTTTTGCTCTTTCTTGGATGAATTTAACAACCTTGTATTTTGCAATTTCTACCTTCTTTATGGTATTTATAGCTTTTAATTATTATTGCTAAAACAATATTCTAATTGAATTCAGATAAGTTTTATCTTACTTTTTTTTCACGCGTAGTATAGGAAGTGGAATAAAAAACTGACAAGCGTAGCGTTTATGTAATGATTGACTCTAGCCTAAACACTCATAAATTCAAACGTGCAGAGGAAATCCCATTTGCAATGCGGGCGAAATTGCAATTTCAAATCATTAGTACAACAGAGTTTTGCATGCTTTTTTTTATTACCAACGTTGGCACATCCGAAAACGTGTTCTCACAAAATGCAGGTGATTTAACGGGTGTTTTCCAAATGGGAATAGTCAATACCTCTACGCATTGCATGCCATGACGTGAAATGTAAGAACTTACATGACGATGCATTACTGAAAAATCATGACAAAAATGTAACATATTATGCCGGAGACATGAAAGTACATATTAGTTGATTAACTTCATTACAGCTCTTTTTTTCCTGGTTGCAAAAACTGTTTTTACTAAGAAATTGAATTGTAGTTTGAAACACGTGAAGGAGATTAATAATTCGTTATTATTATTGTAAAATTGCATTATATTCCTTAAGCAGGAATCTGGATTTTTGAAATAATTTTTGTGAAAAATAAGGTTTATGCTAAATGCTAGAAACCTGCCTTCAAAAAGTGAGACATTTCGAAAGATTTCTTATATCGAAGGAATGAATTCTTAGACAAATATTTACCTATTCTTTATAAGGGTGAATTTCGTAAATACTGGCAACGGGCAGATAGAACTCGTACGCGAAAAGGAAATAAAGCAGTGAAGAATTACAAAATTGACATTCGTCAAGAAAATTTGTTCAGAATAAGTCCATTTTTTTTAAAAATAATTTTTTAGTGGTGATAGTTAAACAATGATAACTTCCCATTCCAATTAAAATGCTGCTAGACTTTATGAGAAAGGACTACGGTTTAAGTCAAAATTTACCTTATGAAAAATAGAAACTCCAGAGACTAAGCCAAGGATGGTGAACCAGTGGCACGCGTGCCATCAATGACACGTGATACAATATTTTGGGTACGCAATCGATCAAAATGGTTTGTATATTATTTCTCAGAACAAATTTCACTTGGACGTATTACGAACAAACACAGGTGATCGATCAGAGGGCGTTGGGAAACACACTCGTTTGTTATTGTCTTGCCTTAGTTGCATCGTAGACTACTGTTGTTTATGATACAAAATTTGTATAAGCATAGCATAGTAAATTTCATTGACACAACTATACTTTTAAAATTTATTGTGTTTTATATTTACGTTTTTAAACCGTCATTTAACATGGCTAGTTCAGTAAAAGAACAAAAGGCACAAGATAGTAAGTGTAAGTGTTCTGGAACAGTGGTATGCAGAACATCGTCTGTAAAATGGTATTTTTGAAACAAATCACAAATCCTCTAGTTAAAAAAAGAGAACAACACTAAAAATAATTAACTGCTTAGAGGCCATTTGGCTGATGACTCCAATTCAGAATGTGTGTATTCTACTAAAACTAACATCTTACAATCCTATTATAAGTTATTTGTCTTTCACACAATCAGCAATAACAGAAGTCACACTAATGTTACTTTAATTTGAATTACGCGTATAACTAAAAAAATTACAACTATGCAGTATAAAAGGTACTTTTTCGTTGTAGATAAAGAGTTTTGAGAGTTGTTAGTATTTAGTTTTATTATTTTCCAAATAATTACAAGTCAAAATTATTTGTGTGTGTGACGGCATGTTTATACCTCATTAAACTAGAAAAAATAGCACATTGATCCATACAGGTTTGCCACCCCTGGACTTAAACAAACCAGCATCAGATATCTTATTATGCAGGTTTTATTTTCTTTTACGAGCCTATAGCTGAAGTTATTGTTTCAATTGAAGTTATCAACAGAAAATAAGGAGTCGCATATATTTTTGAAGGAACAAGGGCAACCAATCTATTCCATGGAAACGTTTCAATGTGAGAAGATAGAAATAACTTTGAGTTATTATTCCTGAATGTACCTAGCATCTTAACTAGAATTCAAATTTGCATAGCCATTTACATATTTCAAATGATTGAGTACAACCTAGCAACACACACAAACACAGGACATGTTACCTGAATTTTCACAAAATATATACTCTTATTTTAATGGAAGTAAAAAGACAATTGTGTCATGTCGTTTGTCAAACGTCCCCTGCTGTCAATAATACAGTTGTCAATTGGGATACTTATTCTGCAGTGTGACTTTTTTTCCTGCGACTTCTTTTATCAGTGCTTAATTAAGTTTGGTCTGTAATAGTAAAAAGGTTCACAAGTTGTGATCTATGCAACGAAAATTAATTTGTAAATCGCATTGTGTGCGATATCTAATTATTTAAAAACACGAGAATGCTTATATTTGCGGATTTATTATGCAATTTTTTATATACCACTTACTTAAATCTGAAATTTTGCGGAATCACATTTGATGTTAATATATTTTTACCACTGTTGACTAATACACTATCTCTCTTTTATTCTTATTGTTTTAATTTTTTTAAAAAAAACGGAAATTTAAAAAAAGTAATTAACATTTGAACGAACAAGATACGATTATCTTTAAAGAGCTACAAAATTTGAGAGAAAATTTTATCTTTTACTATATAATCTTCTTTCTTAAAATTTGATTCATGTTACAAAACTCTTTTATATTCCGAAGTGTTTTTATTTTATTTTCAAGACGGGGGAAGTGTGTGAAGCAAAAAAACAAAAATTAGTAATTTAGACTGTTTCAAAAAATATTTTCATTTCCTCTGTGATAAGGAAAAATTAAACATATTTCATTCGTTAAAGTTCTAACATTTTATAAACATTACATATCTGAGAGATTTTGTTTTAAAAGTGCTTCTAAATGTCGAGTAAACATAACATAAGAGCCCCATTTATTTGTATATGTTTCAGTTAGGATCTTTCGGTAAATTATTGAAATGGATAGATATTTTTTATAAACCAATCGAACTCCTACCTCCTATTTTAAGCAAATGAATAAAAAGCTAAGGCAAAACGTTTATCTTTTCTTTTCTTTTTACTTTTTTTGTTTTCAAACCATACGCCTTTCTACTTCTGTATTTGTGGAATTGAAAAATGATGGTGGAAGAGCACTTGGGTCGTGATGTAAAGGCGACACGCGCCAAACAAACCCACGTGATGCATTTCCAGCCAATGATGAATTATGATTTCCCCCTTTTCGTGTTTAATAAGGAAATTCCTCGTAAATGGAAACGACGCATGCGCATGAACAGTCGCAGCTGTCGGAAAAAATGGATTGTTTTAGCGTTTCGGCATAACATTGTCGCGAATTAATCACGACGTTGCTGAAAAGATATTGAAAGAGTTGGCGAAAATAAAAAAATAAAAAGTGATATAGCGAACAAAATGAATGAAGATGCAACGTTTTTATGTTGTGTTTCTTGTATCACTGCTTATTAGTGCCCAGAAGTAATAGGAAAAAAATAATGAAATGAATATATTTCATATTTTATTTATACATATACTTCAAAATAAATAAATAATAAAAATTTCTGCTTACATACGATTGAAATCGATTAAATTTATCAAATGACACAAGATTTAAAAGAAGTGTTTTCTTCTTTTTTCACTATAAAGCCCTACTGGCGACCTTGAGTCTCCGTCAAGTGACGAGGGCGACACCTGAACTCGCGCCCTCTCTCTCCAAACTAGCCCACCATGCCAACGGGTGAACTTTGAGCCACGGCAGATTAAGTGGGCATCAGTTCCACAACACGGAGGGTTTTCAAAAGCTTCAGGACTCGCACACGTGACACGTCTGCTACAGCGGCAACCCTATTTTTTGATAATACTGTGATGGAAATAACAACAATTATTTGGTAAACACTGAATTAACTCAAAGCTGTGAATTAATTTTAAAAATTTGATGATTCTAAATAATGTTTTTTAATAAAGCGTATATATATATATAGAGTTGCCATAATTTTTGACCAATTAAAAAAAAATTAAGGCCTTTTCTGAATATATATAACTGTCAGCAATTATATAGCTAGTAAAACTACTGAAAAATAAATATTAAATAATTTTTAAGAATAAAACATTTTTATTCAACACAATGAAAATAAAAATAATTCCCTTTTCCAGAAAATCTTTATTTTTTGTTTCCTTAATGATAGATTATTTTGCATATACAAATCAACATAGGGATTCACAAATTAATGCATTTATTAAATACTTGTCCCATAAATTTGGATTTCTTCGGATAAACTATTTGATATGAATTATTTTTAATAGTATTTTAGTTAATAGATATTGCAAATTTTGAAAATTTTAATTTTATTAAATATAAAAACCATGTTGCTATGTATTAATTAGGAAGCATTAATTACCATTCGTTTTTTGTTTTAGTTAATAACTGAGAGGTACCAAAATATCCGAAAGCCTTCAAGACTTTAGAGTAAAATAATTTACAATAAAGCAAATTAATTTTTAGAACACTCACACGTATCATATCATCGAATAGTTCGAAATTTTATCTTGATAAAAACACATCTTGTTAAAATATTGTGTTAATGATTAAGCACATAAACTATTTGTCACTTCAATTGAATCGTATAAAATAACAATGACAATGTAACACACATGTTATTCCTATTTATCACCATATACTCTTCTAAACCTTATTAAATAACACAAAAAGAAGAAAGTTTTAACAATATGTTACAGTGGACTCTCATTTTAAAAAAGCATACAGAGTAAAACTTTCTTTGTACCTAAAAGAACCACCCACAACACCCAGCACAATATCAAGACAGCCCCTTATTCACATCCACCCCAAACCATTGCGCACGAAGAGCTTGCCTCTAGGTGTCGCTTAATCAATCCCCATTTATACTGCTTTTACCTACAGCTTCGCACCCAAACTGCGACCATTAATCACCAACTCGTTCTTCTGCGATTCCTGCGAACCACAGGGTCCTTTTCTCTCACTCTATTTCTCTTGATCAAAACTGACACATCGTCGCATTAGCCACTTAATTTATGGTAAAGTAACTGGAAAGGAAGTGACGGTTCCCCCCCTCTTCTTTTTATTGAGGGTTAATTGGTAGGCTAGTGGTCTGTTCAGGTGCATACGGCTTCCGCGAGATCGTAATGTTGTTTCATAGAGATGGAACGCTCAATCATTTGATGGGGATTTATTTTTGGAACTGTGCTGACGTTGGTTGTGACAAATGAAGGAAAGTACTATGTTGCAAACGTGAAAAGGTTTCGTAATTAGCTGCAATTTACTAGTTTTTTTTTCTGTTCTAATTATATTACTATTATAAATAACGTAAACAAGGATACATGGGTATTAAAAGCGTATTTCCCATACTGGGAAATTAATAAGATATCGCGAATATCTCATTTTGATTTACGAATAACTCCTTTTCTTTTGTCAACATCTTTTTTTCAGTAGTGTTCTTTGAATGGGTTCTCTAAATAATAAAGGTTTAAACTAGTGACATAAATGTTATCATAGTAACACCTTGCCTATTTAGAACGCTGTATTTTTGAAGCATTTGGTGGAAATTCTAACCGAGTTCGTGTTTTCCCCCCTTCTTGTGTTTGTAGTAACAACAAACTAGATAACTACAAACATGAGTTTCCAGTAAATCAATTCATAAATTTACGTGACGTCACAGTCACTTGATAAATGCAGTCACGTGATTCCATTCGATCAGTTGATTCGCTTCGCTGTTGCCGACTTTTACTTTTTCGCAGATTCTTTTAAAAAGTATGTATTTGTAACCAATTATAATCTTCATAGATAAATAAAATACACTTGTTTTGAAAGTTCATATATAATAAAAATATTTTTTTTATTAAGTTTGAAAAACTTTTCGAAGAATCTTAATATTGGAACATCTTAACCAATTATCGTCAACCAATTTTATTTAAATCTTACAAGTAGAACAACAAGTCTAATGTGAATTTTGACTTCAATGGAGAGTATGTGATTGTATTTAACAAGTGACCGTCATATGAATTTAGTTCATTCATGCTTTTAAAGAAGTTTTTTTTGTATCATATTAAAAAGATGTTTGCGATATATTTTTATCACATTTACTTAAGAAAGAAAAAAAAAATCATTTTTCGCAAATATTTTTCAATTTTATTGAACATTCAAAACATAATGCTTATACAAATGAATATAACAATTGAAATGACTTCCGATATGCATATAAAAACCTCTATGAAAATTAATGTTAAACATTAGTTTTATTGATGAAATAAAATAGAAAAGAACTTTTGGCTTGTTTTTGTCATGCTCATTTAGATTGTGATGTCTCCTCGACAAATTGCTTTCAATTTTGCTATAAAAATGTTTTATACTTAATTAACTTTTCAATTTTTTTAGCAAAATAAAAGAAACCACAAAATATATTTATTATTTGCTTTCAACGCTTATTTTCTTAAACTTAAAAGCGGGCATTTATAAAAACAGCACATTTTAACGTTTTTATTTCCTTATTTTAAAATATTATCTTTCGTTATTCATCTTTTTTTTGCACTTATTCGTAATTTTAAGTGAGTTTTGTTTCTTTAGAAAAGTAACAAAACTAGTTTTATGAAATAAATATTTAAAGGAGCTCTAAATTGTCTGGGTTTATCAAGGAAGAACCTATACATATATTCATATATGCAAACATTAATTAACTTAATTAACTAAATTGAAGATTAAAATACATTTATCTTCAATGAATTTAAACGATTAAGTTAGCATTAAAAAAATATTTTTCGTACGAAAGCGGATATTTTTACAATAAATTTTTAAACTATTAATTATACCTATTTATAAGAATCACATTTATATAACCTCAAAAATTAAAACTCGCAACTTCGAAAACGTAAAAAGTACATCAGAAAAATATTATGAGCAGATAAAACCACACAATTACTTAAACTACCATTGCCCGACTAAAAAATGTATCCTTTACAGATGAACTAATTGTTAATGCATACTGGTGCCATCTATTTCAAAACTTCTTATACCATCAATGACTGCAATTAATTTCCATACAAATCGACTGCATCATATAGGTCAATTATCGTAACGACGAATTAAACATGAGAATTTTGGTATATTTTATTTTCACACAAGTCTTGAAGAATAATTGTAAACCTTTCCCAAAGAATAAGAACCCGTAATATTGATGCAACATCACGATGGAACATAAAAAAAACACACTCACACCATCTAATTAGCTTAATCTTATCTCGACGATGTTCAATTCGCTTGCAGGTTTCTGACCCTTAACACACAAAACGGAAGCTCACAACAACATCATTTGACCTCCACAGGTATCGAACATGGCTGGACACCCCTGTGTGATCCGAATTCATCGGACAGATTAGCTTGCAAGGATCGAATAGCGTGAGGTTTGTGCTGTCCCACAGCCCTGTGCAGATTAATAATAAGGAGACATTTATATTTGTGTTGTTTTTGTAGCCCGCGGGTTGGCAACGGTGCTGGAACAGGTGCATGGGAAGGGATTTGGCTTAGCGGGATTCATTAGTGGATGGCTGAGGTTTCCAAGAAGGTCATCTTCCCAAGCCATAGTCGGTAAATAAATTGATAAATGAAAAACATGTTGATTGATAATTTTCTTCTTTTTTTTTTATTCTTATGAAAGGTTTATTTTTCGGTTTTTCTTTTCACCGTAAGGTGTGGTATTTATTTATTCTTTTTTTCGTGTGCTGATTTATATAGGATGGATGAGTCAGCAGTTTGCGGGAAATTGGAATGGATTTTCTTTCTTTCATTATTTTCCAGTCTTTGGTAATGAATGGAATTTCTTTTCTTTTTTTTTTTTTTAGAAACGGCAATTTAGTCAGCCTCATTATTTTCTGTAATTTAAGCAAAAATAAACAAAAATAAAATGGATAGAATATTAACTTGGGGTCTTTAAAGATAAAATTAAAAAAGATGAAATAAGAACGAGATAATAACAAAACTGTCAATGAAAAAATTTCAAATTTAACAATCTTCTGAAAAATCTTTTTTTATGGATAGAACTATAATTCAGTTACCATAAAAAAAAAATGTATATTTTAAATCAATTAAAAAAAAGAAAGAAATGCCCATACAAATATGATATCTTAAATTTTTTGACATAAATTTCACATCAACTTATCTTTTTCAGCGAGTAAAATTATTACGTTAATTTCCCTTTTTCACTTTTTTAAATTTTAAAATTAGCAATAAAGCGTTCACTCAAATCTTTTAAAATTGAATAAAAAAGAAATATCCTTTTGAATACTTCTTTTGAAATAATTAAGTTCAAATATTCATTCAAATAAACTGTTTTTTATGGTGTAATAATTACTTATCTAAGCTATACAAAAAGTGCTTCAATTGATAATCAAAAATAAACAAGTAATTTAAAAATAAAATTACATGACAAAGAAAGATTTTTTCATTAGTCTTGTTAAGACCAGATCAAGTTTTGTTGAGAGAACGTGATAAATTTACTTACTAATACTTTTAAACATAACTGACCAATTGTAGACATAGAAATTAGCTTCAAATCTGTTATCTGAAAGAAAAGCACAAAAAATACTTTCTTCCAATTTGTATTTGACAATGTTTCATTGAAGCCAGGTTAATTTCCTGTTTCCAGGAAATTTTTAAAAATATTTTAATATTATTTATTAATAACATGTGTGATAAAAGCACACAAAGTAAAAAAAACCTTTTTTAATTCACTAATTCGTAAAACACACATATTTATATGTTCAATTCATACTAATAAAAGCATGTCTAATGCTAATAAAAATATATAATTGTTTTCATTTAAATAAAGTATGATTAAAAATTTTAAATCAAAAACAGTTTAAGAGAATACGAAACGCATATCAATATAACTTTGATCTCTAAAATTCCACAATACGAAATCATAATCATAATCTAGACGTAAAATACAACTGATGCCAGTAAATACTGAAAAAGGACTATTTAATATATTTTACTCAAACAACGACTACGACTATCTTTTCAATGTGATCGATTGCTAATTAATGAAGAAGTAACATGAGAACTATTGGCGACAAACCTCTAATTTTGAACAATGGTCGAGTGACAAAGACAACATCTCAGCTAGCACCTAATCCTCTAAACTTCTACACCATGCCAACGTGAGGCTCTGAGCTTCGAAATACTTAATGCGCATCAGCCTTGCTACAAGGCATGTTTTTTTGCGTCACCAGGATTTCGAATTCACGACTTATCAGCCACAAATTAGTGAATTATAACTGATTTGAAAAAACAAAATTTGAATTTAGGAAGAAAAAAATGTAGTTTGTTTTACAAATTTTCCTTAAATGTCTTTCAGCTTTTAAATATAAAATTGATTCAGAAACCAAATTAGAATTTTGTACGGTTCACGACAAATGACTTTTAATAGGTTAACATAAAACGGAAGTACATTATAACCAGAAATGAAATCAGAATGTTGTTCGAAATTAATTTGTAACTAAGCATTATTATTCTGGGATTCATTTTAAATAAAATCAAAAAAGAATGCAAATAATTATATTCGAATGCTGGATACTTTTTAGTCGCAAATTAATTTAAAATTTCTCCTCAATATTAAAATGATAAAGCCAATAAGTTTACCAATAAATGAAAAAAAAAATTATTTTTACATCTATAACAGACAAGGCTGTTTTCGCCAAATGTACAAGAAGTTGAACTAAGCGCGGAGCACATTTTCGGACAGAAAAATGCCGAAATTTTCATGAAAATTTGTATCACTGTAGCTTATACATTTATTTATAATGTAGTGTTTTAAAATTTCAAAGTATTCCATAAATAATTAATTTTTCCTTTTAACATGTAAATGGATAACTCATTTAACATTACGGTATAGGAGAAAAAATGCGAAACACATTTTATAAAAGAAAAAATGTATCAACTCGGATGAAAATGAGTGATATGATAAAATAAGTGATTCTCTACTGAATAGTGAAACCAGAATATAAAATTGATGTTGGAGTACTTTTATATATGAAAAAACATTCCGAATTCAGGTCCTATTCTTTAACATTAGCCGAAGACAGCCTTAAGGTATCCGACAACGTTCGGAACCGTGATTTTACAAAAGCGTATAAATGGATAATATTTATGATATTTAGTGTCCCTTAGATTAGAAAATTTATATAAAAATGTCTTAAGAATAGTATTACCATAAAAAATTATTTAAGTAGAATATTTTGTCAAAAAAATGAACATAGAATGACCCATTTTCAAAATATTCTCATTTTGTGAAAAATGCTTCTATTATAATAATATTTTGCCTGTATATAGCTCAGACCTCTGTACAGAGGCTCAACTAGAATTTTTGAAATATATAGCTTAGAAGTGGGTTTATCCATGTTTTACGACAACAGAGGGGAGAAATTTTAAGAAAAAAACACCGATAATTCTTTCAATTGGTTGTAACTCTGAAAGTAATGTGAATTTTTCAAAAATCATAGTTGAGCCTCTGTACAGAGATCTCAGCTATATATAGGCAAAATATTATTATAATAGAAGCATTTTTCGCAAAAGGAGAACGTTTTGAAAAAAGGTTATTCTAAGTGAATTTTTTGCCGAAATATTGTATTTAAATAATTTTTTTTTTCGTCAATATGTCCTTAAAACAATTTTATACGTGTATTCTAATCCAAGTGACACTAAATATCATGGAACTTATCCATTTACGCTCTTTTTAAAATCACGGTTCCGAACGTAGTCGGATACCTTAATAAAAATGGAATGGTCTAAAAATAACAAGTTTATTTTGAATAAATAAACTACAAGCAAATTTAGCATCAAAATTTAGAAAAAGTGCTAAACGTTTAAATTCGAACATTGTGAATCACCAACACCATTTTTCTACAGCTTGATACAAAATCAGACGACACTAAAGGGACTTAATAATCAAATTCAAACTTGGCGCAGTCACCGACATCCGACTCATAAAAACTAACGAAGCAGACTGTGAATTGGCAAAATCTAATTATGCAACGTCGTCTGTGGCGACAGGTAATCATTACATTGCATTCCAATATTTTTCGCGCAGCAAACGGCCTGCAAAATATACGAAAGTTCCGAAACCTGATTCCCAGTCCATAAAATACACGGACGTAGGCGAAAATTTCGCCATGCCAGCAACAGGGTGAGGAGATGTAAAAACACCAGCGTTCTATTTGTTCTTTCCTGCAGTTGCTGGCAAGTTAGAGGGTGTAGATAGATCACTCAGATGGTCGACGAAGCGTTGCTTGGCCCACTTTTTCTCACACCTTTTCTAATACGAGGTGGGGCGGAGATATGTAGAGGTATTTGAGGTTTCCTCTTTGCAACAGCCTCACCCGCAAAAAAGGTCTTCCCGTTTTCGATTAATCTATTAAATTGTGAAAAAAGAGTATTAGAAATAAGCTATAATGTCTGTTATCAAGAAGTGACTTGGAAGAGAATGGTTTAAAATTATATGATGTTAGTCGCACAGGGCAATTCTTGATCCTAAATACATATAGAAACCTGGGCTTGTGAATTCTATTAACTGCTTATGAAGGATCCCCTTTCCTTAAGCTTAAGTATTGGTTTGACAGACTACTTTTTCCAAGTACCTTATGTTGAATATCAATTCATTTTATCAGGACTGTTTCCCAAGAAAGTAAACAAGGGGGAAAAGCCCCCAGGGATTGAATAAATATAAAAATCATCTTTGCTTCAGACCCATAAATTGTGCTCAAAAGTTCAATTAAATTTTTGAACATACTGAATAATTAGACAGAACATTCTACGACACTGAAAAAAGACTCACAAAGGAAAGAAAAATTAAATTATACTTTTGAAAGATTGATTATAACGTTATCGAATTTCTAACAATTGGCAATTTAATTCGTGAATATACTTTTCAAATAACCCCTTTTGAACAGTGAAAATATTTTTAGACCAAATAAATGATCAATTTAATTAAATAAAAATTCGTTCGAGAACATTTCACAAAAAAAATTCATACAATTTTCGAGCATGTTCAATTATCAGACAAAACAGATGACGAAGCTGCAGCTATCGTATCATGAAGATCAGCTGACTTAGTAAAATCTAATTTTGTTCAACTATTTCAATTTTATTCATTTATCGTCATTCACACATTTTTGATCGGTCAACAAAATAATGTTGCCAGATTTGAGTCTACAACTTATATAATACTGCAGTAAACCATAAGAATTAATTATTTTAAAGTTTTTTACATTAAGATTTAGTATAATTATTTTATTTCATGCAGAATATACATTAAGTTGTGTTTCATTTGCATCATTGATCGTTTGAGTCTAAAAACAATTTAGAAATTGAGTCTTTCGAAATTAGCAACATGCATTTGTTATATAAAGAACTCCCCACAGTAATACATTCTTAAAAACCCACATATACATAGGTAATTATATATATATATATATATATATATATATTAAACACGTGTACATATATATACACTTAATACACTTTTTTAATGGATTAAAAACAACTGAAATTGAATTGAAACTTATAGTAAAAATTGGGTCCCATCTTTTAATACAGATAATTAGTTAATAATTAGATAATTGTTAGGTTTTATTCTTGTTATAAAAATCTTATAACGAGAATTCAGGTAAAAACAGTTAGGTATTTGTAATGGCACAAGAATTACGGAAATAAGTAAGCAAGTCGTACCTGATTAGTGAATTTATGAATGAATGCACCAAAAACTATTTAAAATTGGATTTTCAGTAAATAAAGTTCAAAGATTTATGAATTAAAAAAGAAACATTTCATAGTAACCAAAAAATACATCACCGAGTCTATTAAAAACGCGCCCTTTCTTTTATATAACTATTTTGTGTGATTCTAATTTATCTAAGCATAGAAATTCCTAGAACATACTTCTTTGATAAGATTTTTCTTTTAAGAGGGGGAAAACATTTCATAAACATTTTTCCAATTAAAGCAGTAATCTTCAAAATTTTAGATTTCTTTTTGCATAACATATACAGTTTTGTATTTACTTTTCATTAGCAAATAGCGAATTTTCTCATTGTTAAAATTTAAATAAAAAAATTATTTAAAAGAAAATGATTTGACAATACGAGAGGTTTAAAAATTATCGTATTCGACATTACTTATATAATGCATCAAATAAAGCTACCTTAATGTAGCTCGTTTGAATAGTAAAATATTTAAACGTTGTAATTCCCTGACTTTTTCAACAAAAAGAAGATAAATTAAAAAGAAACTAGTGAATAATTCGCTTTAACAAAGGAGTGAGATAATGTCTTTAGTAAGTCAAAAGGTTCTCACAACTTGTGAAGTATTTTACCTAAGCACTAAATTTTAAAACGCCGCAATTATTTTACTAAGTTTACTAAAATCACAAAGTTGCAAAACGAATATGTTTAACACCCTCTGAGGAGAAAATAAAACTAAAATTTAAACCAAGACTATATTCATTAAACGATCTTGCGAAATCTATAAGAAGTAACAAAACTTCCCAAGCAATCTGCATGCAAAAGGTCTTGCCTTGTTACAAGACCCTTGATTCGTAATAAAAAAATAAAAAAAGAGGGAGAGAGAAAGTAAATATTGGCTATAGCGGCGAACTGTGACGATATTAAAGTTTTTCATACGAAGCTGACCCACATCTACAGCATCTTTTGCTGCGGATTTTCTACGTAATGGTGCCTCCCTCTCTCAGCCCCTATACCCTGGTTTCCATTTGCCAGAGCAAAAAGCCTCCTTTTCTGCAACGATTTTAGAGTGACATGAAAAGGCTGGAAGAAAGGGGGGATGCTGTTAAAGAGGGGGGTAACACCTCCACGCGCGATAGTGACCAAAGAGTTTCGAGATTATTACCTTATGCCAACGATGAAGATGTAGGTCACCTTATTTTTATTTTGATTAAGTTGCTTTTAAGTGGTCAACTTCTCGGTCTTTTCGTGAGAGAGCAAAACATCGTTTCTCCATCTCTCCTTGAGATTTTGTTTCTTTCCTTTATTTTCTGCCCTTTTATTTCTTTTTTTCGAGTTCGAATGAAATCGTAAATATTCTCCTTTTTTTATTATTATTATTTTGGTTGAAATTAAAAGCGAGAAGGTTAAGGTTCACATTTTCGACGGTCAGGGGAGTTTTTGAAAGCTTAAGATCTGGAGCAATTAATAGATAATATCTAGTAAAGGAAAACGGAACAAATTACAAAATGTACTTTTGACCTGTAATTTCGTCTTTTTTTTGTAGCAGACTACACTTTTCACGTGTTTGAGTCAAAGAAACTACATGGTATTTGAAAAATTTAAAGGGGAAGTTTTACAAATGATTTTTAAAAACCTGTGTAATAGATCGATTAAAATATATAAATTGAATTATCAAAATTACATTTTGTAAATTAATTAAGCACTACATAAATTCAGTTCATATGTATCCTCAGCCATTTTATATTAAAGATTTTCTAGTGTTTAAATTTGTATAAAATTACATATAGTAAAAATATATACCTGCCTTTGAATTAAACTATTCACACACACACCATAAAATCCGGCGTATAACGCGCACTTTTAACACAAAAAATAAGATCGAAAATTAAGGGTGCGCGTTATACGCCGGGTATAAAAACGATAGCCTTAAAAAAAAGGAAATGAACATAAAAAAAAAAAATGTACTTCTACGCATATCCAAATACTGTTTATTTAAAAGAAATGACATGCCTTATGAACTAAAAGAGTTGTAACTCTAGAGGAATACTATCTTTTCAAAAGTCTAGGACAATACCTCGAATAAATGGTTTCAAAACACAAGAGCATAATGCATTAACATTTCAGATTTCTTCGTAAAAAAGGGGGTGCGCGTTATACGGCGAATATACCTAAACATTAAAAAATGCAGCTTGAAAGTATAGGTGCGCGTTATACGCCGGATTTTACGGTGTATATATATATATTCATGAGCTTTGGCCTAATGCTACTGGCACAAACGAAAATATATTATTTATAAAGTTATCTTAATTTAAATTGTTGTTACATGTTTTTAGAGAAATTGTAAAACCAATTGCTTCAGATATATCAAACGTTTAAAAATTTTACGTCCTATTTTGAAAGGTTTCTACTTTTAAATTTATTGATTCATTTAATTGTGACTAGCTATAATAGATGAGTAAATTATTTTCTCTCTATGTTGCTCATAACCATTCTTCAAATGTTGTGAAAAGATCTTTGTATTAATGCTCTAGACCAGGGGTTGGCGACCAATGGCACTGTGCTACATGAAGCAATTCTCAATGGTACTCTACAAAGTTATGAGATCAAAAATTTCTCTCCCCTCTCTACGCCTACGCATAAAGACTTTTTCTTACATTCAATTCTTTGCCATAAAACTATTCTGCTGAATCTGCTTGTGCGTGGTTTGTGTAATTGATGTAAAAAAACATTTTTAATTTATGTTGAAGTTATAGTTATATTTTATGTTGCTTATTTTTATGTTAACAGTTTTTTCGAGTATTTCTTACTGCATGACACACTGAATCATATTGGTCTATGGTTTGGCATACCACAGCTATAAAGTTACCGACCCATCTTCTACACATCCCGACTAATGTTTTGGTTTAAAGGAAATATTAATTTTCGTTTACCATTAAAAATGATTCGACACAATTTCTATATTTTTCAGGTGGCGTTAAAATTCCTGTTCAGTTCTCCAGTATGCGAGTTGTACTTCTTTCACATTATATATTACTTACACGTGGTGCTGTGAAATGAATGAGTTACAAATGAATAATAATTAAAACAATGCAGTTAATACGTGCCACATTCTTCATATTTGTTCTTGTTACATACTGTCACGTTGCATGTTAATGGACACAGTGAAACGAAAACGAGGTTGGCCAGCATATTAGAAACTATTTAAGATAAACATCATCCCATGAGATTTATTTTATTCATATTTTAATGAAATAATTAAAACCCATAGTATTTGAGATGCATTAGAACTTTCACATAAGACTAAATTTATGGTAAAATGGTGATAAAAGATAACTTATCTTTAGGGAACATGCTTTTTTAAAACCTTTGCTGAATTAGATTAAAATTACTTTAGCTTAGTTTTACATATAATCCATTCCTTTATAAAAATCGAGAATTCGAGATTCACTGTTGCATGAAAGAGTTTTGTATTCAACTTAAATTTTCATTTTGGGGCCTTTTAAAAACATATAAATATTTGTAATTTGGAAAATATAGCGAATCAAGAAATACATGACCTTAGAAAATTCTGCTTCTGTCATCGATATAAAATTAAAAATGTATTGTTGTTTATGAGCACACGCAAGTATATTTATAATTTATAAATGTAATAATCTGAATATAAAATAATGACGATTGAAATTCTTAACTTAATGTTTTTAACTATTTAGATATCATTGCGAGTAAAATTTCTTCCCTTTTTAAGCAAAATTGTTATTTTAAAAATGGTAAGAATGTGGAGAATATGATTTGTATCTTTAAATATAAAGATAGAACAAAATTCAAGCTGTAATGATATGAATATATATGAGTGTATGTGAGAATATGATTCTTTTAGTGAAACAAAATTCCAAACACTGAAAAACAGCTATTTAATCTTTCTTTTAAATTATAATCAGATATAAGTTTTCCAACGAGATTGTTGACAGAAAAGTCTAATTCACGTTATGTGATGAATAAAAAATTTATTTCATAATGCATAAGATATTTATTTCAATTCAAGTTATGAACAAAGTAATTTAGTTTGCATATTTAATACTTATTAAGAAATTTTTCAGATTAAAGAATGGTTATTGAAACTTAAGAATAAGTGATTGGTAATTAGTTAAGTTCCATATTGTAACGACAAAATGTATTCGTATGCTTTGATGAAAGTTGTGGAATTCTTTCAAACTTACCATTGAACATCAATATCAATGTGTACTATGTTATTATTCCAACATAAGCATTAGCGAAAATAGTAATTTTATTTCAGCTTTGAGAATGTCCGATAAAATATGAAGATTAGAAGTAAACAGTATTTTTGTGTTTTTAATGCACGAGAAAACCATTTAAATGATGGTTCGGAAAACAATGGTTCGAAAATAATAATTTTCCACAATAAGAGATAAATGGCGATGAACCGTAATTTTTCGAAGATCAAAAATTTCTCACGATGTTCCCAAGTATTAACACAATAACATTCTGAAACTTTGAATTTCGGGAAACTAAACTTTGATGTAAATATCAAGATGCAAATCAAATATTCTCATCCAAACAACAAAAGAAAATGTCAATGTTCACCCAAAATAATTTCTAAAATTTCTAATTTTATGAAAATTACAAGACACAAAAGAATGAGAAGTAATAAAAATGTAGTTACCATGAAAAAAGAGGTCAGAATCAGTGAATAAAGTTCAGATGTTGAGGAATTTTGCGAAAATGAAAATAACCCTAACCCACGCCCTTGTTACAAGCTTATTATTTCGTTATTCGCCAGTGAAAGTTGAGAATGACCAACCACAATGGGAAAAGTACAAGAAGGGTGGCAGGGGAGTTCGAATGTTGGTCACTGCTCCGAAGAACGCCCATTGTGTCCTGCTCCCCCACTGATTATTTCAAAATCGATGAATTCTAAAATGAGAAAAAATGCCCCCAATTTCCGATTCTGATTATCTTTACAGAAAAATCAGTAATTTGTGTCCAGCCTGAAAAAGCGCCATGACCAGGTTCTAACAATGGCGAGGACAAAAATTTATCGCTCGAGAAAATCAATCTAAGTTTCCTATAATCGCTGGTACCTTAAAAGAAATTGCTTTCGGAAGTTCCGGTTCGCCGTCACCAAAAATTACAAAGAATTAAATCAAAAAAAAAAAGGAGGTACATCATAATTTTTCTTCCACATCGTCGTAATTTGACAAGAAATTCCTCTTCGAAACGTTCTAATCGCCATCGAACTCTGCCCACTTCACCCCCTTAGATGATCTCTAGAAGAATAGAAATGGTGGTCACCTGAACCACGACCCTAATCATTTCGAACGCAAGAAGATTCAAAAAAGGGTATGGGGGTAGGCACTTTCCTTCCCCATCAACGAGATTGGAAGAACAAAAGAAAGGCCTTAATGGGTGAAAATGTACATCGGAAGCTCAGAACTTCCTACTCTAATAAATATCCTTTAATAAGCCTTGGCAGGGGGAGGGATGGCAAGAATCTTCGAATTCAGCAGTCAGTGATTCACAATCATTGGGCAGAAGAGCAAATTGCAGGCGATTTTTTTCGCGAGCGACGACCGGAACTGGTCAGAGGTCTCTTAGGTTTCCAAGTACGGGGGTGTTGTTGGCAAGCAAGGAGTGACCAGTCTTCTTGGGTTGTCAACCTTCGTCTCACTTCGCTGGAAAACCTTTGGGTATCTCAGAAGAGAGGTCCCACGCGAACAGAAGATGTTTAGATGTTCCTTTGAACCATCCGATAGGCAAGTGTCACGTAAAGACGACTTTTTCTTTTCTTCCTTTTTTTTTATTTATTTATTTATGATTGAGGTTTTCGCTTCTTCTGTTGGGTTTATTAAGAATTCAGCGCGAGTTCTGAGATCTTTCTCTTTCGTTTGTTGTCTGCAAGCATCGCGTTTAGTTTTTTAAACTCATCTAGGGTAAGGGGAAAAAAAAGGCATTTTATTCATCATTAAAAAATCTGTGGTACACTAATATTATACTTTGTAAAAGAACCATTAACGGATGGAAGTAATACACATTTAATACACTTACACTTCGTTTTGAAATCCTGACCATTCTCACATGAATCAATCATCTTCAAGTGCAAAATTCAATTTATATTTAGTACCCTTATTTTAAAAAATCAAGTTGAATTAAAACAGAAAAGTCGTGAGCGAGCTTTTTGAATACTTACAAAATACACAGCATATATATAAAAGATATGTATTGGTAAATTAGCATTCATACATTTCACACAAGCTTTATAAAATACCTTCAGTTTGGAACCCGATTTAAAACTGATGTGTGTGAGTTGCATTTAATTAACATATTTTCATTAATTTCTGAAACTTTTTTAAGATTTTCAATAAGATGTGGTATTGTCATCAGTATCGAAAACTAAATGAAGATAAATTTTCCAATATACTGTTAACATTGCAGATATTTAAAATATAAAATTACAGTTATAGAAGTGGGAAAATACTATACAGGTGTAAAAATGAACATTTGGATTTTAAATATTTGCAAAAGACTTATTTTACTTGGTTTCAAATTAAAACTTAAAAAACGTAGAAAAAAAAAAAATAAATCTCTCCCAGAAGTTAAAATGAAATGAAATCGGAAGGAAATATGAAGAAATTTATCTTGAATTTCATGAAAGAAAAATTTATATTTTTTTCATTAATCTAAATATTATTTAAAATTTTAAAATTAGCAACACTTTCAAATATATTGGGTTTCTTTATTTTCTTGATACTAAATAAAGTATTAAGAAATTTAATATATTAAAATATAAGCTACAATATTTTACATTATGTGTTTAATACGTTTTAATTAAGTTTGATTTCTAATCGTTTTAAACATTACGAAGGAATTCGAAAGCCTCTATGAATATCCGTAAATATAAGTTTTAATTGAAAATAATTTGAAGCATTCAATTTAATTTGAAGTTAACAATCACTAAATCCATGCAATATTATTTTTTTACGTATATTTTACTTACTTCAGCCAATAAACACGTTAAAAAAAAATTAAAAACGCATAAATCCCATCCTTTCGTTTCTAAACACAACACACGCGTATTTTTAAAATCTCACGAAACATAAAAAGAGAACAAAAAATCTACATGAACGTTAAAAAAGGATTTAAGAACAGGAAAAAAAAAAAAAAAGAAAGAAAGAAAGAAAGAAAAACAAAACATTTTTTTTTTCCTTCTCTTCCTAACAGAAAAATCCTTTCAAGCCAACGAATTATTAAACTACCACATTACTCTCCTCCGTCCAAAAAAACATTTCGCGAAAGATTCCGAAATAATTAAAAAACATAAATTCGCAAGCACACGGGACACCGCCATTACCTGTAGAGAGCTGCTGAGCTTTCTCGTAACAGAGGTAGCCCTAGGATGATGCCCCCCGGGTAGGGAGGGGAGGGAAAGCAACGCCACTGCCCCCCGAGGTTGCGCTGACGGTCGGCCGTGGGAAAACGTCTTGGGATCCCGCAGGAACGTTTTTATTTTGGGTTGGAGGCTCGGCGCCTCGCCGAATAGGAAGTGCGTTTCTCTTTCTGTATTTTGTCTTTTTCGCTTCTCGTGTGTTCGTTTTACGTGTGACGGAATTTTGATTTTATGCCACAACCCTCTTTTCTTGTGAAGCTTTTTTTTAATGCATTCTTAATTACCGAATGAAAGTGGTAGCAGGAAACGCAGTGTAAAGAGAGGCTATTATGAAAATAAGTTGATGCGCTAGTAGGAAAATGATGGGAGAAAAAAAAAAAGGATATGTGGTTATTTTAGCATATATACGTATACATATCTTCTTGTTTTTTAAAAATACTTTTTACTCGGTTGATTGCTACAGTGTTATAAGATAGTGAATTTCAAAAATATATTTAGCAACGTTTTGATTTGGACTACAATAAAGTGTTTATGCTATTTACAGATGTATCCAGAGTCAATGTTTAAGAACTGTACTTAAAGAACTATACTTATTTTTTTCAAATTGAAAAATGCTTTAGTTTAATATTACATCGTACCTTTATTATGCAGTGCATTTTTAATGATGTGTTACTTTTTTTGTGTGTGCTTAGTTGCTATAGGGTATTCCGTTAGTGAATTTTAAAAACTTCGTGGTTTTTTTCTTAGTTGAAAATAAAGATGTATTACACACCATTTTGTTATGGATTTTCGTAGTTTTCATGTTATTTAAGGCTATTTTCACTAAATATCAAACAACGGCAAAAACGTTTTAAAACAGCGGCATTTTTTTCCATTCAAATTAATTCAATTGCTCCATTTTCAATGCAAATTTGAAATTTCGCTGCACATATTTCAATATTACAAAATTCTTCTACAACGATTCGTTGTTTCCTCCTATAGAACCATTATCGTAACGAGTTCTGAGTGAACCTTGTATCAAAATTCCTTAGGGACCCTTTTTTTTAAAAATAAAAGTGATCGCATTAATAAAATTTGTTTGAAAGCATCAAAATGTTATACATGTTTGAGCATCTGTAGCTTGGGACTCATTGATACAGAGGTAGCTACGCCTCTGTATAGAATACATTCCTACTTGAAATGCTAAATTGCAATTTTACATAGCTTTAAGGAAACATAATTTTTGTATAGGTTTAAAAAAATTTTTTTTACTTTATTTCTAGCAGTAGTACTTAAAGAATACATTGGAATTTTAAAGAAACTTATTTATTATATTAAATACCAACAAGCACTAATTTTAATGTTGGAGTATCTTTACTGTCTGAAAAATGTGCTACAGGTTTGGGTCTTTTTACAAGTGAAGACAACTTTAATGAATCTAATACATTGTAACTAAAATGTGCTTAATTAGCTTTCATGAACAATCTATAGAATAAGTATAGGATAAAAATAGAGGATATAAATAGATAGAAAGAAATTATTTGCTATCCTTGAATATTTTTAGCACTCTGCGTGAAAGTTTTCCTCCTATGGCACGACTTCCATTCAGATACAGAAATAATCTCACTGGCCGCATTTGGTCATGATAGTGTGACCACGTTATACTCAGGAGAGAAAATCAGAATTAAAAATAATTTTAAAATTACCAACAAACAATTCTGTATATTCAAAAGTTATATTTAATTATTTCATATAATTTAAAAGATCATCAATATCAATTATTCCATCTTAATTTAATTATAGGAAAACTTAACTCCTCCGTTAGGATAAATCATCGTAATTAAAATACACCCTAAAATTTACACCAAGGATGAGAACTTATAACTGCTAACTGATGATTAAAAAATAAATGCTAGAAGATTCAAAAATTTTTTCCCTGGTGGTATGTAATTTTCTGTTTCGTTCATACTTGTGTAGTCTTAGAAAGCGTGACACACACAGAAACTCTTAACCCTGACCCAATTTCTAATTAAAAGTATTTATTCGTACAATAAATTTTCCTGAGATTGTATTACTCATTTCTTTTTTCATCCGAAAAAGGTGACTTTTAATTATTTAATTCGTTTTTTCCAAGTATTTATCTAAAAAATATATCACGCGGAGCTTTATTTATTAATGGTACGTTTTGATACATAAAATATTATTTGTTTTTTAGGTTTTTCTAGGAACTAATTAGAATTTGCATGCTTGCGTGCAATTCAAAGTGCGTGATTTTTTAACTGCGACAGCCTTACAACTGCGGTTTAACGCTCACGTTAAAAACAAATGGGCCTAAAAGTTGCTGTATTCATGCGGTCTCAATGGCGTACATAAGACTCTTTTATAAGAGGGATACATTTTATAAAACACGTAGTCGAAAGTGCCGAGGTGTAATCTCTATTGTAAAAATTAAAAATTTACTGGTGTATGGGAGGGGGGTATGAACCCTAACCTCTTTGTGTACATAACTGTACGGTCTATTCATATGTTGCAACAAGAAAGTTTGAATTGTACGGTCATTTTAGGTATCATCCTCTTCACTTAACTGTGATTCAAAATCAGTGATGTAACGTACACCCCCCTCAGAGTGGGGGGCTAGGAGGGCCCAAAGCCTGACTGACTCTAAGTATGTATTTGGGCTCGGGGCCCAAAACCTAAATTTGTAGAGGGGGAGGGGGCTGATATTTTCAATTTCGCTACTATTAAAAATATCAATCTCAATATTTTCTCATTTTCATTAGTAATTACTATAATTACTGTTCTTTAATGGGCTAAATTCATGTGACGTCAGTCACACGATAAACGCAACCACGTGTTTCTAACCAATCAGTTTCTGATCTTCGATGTTGCCAATTTTTGTTTTCTGCAGAAACTTTCCTTCAAAATGTATATATTTTTTGACAATAAGAACACACATAGGTAAACATAATGCACTTAATTTAAAAGTACACGTATAATATGAACTTTTATTTCATTTTGAAAAACTTTTTGTAGAGTTTTAATATTTTAATATAATCAAACTTGTGAAATCGTATTTAAATTTTACAAGTAGAACAAGTAAAGGTCTAAAATTAGTTTTAAATTTAATGGAGAACACGTTATTGTATTTTTCACGAGGCATTCATGAACTTAGCTCATTGTAGATGTATTCACAGGGAGGCAATTCAAAATTAAAAACAGTAAATTTGATTTATCTGAAAACGTTTACGAACAATATGCGTGCTTACATTACATCCATTGCCAACTAACTATTTTTGGATATTTAGCATTATTTGATATGAAAAAAAAAATTTATTTACTACTATGTAGAATCTATAATCATGAGTAAATGAGCTATTAATTATTTTCCCGACAAAAAAAAAAAAAAAATACCACTAACAGATTTAATGTTGAAAACTCTTCATTTCTTTTTATAATTCATTTAAAAATACTTAACAATTTCTTTTAGTTATCAACTCCAGAGTTTAAAACACATTATGTGAATAAACACAAATTTACTTATAATTGCCAAATGTTAAGTAATAAATAATTTCGGGTCCTTATTCTTTATAGACCTCCCAAGTTTCAACGTCCTAATTGATGACTTAACCTTGAATAGACATAAGTGGAGCTTAACAAATGATTGCAATGAAGCATATACTATACTTAATAAGAGCATCGGTAAATGCAGAATTTTTTGAAAAACATACATCCATAACTCACTAAGAAAGACTTACAAGGACAGAACTTTAAAGCAGCTACCAAATAGTAGCAGCGAAAAGGTTAACTATTACTTTGAAACTGTAAACATTAGACTTTTGAATAGCATACGAAAATCCTTCCATATCCTTCAAGTGAATGCGATTTTCACACTCAATGTCTCAGAAAAATAGAAGGCAAAAACTGAATGCAGACCGTCCGTTGAGAAGCATTTGTTGTTCTGAAGGTTGCAAGTCTAGACAAGAATATAAACCTTACTGACGTTAACGATTTTGTTCCATGATGAATGCATCTACTTAGTTTTAAAATTTTCGGAAATAAAAGTAAAGCTTAACTCCCTAAACTACCAGTGTTCAAACATAGATTTTATTGGGATGTTTTAATATGTGAACATCTGAAGTTATATTTTTTGAAGTGAATAGGTATATATTTAAATAAAGAATTCAGTCTTGTTCGATCATTTGGAAAATATTCCAATGCAATGGATTTCAAGGGAATAGTGCTAAGCAATTCGTGACGAAATCAATGGAAAATTCTTACAGAAACGTTTTGAGGCATTGAAAATATTTTTTTCATATTTCGACTGTTAAAAAATTTGAAATAGTGTAGTTAGTCAATGATTTTAAATGGAAATTCTACCAAAATGGTTAGAGAAAAAAAATGCATTTTTAATGTTTTAATTAGTAATCACACACACAAATTACAATTTTTAACTGAAATCACTTTTCATTTTTGATGCTTTTAAAAATAGATATCAGGGTTCCCATTCGAATTATCAAGGAAAGAAAAAACAAATTCAAATTAAATGAATCTTCTTAAAAAACTCTAATGAAATAGAAATAATTTTAAAATGCTACGGAAATTATGCTACCTAAAAATACAATTTCTAGAAAAAGTTTACACCAAAAATTAAAACCTAATTTAATTCACATGAGGAATAGTTTTCTCTGAATCTGATATACGTTTTTAAAACTCTTAATCATATATAGCAACCAATTCAAATAAAACTAATAAACATTAAGTAAAATTGTCGCCAAAAATTTTCCATTATAGCGTATTTCGATTAATTATTTACATCAAGGGGATAAGAGCTAGAAGTACTTATTCAAAATTTTACTGTTGTACAGTCTTCGTGAGAGGTTAAAACAAATGCATTAAGATCTCAACAAATGATTTAAAAATCCTTCAATAAGAAATTAAGGAAAAAACTAATTAATACGAAAATAAAAGTAGCAGAGTTCTAAATTCTAGATTGATGTGTCTTTTATCTATGAAATTCCGTAAGAAAACGGGGAAATTTGCATTTTTATTTATGAGAGCCTGATATCTTCATATGTTAAAGTTTAAGATAGTTAGAGGAAGTTAAACCACTTTTTTCATAATATTAAATATAATTTCTTACATCAGAATGGCAGATATCATTGGCATTAAAATACTTTGCTGCTCATTATGAGAATTTATTTCTTTTTAGTTGTATCACAGATATACACACAGGAAAGAGGGAAAAATGCCGTTAGAAATACTTTTCTTAAATATCTATTATTGTTTGTAACATGAGAAAAATAGGTATTACTATGACAAAATCATCATATCAATGATTTACATAGATTATTAAACATATTTTTCTTAAAAAAAATTAATAATAATAACAACGGTCCTACATAATTATCTATTTATTTGAATATTGTAATAGACCACACAAATTCTCGAACATGCATAAACGACAAAGGGAAAAAAGGACTAACTTATTCGACCCGAAAGCTTATTTTTTGAGATATATAGCTTTGAAAATCTGGACATAACAGCTAAAAAAATATTCGTCAATGGGAAAACCCCCACCTATCCTCAAAAAAAACCCTCATATATATATATGTGTGTGTGTGTGTGTGTTACTAAACAAATAAGCATTTATAAAATCAAAGAACACTACTCAAAACATAAGAAAGGTTTAGAGACAACTCACCTATTAAACATTGATTTCTTCATTAATGTGGTACCTGTTACAAACATAATTAATTAAAATTTGAAGATTTCTTTTTAATTTCACTTATATTCATACATTTTAAAGGATTTCCCGTCAACTTGAATAAACTTTAATAATCAAGGTGTGTGGGAACTATTAAATTCCAAAAGACACTCATTTCTCACGACTAGAAAAGCAACCTTTCCAGTTGTTATTTTGGGTTTTCGTACGATAAAGGATAAAAATTACGTTTCGAGACAAAACGTGCCTCCCATAGACGTGAGCGGATTTCGGAAAAATACAACCCAAACTTCGGGAATTGTCCATTAAATATGCATAACAGTTCCAATGAAAATCCCTGGTTCCCATGGTAATAAGCGGCGATAACGTTTTCCACCAGATCATCGGTGAGAAAGCTAATTAGGAATCGCAACACGTTTTAACTTCTCTTGATTTTTAAAATGTACGTCCTGTTATCTTATCAAATTAGAGATATTACATTAAAGAAGAGTAAAGGTGAATTAGGTGAGAAAATAAATGTTAATTAGGAAAATTCTAAGTCATGGCTGTCAATTCTTTTCAACGTTGACAAAAAAAAAAGTAATTAATGCAACTATTAAAAACCTGAAGTGTATTGCGGATTTATTTCAAAGAAATATTAAGTTTTTCTTTTCTTCCACCGTTTTAATATGATAATGGCGTGAATTATTTGGTAAGGCAGTTCTTATTCCTCAGGCTACATGCAGACTGTTATGTCTTTACCAACAGATCGAGTTCATAGTTCTCGTTTATACATTTTTAATGGAGTAGAAATAACTTCAATATCAATTAATTTAATGTTTTATGAATCATTGAAACTAAAGATAGCAATTTTATACGTATTTTATGTAAATAACGTTTTGAATATATACTTTTTCTTTATATTCATGACCAATTTCATCTATAGATAAGATTATCTACAAAATGTAGTAAAAATTTATTCGAAAAATAACATTGCATACATTTTTTTTCTTAAGGTTGTATGCTTTCCCATTAAGAAGGATTGTATGAAAATCTCTCACGTAGTTTTAAAATAAATATTTAAGATTTTAAATGCTAACAGACGGTGAAAAAATAATTAATATGCAAAAATTTTAAATGAAAAGATGGAAAATACAAAAGCCAATTATGGTAAAAATACTAAAATTCGTGCTTCTACTTAGTTGCAGCAAATACAATACAGTGTAGAAGTAAGTGCTAAAAGGGATGATAACACAGTCAATTTTTTTGATTGCGTCACAGATGGATTTACTGAAAAATGTTTGTTCAAAAATGTTTAGAGAAACATCACTCGTAAAATTCAATTCAAGAAGGTCAACGAAAATTATCTATCGGAAATTTGAAGTTTTTAATATTGATTATAAAAAGAAAGTAATTAATGAAGGTTTAGTAAAGCACTTTTTTTTTCAGATAGAATAACAAAGTTTAAATATTTATAACAATGGTGCACATTAGGGGGGTTCAGGGATCCGGACCCCTCCCCTCATCGCCTTAGATTTTTTTCCCAATTGATTATAAACCTATGTATATAGTTTGTAAAATAACTTCTATTTTCATTTATTTTATTAATTAATGCAAAATATTTATTCAATAATTCCTTTTTTACTGTTTTTTGTTCCCGAAATCAAAAGAATATAGTTAGGTGGCGTACTGGAATATGCATGACTTTCGACCCTCCCTCATTTGAAAAATTCCTGTGTGTACCACTAATTCATAAGGAATTTAATTTAATCAGAAATAGAACTGAAAGGTATAAAGAAAAAGAAAAAGAAAAATAGATAATAGTTATATTCTTATTTTTATTTTTTGCTCATTGTATTCAATACATCTATAATTACACTCATAAAATTCAATACAAGTTCACTAAGTTTCATCTATTCAAAAGGAATAAATAGATCTGTGAGTTTTTACAAAATGTGACACTTACGTTCTATTTATGATGCCCATCAGTTCAGCCTCAGCTCTTTTGTTAAAAAAAAACATCCAATTTTTTAATACTTATTTGACCAAAATTTTCATACGATCATATAATTCAATCGAAAGATATGCTAAAAAAAACTTTGTGCGTATTTTATATTTTAAAAAATATAATTCGAGTTTTCCTCTTAAAAGAGCAATAAAAAGAATCTAAAGATTATAATTTTAATCTGTTAAAACATCAACTAAGAAATAATTACGCTTATACATTGCACAAACTACAGAATCTAATGAAGAAAACGGACAATAAAATAATTTGTAGCATGTAGTTTACTATTATTCATCAAATGTAGAACACAATTGAATATTATTTTTTTACAAGATATCAGTAATTAAAAGCATTTTAATTACTTGTTTACATGTTATCTTAAATAAAAATGCCTTTTCGAATATTTAACACACACAGAAGCAAGGTAATTTGAAATACGACTAACATGAAACCAAATGCTCCTTATAAATTTGTTTAATCTTATCTTTTTCAAAGATACAAAAAAAGAAAAGAAATTCCACATGGATTCAACAAACCTGTTGATGAATGTACTGTTTTCTTTTTTAAAAAAAGCATAAATTACCCGAGAAGGAGAATGATAGTCACGACGAAATTTTTTTCAAAGTAATTATTTAGATCACGTAAAGGGGTAGTGTTGATATATAATTTTTAATTACGTTCACGACAAATGATAATGGAAGACAAATCCAACCGAACCACTACTTCATGCTTATCAAAACGAACAGCAAGGTACTACAGAATGGAGTCTTATTTACGTCAAAGTTTTAAAAACGAGGTCATTCAATAAACTTCCCTTCGTGTTTACGTTATATCTTATTCATCCAGTTGTGTCACGTATTCCCTCAGCGGACCAATTACTAAGGAAATTTTATAATTGGCTGTTCGAAAGTTTTTTCAATTTTTAATTGGTCGAGAAAGGCGTCCGACGTTCTTGCTCTTGATGCATGCCAATGAGGTGCTTCGCGATATTCGAAATTGAAACGCTTAGAAGACATGCAAGGCGGGAATTAGAACAAAAGATTAAAGATATAGATTAAAACTTCAGGGTTATATATATATATATATATACTGTAATGACAATGATAAATCTATCATGTAATGTTAGAAGAATTATCTTTAAAATGTTCAGAGTATAGAATAAATACAGCATTAATACACCAAAAAAACCCAGGTTATTAGCGATTTATGCCATATAAAAAATGGTGCTATATGGTGCCAATCTAAAACGTTCACTTTCAAGACAAACTAAAAAGGAAAAATAAATGTTTTGACTCAACTTTTAAATAGGATATAAAAAAAAAGTATTTGGGGCAATTAATATATTTCAAAACTTTTCTTTTTTAAAGTTTTTTACCCTCGTTCTTGAAAAATGTTTTCATTGGTATTTGTAACATCAACAAAAATTCTGTAATTTTTTTTAATGTTTAAAATAATTACAAATAAAATAGCTGAAAGAATAAAAATAAAAAAGTCGAATTCAAATTTTAAAAGAAAAGTTTTTTCTAACATTAATTATATAAAGTACAGTTGTATAAAACGTATTCAGGGCATAAAAACATTTTTTATTAACGTTAAAATCAGTAAAAATTAATTTTTTCTGTAATATTTGAGGCTATTTCGTCCCACTCCCTTTAAAAAATCAAATAAATAAAAATAATTTCATTTTTTAATCTTTAACTTTTAACATAAATCTAAAACATTTATAAAAATAAGTTTTTTTCGCAGTGTTATATTAACCTGCTTTCAAATGTTAGATAATTTTCCCCGAACAAAAACCAGTAAAGTGATTTGGCCTTGGAATCATTATTTGAAGAAATATTTTTTTAGCTTCACAAAAGTACCCTTTTATTTTTAAAAGCCTACATTGTAACTGTGTTTTATTACTCACTGCAGGAACCAGGGAACTATTACACGTTGTAACAATTTATTCATGCTTTCTATTTCAAAATGTCATTCTCATAGTTGTTTCTTGTGAACACTATAAATCAATTTTAAACTGATTCTTACATAAAAATTTTCATTAGAAGCAGGGCTATTACCAATTCGTTTATTTTCTTAAGTTACCCATAGTTTTAAAGAGAAAGAAATAAAAATTCAAGCAAAAATCAACTATCAACTTTAATATAATTTTTTCCACTAAAACTTTAATTTCATTAAAAAATTGTTGTGTATATATATTATATATTGGAGTAATTCTTAGAATGATAGGAGAAATGCAACGTGTAGCCGTTTATCATATTATATTTTATTGTTAATGTTCAGCAAAGCAGTCTGTACTCCAAGCCATGACAAATCGAGTCCTATTCCAGCGTCGATCAGGGGCCAGTGCGTCGTTCGTTCACGTGGTCTCCGCAAGTCCGCCAAAGTGGAAGTCATAGTACTTATGCGGAAGGTGGGTTGAGTCGTTCTGGTAGGAAGCTTACCCCAACTGACACTTGAAGGGTTGGGGATTCATCATACATATATAATTTCAAACGGATACGAAAACTATACTTAAATAATGTAGAATGAATGATACATGTATTACTTTGATGTTACAGGGCTGTAACAAAATTTATATAATTTATAAATTATATAATGCAAGAGAGTACAAAAAATCCCCCTTTTTTTTACCTAAAAATCTTGTTAATTAAGTTACGTGCAAACGGGGATAGTATTGTAGTACGTACAGTTGAGCACACAGGAATTTTTCAAGGGGGGAGGGGTCCGGGATCGAAAGTTCACCATTCTTGTATCATGCTCCGATTTTATCGATTTTCTCGAACAAAACTCAGTAAAAAACTAATTATTGAACAAATAATTAGCATTAATTAATAAAATTAATCTCTAATAACGAATACTTAATTAAATTTTACGTACTATATACATAGAATTAGAATCAATCGGAAAAAAAATCAAGAGCTTTGGAAGGGGGGGGGTCCGGACCCTCAGGACCCCTCCCTTGTGTGCGCCACTGAGTACGTACGTTTTTTGTAAAACATATCTTTTCCATCCTCAAGTTCATCTACATCTACCTCTATCACTTTAAAGAATTTTTCTTTTTTCGATACGTTTCTACTTATTTTTCTACAATTTCTACAATTTGAAGTTACCGCACATTCAAATATGTAATGATACGTGAAACACAACATTAACTTATTTTTACATTAATCCGCTCATTTTAATCTGTAAATATAACTCCAAAAGCATATCAGGTAACACATTCCCTTCATTAAATGTCTTAAATCATCTCTTTCCCCTTCAAATTAATAAATCAAATAAAATGTATTATTACCTATATATTATATACTAATTTCTTCAAAAGACAAAATGTAGATAAGGGATTTTTTTTTCTTACAAAAAGGAGATAAAAATTTTTCAGTTATGCAAGAAAAAGGAAAATTATGCATTACTCATATTTGGAACTCTTTTTTAAAAAAAAATAACGTATAGCGGTGATTATTAATTACCCAGGTACAAAGAATTCAAAGATTTTTAATTTTTTTTATAATTATATATTCACACTTCACCCTAACGTTTCTCACGCTTATCCTATTATGAATTTCCAAGTTGGTATGTTAAAAAAAACTCAAGAGAAAGGCAGGTTTAAAAAAAATCGATTCAGCACTGGACTTCAGTATCGGTTCTGCATGCTTGCTCGGGGAGGAAATCGGGAACCAAACGATCTACTGGGGGTGTCCAGCCTTCCTCAGGTGACATTCTAAACCTTTCTACTATAGAATTACCCACACTTCCTGAGATTAGGGTTACTACCTGCAAACTTGAGACGAAACCTTACCTGGTAATCGGATAGCCTCCGGAAGCCACAGAGATTTTCCTCCGGTTTGGGATGGAATTACCAGGGAAAAGTGCGACATTTTCTCCTTTCTATGGAAAAATTTATTTATTTGTTTCGGTAGGGGTCATCATGGGCCCGTATTTCTTATCCTACTTCTTTTTCTTTCTTTCTGGGAGTTTTGCTTTTCAAGAGAAATTTGATGGATTGGTGGTAATAGCGGGCGGTTTTCCGTGTAAGCTAAGAGGTCACTTCGAGGTAATCCGGTATGGTTTTCGTGGAATCGAACCGAGCTTCCGATTCGACTTCTTTTCCCCATGCAAATAGGTAAAGAGATGGAATTTCGAGAAAAGTACTGATCCATGTTTGTGGATCAACATCGTCTTTTTTTTAAGACAGTGAAGTTTTTGATTACGTTATTTCTTCCATTTCGTTGTTGTTTTAGTGAAAATGAATGGTTGTTCTGAATAATACATTTCATAATGAGACGATCACTGATTTTTTATTCAGATGTACATAAGATTACTGTAAAATGTGTAATGTTTGTTAATGAATTTCAATGAATGATTTAAATTCCATTAAATAACGTATTGCGATAATATCATGTTTTAAATTCATAAATACTTGACTTTGAGAAAAGGGAATTACATATTCACTTCATTTCATAGCATACTGATTAACTATCAAGGTAAAGAATTCCAGAGATGTATTGAATTCTATATTAAATTTCGAAGAAAATGAACTAGAGGCATAAAAATAAAATTTAAAAAATTATCCACTGGATCAATCAGTAAACACACAAACATTTTTCAAGGGGGGTGTCCAGGGTCGAAAGTCCATCATTTTGGTGTTATGCTCCGATACGCCGCCCAACATATTCTTTTCATTTTGTTGATTTTCGGGAACAAAAACAATACAAAATTGATTATTGAATAAATAATTAGCATTAATTAATTATTAATAACAAATACATAATTAAATTTTACGTAATATATACATAGGATTTTAACCACTCAAAAAAAAAAATCAAGGGCTATGGGGGTGTCCGGACCCCTAGGCCACTCCCTTGTGTGCGCCACTGGGATCCATACTTCTCTTGACATGTTTTAAGGCTGTCTTAAGGCAAAATGTAAAAGAGCCTGAACTGAACATGGGTCTTATTTTCAGACAAAAAATATATATATATATATCATGAAAATTTGCAACAATGTAATTTATACATCTGTTTACGTTTTAAAAATTTGAAAGGCATTCCATAAATGACAAATTTTTCCCATTAATGTATGAAGTGAAGATAAAAACATTAGTACAGAGAGGAAATATGGAACACATTTTATGCAAGAAAAAAATGGATCAACTTATATACTTAGTAATTATGCTGTTCTTGATAGGATTGAAGCCAGAATATAATATTATTGTTGAAGAATTTTCTATCTCGAAGAATGTTTCAGTTTTGAATCTCCTTCTTTAACATTACGGTAAGGCAACCTATAGTTTACTTGGCTGTTCGGCAAAACTAAATGACTTAGCCAATAAGCAAAATAATAGTACTAAGAAAATGATTTTCAGTTTCGATAAGTAGAATAAATTTCTTCAATACTCTCCTTTTTAGTGTAATATACGCCATTAGTATATACCTTAAAGTCATCATTTGTATTCAAATAATCAATATTTTAAAAAATATATTTTCATTCAATCATTGCTTGAATATTTGGAGTCATCAATCGTTATTTAATATTTATGGAATATTCATTGACTGATTACGGAACATAAGGACAACGGATTTTTTCCTTTCACAATCTGTAATTCTAAATTTTAGAAATAACGAACAATTTCAGAACTTTCAAACTAAAATAAATTTTAATTATTAAAAGTTACCATTTTGAAACTAAAATTGTTTCGGACTTGAACTTTCGTATTTAAAAAGCACACCGATAAAGAAGAGTTGTTGTGATCGTGAAAGAATATGTCTTTAGCAATAAAAAAAATAACTTCGGATTTCGAGGTTATTTCATCAAAGCAGACGATATCCTCAGCAAGTATGTAACTGAATTGAAATGAGAGAATTCTGTCGACTCATCGACTCGAAGTACGCTATTTATCTGCGTGGAGGAAAGTTTTATTCGATGGAATACTGCCTGTCAATCATTGCAGTCGTGGAGATATTCCGTGAAGCAAGGCCGTGTTCTAGAACAGGTTTGAAAGTGAAAAACCCACCAATTTTCCTAGAATTATACCTTACTTAGCGATTCATATTTCCAAGTTTTTACATTACTTGGTTTGTTCGAAAATAAAAATTAACTAATCGATGTTATTCCAAAATAGAATTACATATAAAATGTGATGGTTGATGTAACCCATTTCTGCTTCTCCTTTATTTATTTTTTTCCCCCTTTCCACATGTGGAACACAAGAGACTTTAGCCAACATTCCAAAAATTTTTAAGTTCCAAAAAAGTTTTTAAAAAAAAACTCGCGTAATTTCTGAATTAAAAAAGCGTTATTGATTTTGTCTATATTAAATTCAAAAATACTGCATAAAGTTCAAAATACAATCGACTTTTTATCAAAATTATGATTCATAGAATGTATTTAATTTCAAGCATAAAGAATTGATCGATTTTTGTCTAAATCTAACAAGAAAAAAGTGTTTTACAGAATATTCTTAAAGAATTATTACAACAATTACTATTGCTATGCTAAAAACAAATTAGAAGTATAAAACAAGGAATTAATGTAATCTATCAAGGCTACTTACATCTTACAAAGAGTCAAAGTTTTAGATATTTAAGTAACCAGTAGAACCCTACCATGTTAGAAGGATCAGTAACTATATTTAATAACTTAATTTATTATTCCGTATTCTAAACTCATTAAATTAAAAGTTAGAAATCAGCAGACGATTTGGGTTGAGCTGTCTCAGAGAAGCTGCTATCATATTTACGTTCAGCCGGCTCAAGTTCATGGTGATTAAGTGCGATTTTATAAGCGCCGTTATAGTACTACTCGAAACAGATGTCCGATAATGAGGAGATCGTGGGATCCATCCAGATTCTAACAGTTCAATCAGAGTGTGCTGAGTGAAATTGGCTAGTTGAATATATAGATAAATAAAATATTTAACTAATATTTTTTGGAAGAATGCTTTTCGATTTAAAATGTAGCCCTAGATAACAGTAATTTTCAATACAAAATTCTTATCATCGAAAAAAAAAAGAACTTAAACAATCAAATGTATCTATCATTTATTTATTAATTTTTTAATACAGAATCATTTATGAATAATTCATTTATTTTTTCGTGAATATTTTACTTCTGCTCAAAATAACAATACGTTTTCCTAAACAAATAATAAATTGATGTGCCGTGTTTAACAATGTAACTTATAACTTATAAATTAAAAAAAAAAAAATACCAGAGCAAAAACCAAATTAAAAAAAAAATTCTGAAATTTTGAAACCGCAGTTTACGTTCTTGAATTTCGAAACAGAACAATGGTTTCAGTGAAAATTGTGTTCCATTTTGTAACTTTAGTTCCTAAAATTTTCAGCAGGAAAGATGAAATGTTCTTATATCCATTATATGTTTGTATCATCTGTTACAGTGATTACATGGGACATAAGATGGAACTCCTACTAATACAAAAAGCGGAAGATTGGACTCCCACGTAGTTACTTTCGAAACAACTCGTTCGTTTTTGATTTCGCTTAAAGCAGAAACCTGATTGGTGAGGCAAATTTCTTTTATAATCAGATATCCTATACGATAACTGGATATTATCTTAAAAAAAAGTGCTCTTATTCCTCTTCTTATTAACCTCGGGCTTGCGATGAATCCATGATGGAAGCCTTTTTTTGAAATCGAACGAGATTTTTTGTTATTCTTTTTTTCCCTTGTAAATTTTGCATATTTGTCATTTTTATCAGGATTCATTAAAAAAATTGGAACGAAATATTTTCTTCCGCATTTATTCATAATTACTTTTATATCACAGTTTCTTATCTTTTTCTTTATACTATAAGTACATCTTTAAAAAAATAAATATTTGATTCAATTTTCGTATTTGCAATAAAATATTACCATTTTATAATGTCTAATTTACATTTATTTATTCTAGTGGGACATAGGATACAAAAGTGTACTTCAAATTATTGATAAAAACTTACTGAGATAAAGAGAAAAAATGATTACAATCTCACTTACGTTAAGCAAATCAACTTCAACTAAAACAAAGTTGGTGATCAAATTTATCTTTCACGTTGAAACAAAAGCAATCAAACTTATGTAAATCTAAACATAACCAACCAAACAGATATGAATCGTTTTTTAACTCAATCAATAGTATTGCTGATAGGAACGAGATATTACGGATAAAACTTATTTTGCTTTTAAATTCGTTAAATATATCCCATCTTTAAAATTATTTTTTTCAGTAAATTTTACTTTTTTGGATGAATTACATCAGCAATGCGTTTTTTTAAAAATAAATCTTCATGAAGTACAATACAGTTTTTATATCAGATTTATGCATGTAATACTAACGTTTAGCTATTAATGCAATACAAATGTGTGTTTAGCTATTATTGAAATACAAATGTTTAGCTATTAATGCAATGCAAATGTTTAGCTATTAATGCAATACAAATGTTTAGCTATTAATTTATAGCACATGTTTATTCACAGGACTTATTTATTTGCCATTTTATATTTAACGTATCAGTTTCGGTACTTTTCCCTTTCGCTTGCGCAAATCCCGCCAAGCGAGCTGTATTGGCGACAACACGCAATATACCTCCCACAAAAGTTAATAAACGTTAATTCTCATTTGTTTTTCATTTATTTTTTATGTGTTATGAAAAAGACGTCGATCATAAGAAAACGACTGTGACTTGTTTTGAAAATGTGGTGCTAAAAGGTTACCACTAAGAATATTCAGTTTGGCGTCGGTTGTATCTTTTTTGGAGACTTTATCGCTTACGCCGGCGGAATGGAAAAGTACCTCAGTTTCTAATGGGCTGAAGTTAGGTGACAACACAGTAACATGGTAACTGTAATCAGGTGTTCCCAGCCAATCAGTTCATATACTTTGCTGTTGTCAATTTTTGCTTTTTGCTAAAACTTTCTTTCACAAAATACATATTTGTGAAAAATAATAACGCACATAGGTAAGCAAAATGCACTTGATTTAAAAGTATACGTGAAATATAAGAATTTTTTTTTAAATTTTGAAAACCTTTTTGAAGAATTTTAATTTTTAACATATTTACCTACCCAATTGTTATAATTGAAATTTTATGTAAATGTTACATGTAGAACAATAAGTACAAGTGTGCTGTCAGTTTTGAATTCAATGGAGGGCAAGTGATTGAATTTATCACGTGACCGTCTGGAATTCAACTCATTGGGAATTATATTTAGATTATTAGTTATTACATTACAGGAACGGCTATTTTGACAAGAATATATTTTGTAAGAAACATAAGCCATAGTTAAACTGAGCTTGTAACAAAATAAAAAAACATGTTTTTTTTTTTTTACCTCTTACTCCATTAAAATTTGATACATTTTATTTTAAAACATATTTCAATACGTTTATAATAAGATCTTGCTTGAACTTTAAAAAGTAATAGCTAACATATTATAAGTATACGTTTAAAGCTTTCTGCTTTTTTAAATTCATGTTTAGTAATCATTTGCTACAAAATAGCCAATCAGTCAAATTTTCTTAATCAGATTCGTGAGCGAGGAAGAGTTGATAAAGCATAGAATAATTCAAAGAACGAGGGCACATTCGATGCATATATTGTTATTTCTTTTGAAGATTTTGATTTACAACATTAGCTTCATATATCTATTTTTGAAGCATGATAAAAATAAAACCTAAGTAAGAAGAAACTTCTAATAACATACCATAATATTATCCATCAAAATATTTAAAACTTCAAAAAATGAACGAGTGGTATTTAAGCCTATAACAGGAAAAGATGTTACTACTTTGTTTCACAATTTAACAAATTTCCATCAATAGTGATCTGCTATCTAAATATATAAATAACAGACAAAATACTTAGAAAAACGTGTCTCAACACAATATTAACTGTAAACAGCCCATTTTCAAAGCTAGGGCATGATATTAAGGCAATTGTAAAGCTGTAAAAAGGTAAGATTTCCAGATAAAAAGATCATTTGAATTTGGTTGCGTAAATTCTTACTGAGTGATCAATCTCACGAGATACAATCAAATTCGTTCGCTCCCCTCCCCTCTGGAATACATGACAAGGAAAAAAATAAGAGGCTATGAAAGCTGATGGTTTTAAATTTGACTTTATTATGAATGCCGCGGGAAGAGATATGCGTAAATATATTCAGAGGATGTAAGGAAAGGATGTGAGATTCCAATGAAAATTATATTCATTTTTGCAATTCTGGAATGGGCCTAAGGCTTTTAGATATTTTGGAGGTAAGTTCAACAAATTACAATATAATGAAGATAAAAAGAAATTAAAGAGACCCACTCTGATTGGATGTTTATTAAAATCCCACTTCAAAATTACTCACGGACTATGGCGACGGACTTCGTAAATTTAAACCAAAGATCAAATGCGAGAACACCTGGTTGGACATCCACTCTCCAAACTTTTACACCAAGCCAACCAGAGGATTTTGAATCTCAGCAGATATCAGCCTCTCTTTACGGCTCGATTTTTAGCGACACTGGATAACTCGAGCAACGAGTTTGCGACCATTAACATTTGTTTACCTCCACCATTTAAAGGAATTCACATATTTGAGTTGAAGTTTATAGGTGTCACACCCACAAAAAGTCTATTCAGACTGTGACTGGTTCTTTTCCGCGGTCCTTCTAATAATCCTCTTGGAGAAATTCTTCTTTTACTGTGTTGGTTTACTCTCTGTTGGTTTGAGTTTAAAACCCCCTTGCGTAGAGAGAACTTGATTTTATAATAATTTGAGTGTTATTTAAACCCAGGCCATGGGGGTGTTAGAATTAGTCTTTAGTCCTACAATGTCATTCGAGTGAGTAAAAGGAATTGCCTTGCGGAAACATGGAAGTAAGAAAGAAGTTTTAAAGTAGACTATAGCGACCAAGGAGAGATCCAACAATGGCTTCACCATCGGATCAAAAGATAAGTGTTTAATTAATTGTCCTATAAGTTTAAAAGTAAAACTACTTTATATATATATATATTTCTCCCACGGTTTATAAATCTTTAATTGATCGTAAATTGTTAAATGGAAGTAATTTATTTTTATAACAATTTCTTCGGTGTCCTAAATTACACCTGCAACCTCAGAGTTGCGACATGTTTCATAATACAAAACTCATATTTAAAACTTAAAAAACCGAAAAAATTGCCATTTTCTTGATAAATTTTAGTTATTAAAATGTAAATTAGTCATTAATAAATTCGTTTTATCCTTAAAAAATCGTTTAATCTTATCTAGAGAAAAATAATTTTTTTCCAAATAAAGAACCTTCTTTTTCATTTGTACTTGAAGCCATATTTCATTTAATATATCCAACGAAGGTCGGATATTTTCAGAATATTTTCCGTTTGCTTTAAAAACAGTTTTAATTCTTTGTTTAACACACAATGCAACCCACTTTCAGGAATCGACAACAAATTAATTGAACACGCTGCCCAAAGAATAGTATTTATTTTTCAAATCAAGTAACTTTTTGAAAACTATTTAAAAGTATTTATTTGTAATGAGATAAAAGGCACATTTTAAATTAAGTTTGATATTATATGTTTTTTCTCTCCCACAAGAAAAGACCTTGATTTTTTATAATATTCATTATTATAGATTTCACGCTTTTATCTAGAAACGAAAACCATAACATGTCATTTAACGACCTTTCTCCACACCAGTTTTATTGATTTCGTATCGACTAATATAATTATTAATATCAATATAAATATTAATATCAATATTTAAAATAATTGGAAACAAAAACATAAAGGTTTGGGCAAAAAGCATGGGAATATTTTTTTTTTTTTTTTTAAATACGTCCGGTTGGAAAATGTGACATAACAGACGAAAGTTCAAGGGAAATCAAGGGGTGGACAATGAATAAACTTTTCAAACACTAATTTTTTACAGGGATATATATATAAATATTATTTATAAAAAATTTAAAATAAATAAAAAAAATTTTAAGTTTTATTATGGCCTTAGGAAAAATGACCCAGACCAAAAGGGGATTATAAAATGGGGGAAAAAACCCTTTTTTGGTTCAGCCTTTAATTTAAAACCATGGGTTCTGATAAGATTTCCAAGGGTCACAACTGACATTCCCGAATTTCTCACACTGGTTGAAAAAGTCCGCAAACTTTCCAAACCACCGGCCTCGGTAATAGGGCAACCCCCCGGGCTTCCACTATTTACGGCATTCCCTATTTTTCTCACAAAACTTTTTTTTGCCGCGAAACGGGTTTTCCCCCCCCGAACATAATAGTTTTTGTGGATCCGTTCAAAATCTACGAATGTTTTGCCATGATTTATGCCCCAACCCTCGTATATAATACATGGGATGAAAAAAGTATAGCTTTTGCAACTATTAAAAAATACAATTTTTTACTAAAGCAAAATGTAGCATATACTAATTTATGCAAAATATTTCATAAAAAAAAAAAAGGGCAACGAGTGTGAACGTTTCTTTACTAGTTATGTCTGGCATCGAAATGTCATTTGAAACCGCATGAGAAAGTAGATGAAAACAAAACAAAGTTCCACAGAGTATTCAAAATAAACCATTCAAGAAAATAAAATAAAGATGATGCTCTTGATAGTTAGAGTTTTTAAAACTTAGTATTATTTATTCTCCTTGTTATTATTTTATTAATAAATATAAACTTTAATTTCATTTGATTATATGAAACGACTGCATATATATCTTCTAAATTCATTGCCTAGCACTGAAAATGCCTTACGAATTATCAACCCTGTATTTCTCTCTCTGTGTGTGTATGAATATTCTATTAAAAAAATAATAATGACTATAATTTCAATCAATTTGAATTATTTATTTTAATTTGTAACTATACATATGATATTCGTGCAGTATTATTTGACAAAATAAAATCAATGTTAACAGCTTATTTTTATTCAATTTAATAAATTTTGAGATTAAATTAATTATGTAGATTAATAAATATAACAGTGTTAAATATATGCAATCAATAAATGTTTAGTTGTAATTAATACATTCGTTACGCCATACATTGAAAATTAGACATTTCTGAAACAATTTACCACCTGAATTCCTCTTCATAAATATGTTCGCGCGGTTTCTGTTTAAATGATCATTCTTTGTTGCAAAAAGTGCAAAATGAAATCATGTTTTGTTGTATTAGATAGAGTATAATAGATCTAATCTATTTTTTTTTCTCTAATAATGTAAGATACAAATGACGCCTTATTCACACAAATTAAAATTTCAAAATTTGAGATAAACATGTGTGTATGTATACAGCAAGTGTTAATCGAATAAAAGTATATATTTGCGAACTTTCAGTACAACTTATGCAGGATAAGCTAAACAGTTAAATTGAGCTAACGTAAAATGCGGACCTTCTTACATATACGGTTGTCGGAACTCTGTATTAATCAGTGTGACTACGACCAAGGAATATTATGCAGTGAGGCTTAAAACAATAAAAACTAGAGAACCATACTGCAGTAATAAGAGCTTCAAAGAAAGTAAGCGAAAAGATCTTTACCAAAACCCCAAGTTAAACCATCCGTATAACAAATAACTTGTAGAACAAAAACCACTTTGGCGTAGAAAAAAAAAATGAGAAAATTTTTCCGAATCAAAATAATGAAGACGATGGGACAAAAAAAAAGGAAAAGAAAATTAAACAAACGAAAATTTTTTCGGAAAGAAATTTAAGGCGAACGGAGTACCAGTAGTTTATTCCCGCGAATAATAAAATAATAATAATGAAGAAGAAGAAAAGAATAATGAAAGAAAATAAAAAAAGAAATGGCAAAATAGAACTTCTCGTCTCTAATCGTCTGAGAATAGGGTGGGAGATACCGAGTAGAAGGGGAGGGGAGTGGGAGATCGGGTGTAAGGAGGGGTAATTTGTAGAAGTGTTGGGGCAGTCGGGGTCGGCCAACCACCTCTCACAATCGGGCAGTGTCCTCACTTTTTTTTCCCCCGAGTACACATTTATGATTTTAGACGTGAAATTTGCTGATAACCTTTGCTGATAGATTTGTAAGGTGGTCCTGGAATGGCAAATGAAAAAGACATAAAACATAAATGGAGGCTAATTATTTGTTATCAAACAAGACGTTGGTTTGTGGGGAACAGAAAAGGTGCACGATATATTTTAAAATACATGATACATATTAAAGACATACTAATAATTATGACGATTATAAAGGTTTGAAAATAATTACACAATATCGTTGATTAAAATTTTTTAGTTTATTATTCACACAGTAGGAAAAAATCTTTATGATTGCAATAAAACATTTGATGACAAAATGAATAGCTTAGAATGAATACACCGTAAAATCCGGCGTATAACGAGCACCCATACTTTAAAGTTGCCTTTTTTAATTTTTAGGCATATTCGCCGTATAACGCGCACCCCTTTTTTACGAAGAAATCTGAAAGACTAGTATACAATGCTCTTATGTTTTGAAGTTATTTATTCGAGGTATTATCGAGACCTTTGAAAAAATAGTATACTTCTGGAGCTACAAATCTCTTTTAGTTCATAAGGCAAGTCATTTCTTTTAAATAAACAGCATTTCGATATGTGTGGAAACAAAGTTTTTCTTACGCTCATCTCTTTTGTTATTTTTAAAGCTCTCATTTTTATACTCGACGTATAACGCGCGACCTTAAATTTTGATCTTACTTTTTGTGTTAAAGTGCACGTTATACGCCGAATTTTTCGGTAAGTAGATCCAATATTTTTATGAGTACTGGTAATATATATATTCAGATTCAAATTTAATATAAAATGTTATTTTTTTAAAAACAAATTTAGAACACGTTTAGATATTTTTAACCAGCATTTTATTTCTATAATAAATGTTCACGATGAAAAAAAAATTTTTTTTTAGTTAGTATGATGACTGTTTTATATTCTTTGGGTAACATTTTGATTATTCGTATATTTCGAGTGATTTAACTACGTTCTATACAGGTTCGATTAAAATAGGTTCAGTCAGTGGCGCACACAAGGGGAGGGTCTTCGGGGTCTGGACCCCCCCCAAAGTCCTCGATTTTTTTCCAGATTGATTATAATTTTAAGTATATAGTACATAAAATTTAATTAAATATTTGTTATTAATGATTAATTTTATTAATTAATGCTAATTATTTATTCTATAATTAGTTTTTACTGTATTTTGTTCTCGAAAATCGACAAAATCAAAAGAAGCATGATACAAGAATGGTGAACTTTCGACCCCGGACCCCACCCTTGAAAAATTCCTGTGTGCGCTACTGGGTTCAGTTCATATGATTGAAGTAAATTTTTATGAATACACAACACTCGCTTGCTTTCGGGTTTCCCTAGCGCCTTATACAGACTCTGAAAGATCTCAAAGAAAAATCGAAAGATGTGCCATCTTAGACCAAATCACTAAATTGCCGCCGGTGAACAAACTCTACTGCAACATGTATTTCGATCAAGAATATTAATTCAGGGAGAGGTGCTCAAAATCTTGAAGGGTCCATGATGTCAGGCTAATACGTGAAGGAAGGGGTTAATCGAAAATTTAAGAACCGTTGTACTACATTAAAACAAGGTTATTAATTATATTTCATTCTCTGATAAACTTTATCAAAGAATAAATTTCAAATATGCATGATGTTGAAAACTAATTAAATATACAATTAAAAATTAAAAAAAACGAGAAAAATTTATTCATTTACTTTTTAAATTCTATCTTTGATTTATGGTATACCTGGATACTATAAATCAAATTTCAAGTATATGTTTCCTCGCAACAGTCAAGTGAACGGAATTCAGACCTAACAAATGTTTCTAAGCTGAATTTTTAAATTTTTACAGGTTTCCGTGGAATTAAGAATTCTATGACACTGTTAACTTAGTTTATTGCAGCTTCGAAGTCTTTAAACTCCAATACACACAGAATTTTTTTTAAAAAATGAGAGTGTATGAATTTTAATGGAGATTGGGACTATTTTATTTTAATATATAAAAAAAAATTAAGTTTCAAAATAAAAATAACATTTAACATAAATTAGCTCACCCCAAAATTATTATTTTTTAAAAATAAATAAATGATCTTTGGCGGAATCATTTGAAAAACCATGTTCTCACACACGTCTTTCGCCATTTTTTATTATTTTCAAAGCAATTAGAAATGGAAATAATGCGAATAGGAAGCAAAAACAGATTAAAATCAATAAAGATTTCATTTACAGTCTCCTTCTTCCCTCTTATTATGGCGACTTAATGATAATAAAGTGAACCACTTATTAAGCCAGCAGCTAACATCAGAAATAATGAACCCTAAAGTTCATCAATTACCCCAGCTCAAACAAATAGCCGAAAAAAAGAACCATGCAATCATCAATCATGGAGGACATTTTTTCTCACGCCTCGGCTCCACGCTGGAAAAATTATGACTTTTAAATTTTTTTTATCACTCGCCAGAGATTTGCTCAGATTCACACAACATTCTCAGTTTATCATTCGATAGTGGTGGGAAGAACATTAATGGATTGTTGGTGAGAAAATAAAATAAATCTTTGTTTTTCAAGTATTGATTCATAAAGAGAGAGTATTTCTCCATTATTGTCGTATTATTACCCCTATTTTTGTGTATTTAGTCATAATATAATTTATCTTTGGTAAAGGATAATGACATTTTGTAGATTCAAAAGAATTACTGCTGAGGGATTATTATAGGTAGGAGCTTAGGATAATCAAATTATACTGAAATATTTTCTTTGACAAAGAATTGTTTTAATATAAATTCTATATAAGAATTTTCAAAACTGATAATGTGAATCACCGAATGGACATTAACCGCATCACATGATAAATGCAATCACGTGATTTTCATTGAATTAAAAAATGGCGTCAGATTTACACTTAATATACTACTAGTAAAATTATGACAAAATTTCAAATTTGATAATTGGCTAAAAATGTTTAAATATTCAGATTCTTCAAAAAAATTTAAAAATTAAAAAAATAATATTTATATTTTTCGTGTATTTTTAAATCAAGTGCACTTTATTTATCAAAAGTGCGTTATTATTGTTGACGAATACGTAAATTTTAAAAGAAAGTTTCTGAGAAAAAGCAACAGTTGGCAACAGAGAAGCTCATAAACTAATTGGCTAGAAACACGCGATTGCATTTATCATGTGACTATGACGTCGAATGAATTGATAAATTCATTGGTTCTAAACACGTGATTGTAGCTATCATGTGACCATGACGTCACAAGAATTCAGCTCATTATCTGCTTGGTAAATCATAATGCTACTTATGTTTGAGTAAAAAAAGAAACATTGTTTTAAAATTCACAATATAAATATTGCATTTTTATACAATTTGTTAAATGTATTTTTATTTCTTTATAAAACAAATGTATAAGAATTTTGTGGACTTAACTATTATGCATAAAAGGCTATCCAAAATATTTTGAAATCTAGGGACCAGAATCACCAATACTGTCTTGATGTTAAATTTTATTTTGAAAATTAAAATTGCTAATTTTAAGGCAAGTTATTCTGGATTAGATTATATATTTCAAAATAAAATAATCCACAGCATAACTACATCCGGAACCAAAATATTTTGTGAAATTTTCATAACAAATAAAATGACCATTCTGTAACTGTGTGTGTGTCAGTTGAATATTTAAAAAAACAACAAAGTTTAATTACGTGATACATTATTCATTAGTCACAGCGTTTGTTTTGAAATCGGATGTATTCTTGAGGTTAGCTTTCCCCTCTTATAAGAGAATATCAAAATTTCTAGTATGATAAGAAGTTAAAATGGGATAAGTTGTGTAAAAACATCAATTTTTAAGTATTAAGTTTGACACGTTTTCATCCTACAGTAAAAGACAAAAATGTATTATGAAAAGATAACGACAGAAAACGAACTGTATTTTTTTTCTTCTGATGAGATAATTGCTCCAGATAGAGAACATAAAAAATGAATTGCGCCTGAAACTTGCATAGAATTTTGTTATTTTTATGATATTTTAATGTTACAAATATTCCTAAGTAATGTAAGCGTACATGTAAATTGTGAATATTTAGTTTAAAATAGAAGACCGTATATGTACCTTTCCACATATACTTCCTGATTTTATGATTTATAGTTCCAAGTTTAATACCGATGATATCTGAAAACGCATATAATTATGTATTTCGTTGAGCATTCTCTGGTACAAATCCAGCTCCCTTGGACTTTGATATCATACTTGTAAGCATACATATTTGCTGCGTCAAAGGTTCAAAACTGCATTAATTAATGCATGACTCATTTTTCTAGGATTTTTTCCAAACGTTGGTATCATTAAAAATTTCGACGTAAATCAATTCCGCCATTTCGTAGAAAGTATTCCTCAAGTATTCTGAAATCCTTGAAAGATGCGTTTGTTTGAATTTTTCTTCCGAAACGTAATAAATGAACGTTGCAACCACCTTGTGGAAATTAATTTATTTGGATTTTCATCGAATGACGAAATTCTTTTCCGATGTTCGAAAATCCTAAAACATGTAGCAGGAATTAAATTTGCGCCATTTTCGTGAACGGTTTCCGATTCTTTTCATTTTATGAAATAATTCTTTTTGTACGTTTGAATTCTTCCGACATATTAAATAAGAATATCAGGTATTTTATTTCGCTTCTTTTAGGAAATACACAGAATTTATTTTGGAAAGGTTTTGCGCAGTTGGATTTTCTCCAGATGTACTTATTGGATCTGCGATTAAAACTCCAAACTTAATTTTTTTTTATTTAATCATTAATTACAACCCTCCCCCTTCCACACACAAAGAGAAAATCGGAACTGTTTTCAATATTTTTCACATTTTGTAAACAAAACAACTTCGTTTTCAAAGAAAAAGATTCCAAAAGTTTAACTATTTTAATTTCATTTAACGAAATTCTTTAATTTAATCTCCAATTAAACAAAAACATTTTTCTATTTGTTATAGTACGTACTTATTTATTAAGATTTAATACCTAACTCGTTTTAAAACCCAGAAAGAATGCTGAAAAATGTGTTCTAGCTAGGCTTTCAAAAACAGCAAGGTGTAAAAGCTTGATAAATTGTATATATTATTTCATTTGTGAAAAACAATGACATTAAACCAAAGAATTTTACAAAATGAAATTTAAAAAGTCTAACTAATGGAACGACGAATCTTTAACAAAGCATAATTATAACGCATTTTAAAAACCTATACTTTATTAAAATTTTAAAAAATGTGCTTATTAGACATTATTAACAATTTAAATGAAGGGAGAAAATTTAATTAACAGTTTAAATAGCTAAGAATACATTCAGTTAATTACTAACTATCGTAACAGTATTTAGGTGGTTTGTTTTCAAGTAAATCTGTTTTGGTGAGAAAAATTGCTTTACGTGAACACGAAGGATTAGTAAGAGTTCATATATGTAATCAGACAATTTTTTTTTTTTTGTCATTGTTATTCCGGTTTCAAGTTTTTATTCGAAAAGTTATGATAAGGCAACTTTTTCAGATTTTATCTGGGGCGCACGAGTTAGAAATCTGAAACCTGTAAATTGCGAGCACAAATACGTGGTAACACTTAAAAAAATGTTCAGTATCAAGCTAGAAAATTGAAATAAACACGAAAAAATTTGTGAGTTATAAATACTTTTAAAATTTTGCACAAATATTTCATTACAAAACAGAAATTTGCATGAAATTTATTTTGGAAAGGAAATATTTTATTATTAATTTCTCACAATACCTATAACTCACTATCTTTAATGATTAAAAATTACTAAACTTCTGAAGAATGAAATTACATTTGTATACTATTGTTCCAATGTTCAATATCATGGAGTAAATTTATAACATATACACTTACAATTATGTACATACCTACATATTTTTGAAAATCCTTAGAAGCAAAAGATTCTTTTCCTTTATATGTATTCATTATTTTTCGAATTTAAAATGAAAACAGTTTTCATTGTTATTATTTTTTTGAACTGTATGAGTATATTAATTATAAAATACTTAATCAGAGTAAATATTTGTCTCGAAGTTAACATTAAATTAAACTCCATTACTAAATATTACAATTTTAAGATTTTAACCAACAAGGAGCTTTTGGATTTACTTTATAGTACATATATTGTTTGCACAATGAATATACTTTATCACATTTTATCAGACATTTAAAATTTTTTTCAAAAAGGAACATATTTTATATATATTATATATATATATAATTATAGTATAATATATTTATATAATTTTCACTCACCACATTTAAATTAATTTATGAAGCTATAAGTAAATAAATGTAAAATTTTTTCTTTATCAAATTTCTTGGCGAATTTCGAACACTCCCTAGACACATCGTAAAATCCGGCGAAAGCGCACCTATACTTTCAAGCAGCATTTTTTAATTTTTAGGTATATTCGCCGTTTAACACTCCCCTTTTTTACGAATGAACCTGAAATGTGTTTATGGAGTGCAATTAAGCTTTGACGTCATTTATTCGAGGTATTATACCATAATTTTCAAAAAATTGTAAGCCTCCAGAACTAGAACCCTTTAAGTCATAAGGTATGTCATTTCTTTTAAATAAAAAGTATTCCGACTGATGTAGAAGCCTAATTCTTTATATGCTCATTTCTTTTATTTTTTTTCTATTTTTGAAGTTATCATTTTTATACCCGGCGTATAACGCGCACCCGTAAATTTCGATTTTATGTTTGATGTTGAAAGTGCGCGTTATACCCCGAACTTTACGGAACATATTTGTATGAAGCTAAATTAAAAATTAAAGTTGGTTTTTTTAGAATATTCTATCGCATTTTAATGTGAGGAAAAAAACAATTCAAAAGAAATGAAAAAAATTTTTTTCTAAAATTTCTTTAAGAAAAATAATGAAAGCAAGGTTAATGTTCAAATGCCGAGTAACAATAGAAAAATTACGAATGAATGACTTAAGAAATGATTCAGAATTAAATTTAATTTGTGCCTTCTGACAATCGCCAAATCATCGATTAAGAATAACTATGGCCGCCTGCTTACTTCCGGGCACACCTAAAGTGATCACGACAGAATCTAAACTCCGGAAGAGAGAAGACACGAATCGAGATGGCAGATTGCGATAACGATTATATATGACACTTTAAGTGATCGATATTTCCACCATTTCTTAACTCTTCTCGTTTATTTATTTATTTTTTGCTGTTCTCGAAAAAGATCATAAGCCAAAGGGCGTATGTTGACGAGATGGGAAAAAACAAATAAGAAGTATTTGGTCATTATCAGTGATGCATGAAATAAACTGGGGTTGTAAAATTATGGTCAGTGGATAGTTTAATACCGTACCTGGCACTGCTTTGGCGTAGACATTTTGTTATTATTTATTCCTTTTTTCTTTCTGAAAATTTTCTTTATTGCATCATTCGATTACAATCCACAGCTATCATTTCTTAGGTCTTAATCTAAAAGGGAGGGGATGTAAATATGGATATATACTTAGGTGGTTGATTTTTTTCATTTAAAAAATAGATAATACTTTTATTACAATCGCTAGTACCAACTATAATCGTAATCGTTAACCTGCTTCTGTATTAAGGAAATATCAATTTTTGAACTTTTAGTCTATACAGAAACTAAAAGAGAAAAATATGTAAGGGCTATATTATATATTAATATTCTTTCCCCACCATTTAACCTGAATGAAATAAATCTGAATTTTAATGTCAAAGAAAGATTGTTTATGGAATAAATCTTGGTAAAATAATACTAAAAATTAACAAATAAAACAAAACTTTCTGTATATATTGAAATTGTGTTTCTTAATTTTACGGAATTCAACACCATAATTTACTCTTGAATTAAGTACTATAAAAACAATAAAACAATCATATCAGGTTAATAAAATCTCCAGCAAAGCACAAAATATCCCTGAATTATAGAATTCATAAAAATATAAATTAATGTAAATAATATAATCGTTCGATACATCAAGTGGCGTACACAGACCTCTCTTATGCGAGGGGTTACATTCTAAATACACTTATATGAAGGCAGCGAGGGACAATATCTTCGGTAAAAATTAAAAATCTGTTGGTCTATGTGTGTGGGGGGAGGTTTGAACCCCCCTTGTGTACGTCACTGGATACATATTCGAAGACTAATTTACAGTAGCTAATTAAGGGGAGTTTTTTTTTTTGGAAACCTCTCTCTCTATAGTGACAATGTTAAATTGGCTGTTTTCGATGTACCTTTTCTCAAAATATATTATATGTACATGCTTGAAATTTTTCATACAATTAAAGTACACCTTTTTCATTAAACTGAAACGAGCAAAAAGCTAATTTTGAGATTTTTAATTATTTATGAAATATTTTATCAAACATTGCGAAATTTGACCCATTTTTCCCATAAAGAATTTGCAAAAAATAAATTTTTGAGTTTTTTTACATACAGCTCATTTCAGTATATATTAGCCATATTTATAAATATATCATAAAAAAAAATTTACATACCTGTGAACAGTAGTTTCTCAGAAAAGGTACATCTCGAACATTGAAATTTACATTTTGAGATAAATTGATTTTAATGTACACAGTGAGGCTTCTAACCGGCTAGTAAATAAATTAAAAAAAAATAAATAAATAAAAGGCTCAATTTATAATAAAAGATACATGTTTTGGTTTATATCAGACGTTCAACTTTTAAGCAAAAACGAAGTACTTTGTTTACATTTTTCGCCATTCAAATGGGCGTGACCGAGTTTCAACGATTATTTAAAAATAGATTTTAAGGGCTTCTAATTACCCTAGAAGTTACAGTAGGGTATTTTTAGAAAGGTTAAAATCTATACAATTTAAAAACGTAAAATCTCAAACTGTTAAAAAAAGATTTTAGCTTTCCAACTGCCTTTAAATTAGAAAATGAACGTATTCGGGTATAAAAAATTTATGACATATTAATAAAAGTAGGTGATGGGAATAATTTAAAACACATGAAGACAACTTCGATAAGTGACACAAATGAAACATGAATTACTACTAAAAGTTTTGTTGTCTTAATTATTGAATGTTCCTTTTTTTAAATTAAAAAAATAATTTCGATTAACATACGAGATGAAAATGTAGAAGCCTTTATTTTTGTTAAAACTCATTTGTTACATTTGGAGCATTTGTTTAGAGACATTGAAAAGAATCGGTTTTTAAATTTAAAGATAAGTGTTTTTTCCCATTCTATGTTGATTCATTATAAATTGTAATATTCTTATAAGTTAATTACTTGAATAATATCGATAATTTTAATCAAAAAACTTTTGTAGTGTTAACTGCTACTCTTTTTAATTCCATATTATTATAAATATATCACACTTGCAACTTCGAATTCACTTTATTATAAGAATATAAAAAAGAATATAAAAAAATTCATTACGATAAATCATTAACAATTGTGAAGTCATTTTATAAGCTCACAAAATGAATTAATGGATTGACTTGTAACAAAAATACTTCGAAATCTCATACTTTTTCAAAATAAATTCAGCTCTCCAACCGTTTGTGGATTTCGAGTCACAAACAGAATATTTTTTTAAAAATTTTAAATTCTTGCTGAATATATGAAAAATCTTCCGAATATGTACAAAAAGTACCAGACCTAAAAACAATAATTTTGAAATACATTTTTTTTATTTAATTTATTTGCAAAACTCCTCATGCTCCGCATTGCATAACATGAGGCTTACAGACGTAACTGGTAACACAATTATATCATTAAAAAACAAATTTGGAGGGAAAAAAGAAGAAGGAAAAAAACAACATTTAAGACAAAAACATAAAATAAAAAGGAAGAGTGGAAATACACAAATATAAATAAGGGAGGTACCAAAAAACTTTAAAAACCTATACAGTAAGTACATTTGACATTCAGTACATTTGACCAACAAAGACAAAACAGGTGGCCAGGAAATACCTAAACGTTTCAACTCTTTTCCAAAATTTTCTCCTTTACAGAAATAAAGTTTACAATACAACAATACGTGTTCCACAGTTTCAGCATCCTGACCACAAGAACAAATATCACCAAGAATTCGGTGTTCCAGGAAGAAACAGTTCTTTTCAAGCTAAATGCTTCCAATGGGACAATGGCACAGACATCAAAAGGTTCATATCTTGGCAAGTTGCCTCTTTGGCCAACTGATCCGCTCTATCATTGCCGAGATTTCCGCTATGGCCCCGAACATAAGAAAAGTGGAAGTCACAAAATCATTTTGATATTATAATTTCTCTCAAAATACCATTTTTTCAAAGAAGTTGTTCGCTCTGTAACATACACCCCCCAAAAATTATAATTAAGTTATAATGAATCATGAATAAAATATTCAATCGGAAATATATAAAAAAAACGAAAGATTATTTAAATAAATTTAACAACTTTAAGGACCTACTTTTTTGTGTAAAAAAAGTCTGCAAGGTTGATTCACACACACACAAAAGTTCATTAATTTTAATATTAACATTTTAAATATTCCATTTAAAAGTGACAATTTTTTTCCTTCCAATATTGGATACGAGATGCATCGTTGCTTTTTTCAAAACAGAATAATCTCAAACGATTTTCTGAAAAATCGCATTTGATTAGCTTTCTTTTTTGGAAACTTGAGATTCTTATCTCAGAAGAGATGAAGGAACTCGAAATTTAAATCGCAGAAACTCAAACGTTTATTCTAATTCCACTTTCATTCGAATTATTATTTTTTTCCCCTTTCGGGTGCGTCAGTTCTCATTTCATTACACTATCAGAACTATCACGTGACTGTAGAAAAACTGAGACGACTATTATTAAAGGAAAGTCGTAAACAGTCATTAGAAAAAAAAGGACCCAACTTCCCATGGCCTGTTAAGGCTACGAAGCTGGTTTGAGAAGCCATGATGGCCTTATTACACGTTTATGTTGGATGACGGCTGTAGAGAAAAAGTTATGCTAAAATAATTGACGAGCTTGGGAGTCTTTTTTTACCTCAGGAATAAAAACAATTCCTACTGGCGGAATTTCGAACTTGACATTCGGTTGCAAATACGTCAGTATTCGCAATTACGATTCAATGAGTTGCTTTTTTTCTCCCTTCCCAAATGGAAGTTTTTAAAACTCCAAATTTGAATTTTTTCGAAATTTTTTATTTTTTTAGGTTTTTAAAAAATTATTTCCAGATTTCTGTTTTATCAAAGAAAAAAAAAAAAAGAATTTGGATTATTACAAGGTTTATAAAAATTTGTAGGATATTACTACCCAAAGAGAAATAAACAGACAATATAAAAAAATTAATTATTCTTCGTTGAACATGAAAGTATTATTATTATCGCATCAAATGTTCATTATTATTATTATTAAATGTATTTTCACGATTATTTGCTTTCGGGTTTGAATAAACAGAAGCATTTGTCATGGCGATTTTTAATACGATTCTACGAATTAAAATAAAAAGATTTTTCTTTTACCCACTTTTTAATTTCAGGTTCTTAACCCCTTAAAAATTATTTCAATCTATCAAAAAGATGTCAAGGAAAATAATTAAAAAAAAATAAGTTTTTAATTTTAATCCAGAGCCGGAAGATCCAATATGCTATTAATGACCCTTTCCAGGTTTCTGGTAAAAAATGAATTAATAATGTTCCATAAAAATAGAATAATTTCTTTAGAAATTGTAATGGAATTTATTTTATATAATAAGTGAGTTAAAAGCAAATTCTTAACATATTAAATCTAGAGTGTTGCATCCTAATATTACTAATAAAGAAGATAATTTTATGCACTTAGAATAAACGCAAGAGAAGGTGTCTTCTAAAATATTATTTTTTTCAGTTATATTATTACTATAATAGGTAAGATTCATTCCAGTTAAAATTTAAGATAGTGTTTATATTTTAATAAAATACACGATGTGCTATAAATACTTGAATAGCTGTAAAACTTAAAATGTATCGATATACGATCTATAACCAAATTTAACAGAACCACTTTATGATCACAAAATTATAAGAAGTAATTTGATATTTTGGTTGGCATTTCATAGCCTTGGCAAGTCTAAAAAAATTAAGAAAATAATGTTAGGTTAAAAAAATTCTTGAAATCAGAGTTTCGTTTTGAAGCTAATCAATTGAAAAATGAATATAACTTTGAGCTATTTTATTAATGTTAGGCTTAATTTTTACAGGTTACATAAGTAGTAATTTCTACAAAATATATTTAAGAAATAAATTATTAGAGAAATAACATGATAGTGATCAAATATTACATATATAAATATATTTAAGCACTAAAATCAAATAAGATTTATTGTACATTTACTTTTATATCTAAAATAGAGAAATATGTGATCATATATAGTTATGTTTTCCCCCGGTTCTTAGAATTCTTATTTTGAGAGCCAGTTTAAAGAAAAATAATCTATTATTCCCAATAAATTTTAAGGTTTCTCTGGCAGAGCTCTAAAAGAGAATTATTAACACATGAATTTTCTTTCACATTCATAAATTTAAATATTTTTTGCGAATCTTTTATTATTACCTAAAAAAGACGAACAATTTTGAAAATTGGATGAAAATACAAATGTTTTTATGATATGATATAATTTTGATTATTTCAAATAGAATACATATATGTAAAGTTGATTAGAAATCACAACTCTCAGCTGTCATTAAAATATTATCTTCCCAACATGCATAAACATACTAATCAGTGGCGCACACAATTATTTTTCAAGAAGGGGGGAGGGTCAAAGGTCAACATATTCTTTTGATTTTGTCGATTTTCGGGAACAACAGTAAAAAATAAATTAATAACTAATAATTATAATAATTAATAAAATAAAATACTAAAAACAAATATTTAATTAAATTTTACGTACTATATACGTAGGATTATAATCAATCGAAAAAATCAAGAGCTATTGGGGGTCTGGACCCGTGGACCCCTTGCGTGCTCTACTGATACTACATAGATAAGATTAAAATTACAAAAGGGGCAAAAAGGCGATACGAGAAAAATATTCATGGCATTTTGTGTTAAAATGCTTAAAATACGTCTTTACATATAAAAGGATTAAAATAAAGTTTAAATTCACCAATATGTGGGTTTTTATTTCATTTTTTTTTATTTTGAGTAAACTGAATTTTTAAAGAAAGATAATGATTGTTTGATAAATATCTCAAGCGAAGTAGTTTGAAAAAAATATTAAATACATAAACCGTATATAGTCAATGTTTTCATTCCTAAACTATTTTCCAACATTACAATAGTGAAATTAGGTGATTAATATTTTAAATGTACAATAATATGTTTCTCCAGTTACAACTATATATATTAAGTCACCCACTGAAGTAAAGTACAACCCAGCATCGCGGAGGGAGGAGCAGGATTCTAGGGTGCCCAAAGATTATGGTTTTGCAACCCTTTGTAAGATCCGACTTGGGATCCAAAATCTGACTTTGCAGGGGGCCCTAATATTCTTCGTTGTGCCATTGAAGTCATCTCTGTTCAAAAGCTGAAAACCTTTTCAACAGCCCCAATTTAAGTAAAATTAGAGTGAAAGCTTTCGTGGGAAAAAGAAAGAGGTATCAGTACGACAGTATATTGTGTTTCACATAATAATAAAAAAAATGTAAACTTCAAACAAAATACCCTGCAGTTTCGTTTCTTTAACAAAAAAGGCGATGTAAAAACAAAGTTCAAAGATTCTGTTCGATAATAAGTGTTTGTTGTTATCAAGCACGCGACGGTTGCGTCGAGAAATGAAATCGCTGATTCGAAATGGTTCCAGTCGATAAAATTTATATCATTTTTATTCACTAATCAGATGGAGTTGTGAGAGTGTTTTCGATAACTCTGTTTATTGAAACACTTACATTCGTTTTACAGAAATAAGGCGCACACAATTCTCTCTTTTCTTAAAAAAAATATTTTAAATTTTAAAAAAGACTATTTTTTTCTTCTTATCTTGAAGTGTTGTAAATGGTAAATTAAAAAAGTGATTTAACAAAAGTAAAAATATTACATTATTTTTTACCAGTTTCTAATTGTACCAGTCAAATATATGGGTATATTTTTAACTTGCCGGAAATAAAATTGTAAATAAAAAGTCATATGAAAAACCGAAATTGTACTGGTAACCTAAACAGAATTTATTCTCCATTAAAAAGCAATTTTTTTTTATTTAAATTAAGTTTCAGTGCCCAGTTAATTTTACTTAATGTAATTTCTTTTAGGAAAATAAATTTTTAAAAATTTACCGCTTAAATCTCGTATATATTGGTCTGTCAAAAAAGAAATATCTATTTTTTAGTATAAATCTGTCAAATATCTTCTAATCTGTTCAATTATCTGTTGCCATTTTTCTGATAACTTCATGAATCCACTCTCATTGAATTTCTGATCTTTATCAGCAAAAAACTCAACCAAGTGTTTTTGAAATCATCCATTTAAAAATTTGTAAAATTCAGAATTAATAGTAATTAGTTGGTGCAAAGTCGGGGCTATATGGAGGATGCGACATCATTTTCCAAAAAAGTTCCAATAATTTCATATCTCGTTAAAGATTATGTCAAAGATGCATCAAGTTTGTACCATGTTCTTTTCTTTTCATTGTTGATGTTATTGTAGAGATCCCTTTTTCACTCCCGACCTGGCACCATCAGATTTTCATTTATATGGAGGTTTATGAAATTTCAGTAATATTGATGACCTCAAATGGCACTTGGTTAAGTTTTTTGCTGATAAGGACCAAAAACTCCATGAAGTTGCCAGAAAAACTGTAACAGCTAACCAAACAGAATGGAAGATATTTGACTGATTAAAGCTTATTTTTAATTTAGAAAATTTTTACACTAAAAACCTAAATTACTTCTTTTGCCAATCCAATAGTTTCTAGAACAGAAAATTTTAATTAATGCATACACACTTTTTTTTGCAAAAAATTAACCTTTTTACAAATTACCTAACTCATTTTAAGCATTAAATAATTCTTAAGATTAAGAGAAAAGATTTCTTTTCTTCCCCAATTAAAAATCGAGAGCTTCAAAATCTCTGTGAAACACTTCAAACAGCATATTCAATACTGAACAAGCTATTTACTTTTTTTTTCTTTTTAGAATCGTAACATTTTTTTACCAAAACAATCATCTCGAAAATTGCCAACACATACAGTTTATTTCCCAGAAACAAACATGGATCCTGAAAAGGACCTTAAACACATAGGCCACCCTTCTGTCGAAGATAAAGTTCCCTTTTTTCCTTCATAGCAGCTAACTTATGAAAAAGTATAATTTAAAACTACCTCAGTACGGGAAAAGTAAAACAAATGAACGCCCTCCTTCGCGCAACCCTGACGTACCTGCGCTGCGAAATCTTTACCAACGAGTGGGCTGGCTGAAGGAGTTAGAAGTAGGCCATCGGTTTAATAACGGTCATTTTCCGCCTGACCGCGTAATAGCCCTCCAACTCTCCCCTTTGGTCTTCTCCCCCCCTTCCCTCTGAGGGTCCGTCCGTCCATCGGGTGAACGTCAGTCGTTTCGGCTCTCCAAAAACCATTCCTGCTAAAGGAAAAACCTGTAATTCGCTCTTTCTTTGCAAATTCCCGCCTCTCCGTAACCCCTTTTTTTCTATCTGTATATTTTCTTTCTTTATCTTCTTTTTAACATCTCCAGCACTCGCTGACCAAAGTTATTTCCTGTTCAAGGATAAAATGTAGGAACTTCCACCAGATATCTCGGAAAAAGGAGGGATGCCTCTTAAATTAAAACAAGTTTTGAACTTGTCGTAACTTTTGAATGAGTCCCGAACGGTGTTATATAGGTACATTTTTTTTTTAACAAAAATTATTCTCTGGAAAAATCAACAGAAAGGTATTTCCTTTTCTTTCCTTCATGAGTTGACGCCTATGATTTGATGATCATACGTGAAATACAAGTTACAACGTAATCCGAAATATAATATTAACTAAGAAGTCGCAGTACCCCCTTTCAGTACTAATAATTTTATTAAGGTATCCGACTACGTTCGGAACCGTGATTTTGCAAAAGCGTATAAATGGATAATATTTATGATATTTAGGGTCACGTATATTAAAAAATGTATATAAAATTGTTTTAAGAATATTATTACAGTAAAAAATTATTTCAGTAGAATATTTTGACAAAAAACGAACATAGAATGACCCATTTTCAAAATATTCTCCTTTTGTGAAAAATACTTCTATTATGATAATATTTTGCCTGTATATAGCACAGACCTCTGTACAGAGGCTCAACTAGAGTTTTTTTGAAGTATATAACTTAGAAGTGGGTTTATCCATGTTTTACGACACAACAGAGGCAAGAAATTTTAAGAAAAAAACTCCGATAATTATTTCAATTGGTTGTAACTCTGAAAATAATGTGAATTTTTCAAGAAAAATAGTTCTGATTCTCTGGAGAAGTCTTTACTTTATATAAGAGAGAGAGAGAAGATAGAGCACACACACACACACAAAATATTATTATTTTAAAAGTATTTTTTATAAAAGGAGAACATTCTGAAAAAAGGTTATTCTAAGTTAATTTTTTGCCAAAATATTGTATTTAAATAATTTTTTTTGTCAAAATGTCCTTAATTTTATACACGTATTCTAATCTAAGTGACACTAAATATCATGAAAATTATCCATTTACACGCTTTTGCAACATCACGGTTCTGAACATAGTCGGATACCTTAAGTAGAAGCAAAACTATTTACTGTTAAACCTATGTGTTGTTCGCTATATGTATTCATACTTTAATCTAGTTTAATCCATTATTTGAGGAAACATATATTAAAACGAGAATTCCTACCTAATCAATGGCGTATCCCAAGGGTGTCAAACTCAAAGGCTAATTTGGGCCAAGCAAACAAGGTTTAACTTAAGATGGGCCGCAAAATAAATAAAAATTCATAGAAACGCAGATTTATTTCGAATAATACATTGTAATAAACATATTAAAAAGAACAAGAAAAATGTAATGTTTATGTCCTGGCACTTGATATCTCTTATCTACTACTATCTTTCTCATTTCAGGAGAAAATTTTTATTTTATTATATATTATAGCGTGCCAATATATTGGCCGGGCCGCAGAAAAAGTTTGTTGTGGGCCGCATGCGGCCTTCAAATTTGACACCCCTGGCGTACAAAGACTACTTTAAGGGAAGCGTTTACATTTAAAAAACACGTATATAAAAGTCCGCAGCATAATTTTTATGCTGCAAATTAAAAATATGCTGTATGAGAGGTTTTTAAGCCCTACTCTTGCGTAAACATTATACAAAATCTTGCTTTTTCAGGCATGTTCCAGATAGTTAATTGATATTTGTAGTTAAGAATAATCAAGTTAAAATCCCCCTCTAACTCGAAGAAATATTTGAGTAAGCTGAATATTTACCGTTTATGGATTGAAGACCATTCTAGATAATCGAAGATGTAACATAATTTGAAATATCATATCTCATAAAAACTTCCTTCCTTTTCATTCAGCAAGTTTCCAGCAATTCCTATTTATATTTTGTTACTGAGTTGAATTCTTAGACACGTTGCTTAATTTATGTGACATTTAGCATAATTTTTTTTAAAAAACTTACTTCTGCACATCCGAAATAATTTACAATATTCTAAAGTATTTTATTAAGATGTAATTCCAATTATATTATCAATCTATTGATGCCAATCGATGTTTAAAAACTTCTAGCTTTGTAAGGAAATCAGCTTGAAAAAATTTCTAGACTTTTTGGAACACTTTTATTCCAAAATATTAATTTTAACATGACAAGCGGAATAATTATAAATAAACAAAACTAAAAATTATAAGTAAACAAATAATTCCGAACAACTATTTTTGTATGCACTTAATATCAATGAAGTACCGGGTGTTTCTAAAAGAATATCGGAGTTTTAACGCTTTATATATAGTATTCATTACATATAACATATTAGTATGACTCATACATCGAATGAAAGAGCAACTGAAACAGTTTTGTTTGCTGGCATGTGTGTGCGTGTACGCCAAACGTATGCTAATCCCCCACTTCTTCTTGCCGATCAACGCGCTAGTAGAAAAATGGCGACTAGTAAACATAAAAGCGTTTTGTGTTCTCCAGTTTGCAAAGACAGAATCTGCTATTACCGTGCAACGAGCGTTCCGTATTAAGTTCGGTTGTCAACCTCCAAATGATAATAACATTTTTAGATGATATCATCAGTTTGAAACAACTGGCTGTCTTTGTAAAGGGAAAAGTACGGGACGACCAAAGCTCTATAACTGGTTCTGCCTATCTTGAGATGCTCACAACTATGGCTATTTTCTCAATTGGTATAAAGTAAACCAAATAACTTCATTTGGCAGCAAGATGGTGCACCGCCTCATTGGCATTTCTCAGTACGCGATTAGTTAAATATCATTGCACCCAACTAATGGATTGGCCGCAAAGAGCCTCCGATAAAAATCTTGTATCCTCCACGTCACCCAATCTGATCCCAAAGTGACTTTATCTGTGGGGTTCATAAGAATTTGTGTACTTTCCCTCCCTGCAGCTGACCTTTCAGACGAAAGCACAGGATGGAAGCAGATGTTGCAATTTCCTCAGACACACTGAAAAAGGTTCGGGATGAACTCGCCTATCGACTTGATGTGTACCGTGTGACGAATGGGGCTCATATAGAATATTTGTAAACTTGTAGGTAAAAATGTTTCAGTTACTCTGTCATTCAATGTATGAATTATACTTGTAACTTATATGTGATAAATGCTTTAAAGCGTTAAAACTCCGATATTTTTTAGAAATACCCGGTATAATACTATAAAAGATTTGATATATTTCATGATAAATGTTTAATTAGATATTTAATTATTAAGATGTTTTTGATGTAATTTTGATTAATACTTTTTCTATTTATATGTGGCATTACTCTTTATTATTATTATAATTAAATACGGCATTTTTACTGACAAACCAGTTACAAACGAAATACTTATCATAACAGCAAATAGAGAAATATCAAAGAAAAATTTCTTTTTAAGGTAATGTTTCTTGAACTCTTCTATTTATATAAAATGACGAGAACCAGCGATTAAACATACTCAAAATATTTGTGCTAATGTCGACATTTGCTGTTATATCATTCAAAGTTCCGAAAGTTATCAATATTTCGAATGTTATTTTACTAGGTGTAACGCCAAAAGACACTGATAAATCGTCTTCACCCCTTCGCAGTTCAGGGCTACAGTCTTACTTTTTTCTCCAAAAAGCAGCCGCCCTATTGGAGAGCGGAAGGAGGGACGGAAGGAGTCTAATTGAAAAAAAAAATCTTGAGAGGATTCTATTTATCGCTTATAAAGGAACCGACAAAAGCGGCGGAATATTTGATCGGCATTTTCGCTAATCCAACACTACAAAAATCTTTGATCTTCTTCCGACGTAATTTTGATCGCTTAATTTATACCGTACTTTGTATAGATTTCTTCCGTAATGAAGGTCTCTTATGAGTAAAGAAACTTTCAAATGATTACATTATTTACAAAAGATTATACAGAGATATATTTTTGAAATAGTTTTTTAATACATTTTTTTTTTCGTGAACTTTAAATTTGATATAGAAAATGATATGCAGATGTTAGTTATATCTTTGACAAGAAATTAAAATATTAATTAATGCTTTTGAAATGAAGGTACATGCTAAAAATAAATAGATTTAATCGGATAATTGCCTTTAATGCTCCATATCTCACAAAACCTGTAATTGTAATTGTCAATAGATTTAATGGAATATATTTAAGAATTAATAAATTATCCCGATTACAATACAAATGTATCAAAAATTCCTAAATGAATGAATCAAAGAAAACAGTAGTAATCATTTTTAAGAAAATGATATATAAATAGAAGATATAAAACTGAAGATATATACATAATTAAAAAGGAAATATTATAAATCTACTAACTCAAAATTGGATAAGTATAAAAGCAAATTAAAGTTTCCCCCGCCTCCCGTAAAATTTATCTTTATAAAAATGCATATAACACTCGATATTAAATGCGTTGTAAAAAAAGACGCTTTCAACTACGTTTATTATCTATTCATTTAAATGAAACTGTTGAAAATGTTGCACCCGATTATTTGGAAAACTACATCTAATTCAACTAATATTTACTTTAACAATTAAATGTAAGTAAAACTTCAGATTATTAAGCGCAATTAATGTGATGTTTATAATTTTTTAACCATTAAAAATTTAGTATACCTAAACATGTAAAAAACATCTGTTAATGTGTTATACTAAATGCATATCATATAAATGTATAAAATTATGGTAGCTAATACTCCTGATATAAAAATAGACATATTCAAAAGTTATCCAGAGAAAGGTGAGCAGATTTTATAAGCTAAAAAACAAAAATTATGAAAAACCGACGATTTGGATTTAAAAAGTATAAAACTTGATACGGAAAAAAAAGTTTTTATTCACTTATAAAAATTTTGAAATGCTAATTTTTAATGTAAAATTAGCATACATTTGGGTATTAAGGTACATAGCTAAGAAAATAGCAGCTAAAATGGAATATTTAATATAAAGGGTAAACAGGATGCAATACATTTATTGAAGAAAGACTGAAATGGTATCTAGAAGTTCTCAAAATGTAACATAAAGGAATTGTATTTGTCTCCTTATGTTAGAAAAACACGATACAATTATTACACAAAAATTTCTAAAAACAACCAGAATTCCCCCTCACTCCTCAAAATGGCAAAAAAGTGAAATACTATTTATTTTTGACAAAAACATCCAACCATGGATATTTGGGACAGTTATATTTTTAAGCATGCTAGTATTTTTTGAAAAAAGGGAGGGGAAGATAGATTATATATATAAGCTGATGTTCTGCTGTGTAACAGCTGACCATTTCAAAACCACTTTTGCTATACACTTTTACTGTACATGTACTCTCACGTTTGTATAAATTATCCAACACTATATTCCTCTTTTCAAGCGAAAATTAACAAATTCGTTCTTTTCATTTCAGCTCCAGTGGCGTATACAGACTACTTGAATGGGGGTGGGGCGACATTTTAGAAACTAGTAGATGAAAGCGCCGAAAGGGCGCTCTTTAAATAGGGAGAGGTTTAAGCTCCCAAACCCCACCCTCATATACAGTGGCGTAACAGAAAATATTAGAACCCTCAGAGCCAAGTCAGGTTTTGGGACCCCTAGAATCTTGCCCCTCTCGGATGCGGGGGTATACAAGGGGCGTAGCTACCACCGTATCAATGATATGGGGCCCCAAGCTACAGGGGCCCAACATGCGTAACTACAGTCCCACTAACAGCGCTTTCATATCTAAAGTAGGGCCTCGAAGGAATTTTGATACAGGGCCCATTCAGAACAAGCTACGCCAGTGAGGTGTACGTTACGTCACTGTCATATATACCAATCTTCAGCACTATTACAGGAAGAATGATTTTTATGTGCGTATTTTTAAATAACGCATTTTGGCAGCTCCCTGATCTATTTGTTTTTGCAAATATTGCTTTATGGATATTATATGCTTCATAAATTACACATAAGAAATTATATAATTGAAAACTTTTTAATGAATAAATCCAAAAATTAATAAAATTTAATTAATAAAATGTTAATGAATTACTACGAAAAAGCCATGAAAAGGAATCTGAGAGGTAAACGACAATATATTTAATATCATTAATCTTACTACGAACTGTAATTCAACTACTTTTTTTGAGGAAATTTCCACACTTTCGCACTCATTCTACAATTATTTAAATACCAGCAAAATTACAGTATTATTCATCATTTAGGTATGTAGCGTAAAAATGATTTTAAAAAATCATAATAACTTAAAACTGGATTAAAAAATAACATAGTGAAGAATCAAATTCCATTTTAAAAAAAGATTTTAAGAATTCCCAATAAAAACCAACATACTTCTCTCGTGAACGATAAAATAAGTTTTAATTTAAAGTGTTTCATTTTTAAATTCGAAATCTTAATGCTAACTTTACAAATAAAATTTCTTAGTTTTTTATGAAGTACCAGTGCAACATGATGAGTTTTTTTTAAAGTGAATACAGCAGATGCACAAAATCCATCCAATGACGCATTATTTTAACGATCATTTTCAATAATTCAGTTCATTAAACAAAATTAGCATACATATTTTTTTTCAAAAAATATTTATTTCCTCATGTTTTGATTGCCCTTCAGAAAATAATCTTCCCATCAGAAGGGTTAACAAATAATGAAAAATAATTCATTTCTCAGAATTTAGGTTATCGATGGTGTAATAAACCATCACGAAACAGGCAAGGCTAACGGAAGTTTTATATTCTTACGAAAAAGTTCAATGGATTTTTTTTCTCTCATTTACAAAATCAACCTCGAAACTCTACTTCCAATTCCTTTAAGGAAATCCAGCGACAAATTTACGGCAAAAGCAATTTCGTTTAAAAAGAAACAACTCAATGGAAACGATTTCAAATGACTTCTAAAACCACTTTTAGGTCCAATTTTGCACGCCAATTACCAGAAATGACCATACAGGGCGGTACTGACTCCCTGCTTTCCTTTACAAAAAAGGAATTTCTATTTTGCTAACATTAAAGGAAAATATATATAAGAAAAATTGGGTGGGGAGACCCAGAATGTGATAAGGCTGCAGTTCATTTTCGAAAATCTTTTTTTTCAATATTATTATTATTATTATTTTAAAGAGCTTCCCAATTATTACCAAGTAATGAGATATATCGTTTCAAAATTTCATACCTTTGATTGTTGCAGGTAAATATATATATATGTATGTGTTTAATTTACAAGAATGAAAGTAAGATAGGATGTAGAGAGTTGACCTTTCAGACAAAAAACTTACTTTGAAGGGGGAAAAAAAAATCTTTTTTTTTTTTTTTCTTTAGCAACTCTTTTATTGGGAGAAAAAAAAGGCTATTTTCGATATCTGAAAACTGAAACGAATACCTATTCGGAAATTTTAGTAATGTGATTTATTTAATTTTTAGCTAATTTCACTTATTAATATTCATAAGGGGAATTTGATTATTAGTCTTGTAAATATAAATACATTTAATCTAAATTCAGTTAAATTATAAATTATTGTATCACATTAATAATTTTCATGCTTGAAGTTATTAAATACCTTTGAGATTTTTTGCATTATAAATTAATACTTATATTTAATTTTAAAACAAAAATTTTCTCGTTAATAAATATTTTATTTGTTTAAATTAACGTAGTTTCACAGATATTCGCGGATTATTAAGAATTTGAATATATAATAAAAAGCAAAAAAAAATTACAAAATGCAAATACGGTTATAAAAAATAAACACTTGAATTTCTATAAAAAAAAGGATTTCTATCTCTAAGGGATTAAAATATTCTTATATTTATATTGGATTAAATATTCCGGAAAATGTTCTGTTATTAAAGCACCTGATACACTATAAATTCTTATTTTTAATACAAATACAATAGCTTCGTAAAATTATTTTTAACTATGTTGGTAAATTTATGCATTTAAAAAGAAATTTTTCTCCGTAATGCATAACTAGAAGAGAGCTTTAAGTATGGAATATGTATCATAACAATAACGCCATTTCTCACTTATAAACTAATTTTATGTCATAAGTTTTTCCAAAAAAGGATTGATTTTTAAAGAAAAAAATTAAATAATTATTACAATAGAAAACGACACTTGTATTTTGTTTAAAAATATACAAGAGAAATGATGATTGAAAAGATCGACACAGAAGGTTCCATATAAAAGTTTAATTTATTTTTTCTATAATAATTTGCATTTTATATCAAAGAAGAGTAAACATCGTGAATTGAAACAAAAGAACTGATTTTGAAAACATGGGTCAAGTAAAATATGTCCTTGAGAATCGAAAGTGCTACCTGTAGCGACGACAAGCATTTTCAACTGATAGGAAAAGAATGTCAAGTACAGATACAAATGATATCGTGGTAGCAAACAAATTACGAAATGACGACAATGCCTTCCTGTTCCTTTTCTGGACTCTCTGTCATGAAGCCTTCAGGAGTTTTGCACCCACAAGTTTTACGAAAGTTCTTTAAAATTTCTTCGTTGATATTGCCAAATCTTTTTCTAAATTTGCATTACTCGTAGGTGTACATTCAGTATACTTCCACACGAAGACACTAGTCAGGATAAGTTCTGAATACTTAAAGATGTTTCTGGGGCCCTCTTTAATAAATGAACGAATTAACAATCACTATACAGTCAGTTTTAAAATATACATTGGGTTCGTTTTTAAAATTGTTAATAAAAATGGGAATCGTGAAAGGGTTTAGCTTTGATACATGTGTTTATATAGTTGACAATATTGTAAACCGCAAAAATAAATTGATATTGCTGGTATATCTCCCTTCTGGAAGAAATCATTGCACATCTGTGAATAACTTTTTAAATTATGGAACACACACACCAATATGTTTATATATAGCTTAATCATTAGTAGAAATTAAGAATAATGGTGTGAACAAATTATGAACATTTATTATTTCATATATGAGAAGTCCACCGGCTAAAAAAACAAATCCAAAAGAAAAACTCGACGTTTAACTAGCTTGTTCAAGCCTAGGACACTGTTATGCGCATGCATGCACACACATATGTATAGTTCATTAATTAAAGCTTCCTGCTACGTTTAATTTTAACTAATCCAAACTAAATAAATGAAATAAATACAATTTATGAATAACATCTAATTTGTGAACTGCTTTTCTATAAATCTCTAAAGTATAAACAATACAACTTTTTATTATAAAAGCATAGAAAATGTTTCAGTTTTAATTCTTAACACATTGCTTACACATGATAAAAGAATTTGAAGCACTTTATTTCATGCAATGGAATGTGTTAAAATTCTTTTCATTTAGATAATCCTCAGCTAACGAGAGTAATTTCAAACGAAATCTTTATTAAAAAACTAAGTTGAAACAAATGTCAATTTGCTACAAGTTTTAATACTTGCATCATGCTGTTTCTGGTAATGTTGGCTTAGATAGTTCACAGAAAAACATCACGCTATCTTGTAAAATACTTGCTTAACCATTAATTTTATTTAATAGTCTCTTAAGCTCAACCTTTGCAGCACAAAATGAAAATGTTAGGCATAAAAGGTGTTGACTACCTTTTGATTTCACTACCATATTGCGATACCTTTTTTAAAGGTCAAAGTTCACTGCAGAGTGAATCGCTAACAATAAAATACAAGAATGAACAATGAGACTATAAAATCTCATGCTAGGTTGTTTAGCTACTGACTCAGACGGTGAAAATTTAAGCTCGTTCTTCACAGCCATGAAAATATATATTTTTTTGCGAGTATATTTTGAGCACAATTTCTTCTAACTTCTTGAAAGTGAATAATAATACAGGAAATCTCTCTTTTCTTCTTGAGTGTAAACACTTCTTGGTAACAAAGATATGGAAAGTGCACTCAGCTTATTTGTCAATTTTTTATGTGTCTTCGAAAGATACATAAAATTATCTCCACGACGATCTCAGGTTTTGATTTTTTTGCTTTGAGTGCCTTCTTGAAGCTTTTTTCATTCATTCAAAAAAACTAATTTTACACCTATAACTATGCTTTTACGAGTGAAAATCTCATTTTATTTTAATAACATATTTTTTTTCTTTTTAAATCAGTACGAAATGTTAAACATGCATGCTTATAACTGTCCAGAATTGATGACATGTTTCAGGTACTACAAAACAAATCGTTATCAAATAGTTATTATGAAATCTAAATTTAATTAAAACCACTTTTTCTGCTGTACATTGAACTCTAAGTATGATACAATAAAAGCTCAGCATGGTTAGACAATTAAGAAACATCCCGATTCGTGTTACCAGTCCATGGCAAATGATAAGAAACATGAGTTCGACTAAAGGGTTCCACGTTTTGTGACAGTTCGATTAAAAATCCAAACATTTTATTTTTTTTTTAAATATAGCTTATTTACATCACAGAACAAAATTTTATTTCTTTAATATGAAATAAACTCTCTGAAAACAAAAAACTCAGTTCACATGAACGCATAAAACTTCATATAGGTCTAAAACACATCAGAGTCCATTCTTGGACATTATCCACACACACACGACACACAAAGAAGGATTTAACAACAAAAAATATATTGATAGTCATAATCAATTTACTTCACTTCAATGAAACGCAACTGTCTCTGATGGTGACTCCACGATCTAACAGGTGAATTAATTGATTTTTAACTTAGCATCAAGTATACTTTTAATTGTCCTTTTTGCTATATTTTACATTGGCTATTTATTTTTCAAAACACTGATGATGTTTTGAGAGGATTGTTAAAAAAAAGACTTGAGAAGAATCGGCAATTTAGAATTTTCTACCTCGAAAACCATTTATTGGTAATAGAAATACATTTCATTACACAGAAAAAAGAGTAGGAAATATTTAGCAATGCAGTTATTTTACCTGGCAAACTATTTTATTAACGATATTTTCTTATTTAATTTGATTCAGCTTATATCAAATGAAAAAATGATAATGGAGAACGACATTTATTCTAATGATAAAATCTAAACGATACATCTTTCTTTCAATTAAAACATCATAAAAATTATCCTTATAATTAGATGTTATTCAAAACCACCTCCAAAACAATATATATATATATATATATATACTTAGGTGGATCGGTTTCCATTTTAAAAATCTATAGACAAAAGTGCCGAGTCGTAATATTTGTGCCAAAAGCGACAAATTTCATGATGTTTAGATGGGTTTAAGCCCCCAAACTCTTGTGTCAGCCACTATAAATATACATTAAATGAATATTCAGTCATTAGAAATCCATAGTTACTTTTGAAAATACAATGGATATCTGCTGGTAGTACACAGCTATATAGAAACAAACATAAAATACATGGAAATTTAAATTTCCAAAATTACACTATCCACTTTATCTCTTTGTCATGCCTTTTCACAGCAGATCATATTATATTAGAAGCTCATTCCAGCAGTTTCGTAAATCTTGATGGCCTGAAGTCAATCCGTGACACCAACAGAATTCACAATATTTTTCATAGTTTTATATAATGCAACTAGCGTAATTACTTTTTTGCGTACCTACATTCTTTGCGTAGAAATGAATCAATATCAATTCAACACATTTTAAAAACCGTACCTCGTTTTTAGAGATTGCGAGATATATGTCATACTTTATACATATATGCAAATAATGATTCCTATTTAAATTACTTCTTTGTGATTACTACCGGCTGTCGGCTAGTGATGTTTCGGTATCTTTGAGAGATTCTATTGTATAAACTATATTTCTTGACTGATATAACCATTCTTCTGTAACTATTCATAACTAAAGATATATCAATGGAGAGCTGGGATCATTAATTATTCACCTGTTTAAAATTTCCTTATAGTATTTCAACGATATATTTTCTTTTACCAACACCGATATTTTTTTCTTCGCATTGTTTTAGAGAGTTAATATCACATAAAAATTCCAACCACAATTGTTCCGATGGTATCTCATCAGTCCTCACCTTTCAAAATATGAAGTTTGAATATGAGAAGAAATGAAAGTCGCGTACATCATTCTAAGAAAATAATCAACCAAGAATATAATTCCAGATCTGAATGATGTTTGTGAAGAGATGATGCGTTAAGTTTTTAGAATGGAAAACTTCGAATGAATGGAAATAATCGTTTTCAAATATTTAGTTTCCGGGAAAATTATTTTTACGAAATGGTAAACAAACAAATATATTTTCAAAAGTGTTTCAAAATCGAAGAATTTTGAGGATTCCTTGGAATAATTAAGATTGCAAAAAAGGTGATAATTATTTCTTTCTTCCGTTTGATTTCAGAGTAATATACTCATATAACAATTATGAAAAATATCATGTTAGCTGTCAAGCCACCAATTTCAAACAAAAGCAATTTTCTTCGATTTTCTTGGAATAATATAACATGAACTCATAAGGTGAAGATATGTTTACGGTTACATAATAATAATTTCATTTTGAAATATATTGCAATTGCGGGTGGATTTTAAGAATTTTTGGTACAGCGCTTTCGCAAGTGAATAAAAATAAGAAATAAATTTCTTTGAAAAGTAGAATATCTCTGACGATTTAAAAAATTAATTTAATTGAAGCAACTTTCATGCAAATAAATAATATTTATGTATTGGAACATTCACTTTAATATTTAACAATAAAGCTTAAAAATATTAGAAATTGATTGTATTCCTTGAATGTAAAATTCATTTGAGCATGTGTAGAAAAAGTTTTCAAATGGCCTCATTACTGAGATTTTAATTTAAAAAAAAAAGAATACAAACAGAAGTTATTTGATAAATATGACAAAATTCAACAATTTTATTCATTAAAGGTTTCTCTATGCCATGTTAAGCAATAATTTTTAAAACTCAAAAATTTTTCAAACAGAGAAATGATAATATTTTTTTGTTTTTAGCATATATTTCTAGTGGCGGGCACAGAATTCTCTTATGGAGGTGGAGGGATTGAGCCCCAGCCCCCTCCCTCATGTACGCCACTGAATATTCCTATTTATCACACCGCATTTCTAACATTCAATGAATTTACATATCAAAATATCTTTCTTAATGTATTTTCTAAAATTCATTTCGCTTTTTAATAAGTATTCAATCAAAAACTTATCTGTAAAAAATTATAAGCGATGAAAAACTGTATGCCTTGTATCCCCCCTTTCAAAAATGATTAAGACTGAAATGAATACTATATTGGAATATGATGTTCTTTTCTCTTCTCTTCTCTTCGATAAAGAAACTAGAATAATGAAATCAAAATATGTAACGTTGAAACATTAGAAAAATCATTCCTAGTTTTATATCTAAACTATTAAGTCTTTCAGAGTAACAAACTCTTTCAGTTAAAAAAAGTCCGGAAACTAAAGGTTAATCTCGAGTTTGTCCTAGCTACAATTGATTTGTTCATTTAATGCTAATTGCAAAAATTTATTTTAAACATAACTTATTTCTCAAAACTGGCAACAGTAAAAATAAATGCTATATATTTAACGAGATCTGTATCTCGATAACTATATTCAGTAAAAGTGTAACGTTTCCTTAATAATCTCCAGATACTAATCAACCAATCGTGTGCATCAGGGAAAATATCTTTGCATAAATATCCCTTTTGGGGTCATCCAATTTCCTGGTGGACACAGAGAAAGCATTTTTTATTCCACCATCCGCTGCAGATCCTCATGTCCAGCGTGAGAATCAGGCCATGGTCTCCTGCAGAAGGACCCTCCGTCGGTACCATCCGGACAAAAAATAAGCGGTGTCATGACGGTTTTCACTGGGACCTTGGCGGGCTGTACAAGACCACATATTTCATGCAGCGATGTCAGGTAGAAATGGGGACTTATCCACTCAGTCGTGAAGGTCTCTGTCTCTTCGTCGAAAAAAATAATATTTCCATGCGCTTTAAAAGCTCGGCCTTCGAGTTTATGGCTGGCACGACTTGGAAGACATTCCTTGTTTTCGGAGGGGCTCCAATTGCTCCAACTCGGAACTTTCACACATTCGTTTTTGAGTGAGGCAATTTTTCTCTCTGGATTGGGAAACCCAGTTGATAATCGTACATTTCAAGTAGAGCAAGCGCATGATGAAGACTATATGCTTTGGGAGAGTTTAGTAACTCTTTATGAAAAAATTTGCATTATTATTGCAATCTTTAGAAATGCATTATTACATACACGTTTCTGTTTAGTATTAATGTAATAATGCATTTATAATGACTGAATTATCAGTTATTAATTTAAAATCGATGTTATGTAATTTTTTTAATATTGAAAACATTGGCAATGGGATAACTCAACTTTTAGAGAAAAGAAATTAAAAATTAATGCATGCTTTGATAATGTTTGCAGTCAATTATATAATATTTATATACTTCCATTAACAAGGTAAAATAAAACTATATCTACAGAAAAGCATTCATTTATCGATCGCAGTAAAAAAGTTGACAAAAGGATGCAGTGGTCCTGTTTACAATTAAGAAATACAAATATACTTATAATGCAGTAATTTTAAATTTAGTACAGTAGACTATTAATATTTCCCTAACTTGTACAAAACTATCAAATATAATACAGTTCTAAAGAGACACTTTTAAAAAATACTATTATGTAAACTATTAATATTTCCCTAACTTATACAAAACTATCTAATGTAATACAGTTCTAAAGAGACACTCTTCATTACTACAATACTGGATTCTTTTGTGGCAAACAACATAAGATAAAATCAAAAAAATTTTCAATTTTCATTATATTTCGTCCACAAATATTTGACCTGACGTGCAACTATAAAAAAGTTCAATAACAAAAAGTCTAACATTCCAATTTTATATATACACAACAATCTATTTTAAAAATAAGGTTTAAATATCTTCTCTTCTTTAAAGCTTTAAACTACATTATTTGTACGTAATTGATTCTGTAGAAACATTTTGTTTACTTTTTTCTTAAAGAACAAGCTCTATCATTGCTAGTGATCCCAAGGAATCACTTTTTCTTCAATACTATTAAGCAAAGTATATGCTTAATGAAACTCATGATACTTATAATTATTAAAGCATTTTCATAAACACTAGCAATGCATACGTTTCGTGAAAAATAAAAGAAAATATATAAATTAATATTTCAACCAATTCACTTGAATAAAAAAGCTTGTGCAATTTTTACTCACTTGCTGAAAGATAAGATCTATAGTATCAGTCACAAAAGAAATTTACAATAAGTAACTTCGATTTCTATGTTTACGAAATACCTTCCAACAACAGAAACAATATTAACCTGATCACGGATGTGACATGTCCGGCGTTCTTTTAAATGTTTCCGGTTCGTCAAGGACTGCCAATTTCCCATCAGAATTTCGTATTTGTAAACGAAGCAAGCTACCTAATTACAAAGCGTTTATGAAAGAAAATGAAAACGATAAAATTGATAAAGAATGAAACACCCACTATGAATCATTGCAGATATATTTGTAACTATTCTTAAGGTATAGCAAAATCGTTGTAATAAATAAAAAGAAGTAGGTTATATATCAAAGCTTATGTGTGAAAATATATTTCACATGTTATATTAATTACTCTTAATACTAATAATACTTTTTTCATTCATGCATTTATATTTATTTTTTAGTTATTATATTTTTTAGTTATTAGTTTAGATTATATTTTTGTTTCATAAATTTATATGAATGAATTAAAAAAAGGCAACTGTTTTCTAACAATAATTGCATTTAATTAGTCATCTTATTCTTTCATCATTTAGATGTTTCACACCCTTATGTTTCTAATTTCAAATTGATACATTGAAATTGCTGTAGACGTAACAGTAGAATTAAATTCAATTGTCATATGCAAGCATCACAATCAAATTAAAAGAATATAAAAAATGGCCTAGAAGTATTTATGTAACTTTCTGAAACTTTCAAAAATGGTAGCTATTCCATTGAGGGAAGAAAAAAAATATCATGGAATTAATTGTTTAGAACATCTTATGAGGCATTTCCCTCTTAAATGCTTTAACTAGAAACTCTTTATTATTCTTTCCGGACAAAGTACTTCCTAATTCAATACTTTAAAAAACGTGCATATTTTTGTCACAGTAAATTCTTCTAAAGTAACGGAACTGAAAAATATAAGCTGCTAAATCACTAAATATTAATAACTGTTAAGGATGTGGTAAAATACGATCGAAAAATGTACAAAAAGTACTTAAATATACTCAATAAGAGAAGATTTTTAAATTGCAGGTAAAGAATACAAAAAAAAAATTATTTGTAAACACATTATGAATTAGTTAACAAGTAAAAAAGAATCTAAACAAGATTTCCAAAAGTGAATGTGTTTGAAATTCAAGAAAAATAAAATATATTTGAATAAAAAATGTCTATGAAAGTTAAAAGTGACAAACAAAGCAACATTAAGCCATTAAAAATAGTATTAATATCTTTTTAAGCAAATGTTAGCAAAAGAATTGAATGGACAAAAATACCGAGACGCCGTAAATCAAATAAGCGTTATCGGTACTAGTTTCCTTCGGAGCCCCAAAAAATCATTTACCAGACAGTATTACTCAACACACTGTTGAATTGTAGCGTTGTTTTTCTGATGCACTACTGACTGATAACAGGTAGATGGACAATTCTTGAATCCAAATAACTATTTCTAGAGAGCACTAATTATTTATTTCGAAATCTTAGAAAAGTAACTGATCATGTTTGATTTTTATTTCCTATTCAACATTTTACTTTTACTGAATATTTAATTATAGAAACCCAATTTTTATCCTACTTATTGATTTGGAATGCATATGCTAGCAAAATAGATAAATATTTTAAAAGAAAAATTCGTTTGACTAAGAAAGTTGTGTAAGATAACAAAAGATTATACTAGTAGTAACCAAAGTTTAATGTAATCACAAAGAAGTTTAAAACAGTAAAAATACGTGTATGTTTTTTACGAATTTTTTTAAATAAAGAAAGCAGTAACAGAAACGAAATAAAAAGAAAACACCAAAAGCTAAGCTTCAAGCCTCTTAAAATAGAAACTTTTCATTTTCGTTTCAATAACAATGTATTCATTGAACAGAGTAGCAAAATACGATAGAAAAAAGCTACCGATTGTGCTGTGTTTTTCAAAATATAGTTTTAAGAGCAGAAATATATATATATATATACAAATGTTCATAAATAGATTTAATTTAATTATAAAATAAGAAGAACGATAAATATTTTAAGGAACTGCATTGAAAGTTTGAATAAATTTCATTTAGCAATAGTTTGTAATACTAATCTTTGCTTTTTGCTTATAGAAAATTTTTGTTCGGTAGAATACTTCAGCCTTTCTGGCTAATTTCTTAAAAAAAATTATACAAGCTTAAAAGTAACAGACCATTTGAATTCTATATTTAAGAAGCAATTTAATAAAAAGTATGAATGAAACGCTGATATTACATTTCCTGTGCCTGTGAGAAAGGAAAACAGGTCTAAAATGCTTCAGTGTTTATGTACGAGTACAAACAAAATACACAATACAAGTAGTATTAATTGCAATTGAAGCTTAATTCAGAGATTGGTTTATTTTCCTACTACATTGTTTGTTCTGCACATGACATTTACATCTCATTTCCTTTCATGTCGGATACTGTGGCAAACAATAGATTTCTCAACACAGAATCTTAAATTATTTTTTTCTCCACTTTCTTCATCCTGTTCTGATTGAAGATGAAACTCTCCCACACCCATCGATACTCATAACAGTAATTTTCAATTATTTTGGAAAGGTCACCTGTTTCTTGCATAAATCAGAGACATAAAATCTTAAGAAATTGCGGATTTTCCTCTTGGAATTTAGCTCATGGTGTAACCAACAAGAAATTAATATTGAAACATCATTTAGTAACGCTTCTAAGAACAGAATTTTATATTTAAAAAACATAGCAGAATAAATATTGCATTAAGGTAAAAATACAAGCAGTACAATTGCTATACGGAGACCATCCAAAACGTGACAGATTGAGGTCGCAGTTCCGAATGGTTTTAGAAAAGAATTTTATGTCTCTGAAAAATTTCAGTACTCTGAGAAACGCATATGAGCTATAAAATGACAGTTACCTTAATTAAATTTTAAAAATGGTCATTTTAAAGGAAGTCTATAATAATTTTTGGTACTTACGCAATATACCATCGACCACAATTTCGCCAAATGAGAAGACATCGCCAATTCGAAAAAGGTCGCCAAATGCTACCATCGTTATTATTTCTGTATTCGAACGTTTCCACTATTGGCTGATTATCGCGCATTTGATGACGTCTTTTGATTTAATGAAATTGGTGGACGATATAATACATACGCATTTAACTTTTTTATAAATATCAATTTCATAATTTAAAAAACAAAACATTTACTATACAATTCTTAAATAAAAAATATTTCTAAGATGTAATAAACATCGATTATAGATTAAGTTTTACAGCTAAAATCTGAAATTAGGGTAAATAAGGTTAGGGGGATCCTTTTATTCATTATACATTGTTTATAATTAAATAGTCTCTTTTTAAAACAAAGTGTTATTTCTTTTAATAATTATGTTAAGTAATAATATATCGTAATATGACACCCATTAGTTTGGCTTCTTATTCATATGAAGTTTTAAATAAATGTTTTTTTTGTGTATTTTAAATTCATTTTAATCTTCATGTTTCTCACTATTGTTTTTTTAAAATAATCCGAATACTGTTTTTTTACTTTTTACTGTAAGATATTTTACTTCTTTATTTTATTTTTGGGGTCAATTTTGCCAATTTCAGTATTTTATCAAACATGAACTAGTTGAATTTACTTCATAATACAGATAGAAAATAGTCCAAATACGATGAATTTCTTATATTTGTGAACCACCATCAACTGTAATGAGAGTGATATTAGCAATTAAAGCCTTTTTTTAAAAAAATTAAACTGAGACTAAATAAATCAAATATTTAGGATTTCTAAAAACAAAAAAACTCAAAATTTAAAAAATCGTGCACCATAAAAGCATGTTTCTTCTTACATGTACTGAGGCTAGCTGACAAAGCGTGAGATCGCAGGGATTTCTCAATACTTCAGGAAGTCATTAAAGATATATCCATAACAATGTGGCAAAAATGTAAAGAATTGATATTTCAGCATCTTTTCATTTTTAAAAAAGGTGTTCTACAATCAACGCATAACAAATGTATTTGAATAAAGAATTATTTTTGGTGATATACCACAGGCTGGTGGCTTTAAAAGATTTAAACCACGATGATAAAAGTGACAATCCATTATTTTAAATGTTGGTGTTCTTAAAGTATAACTATCATATTTATTTTTTAAATTTAATGTATGTTGTTTGAATGAGTTTTTTAAGGGAAATTCTCCAAATATCTTTTGAGTTTCAAACAAGCAATTATATTTAACAGGTCAGAGAAAGAATTATTCTCATAAAAATTCTAGTTGCCAATTAAATTTCCATAGCCTTCCGCATTTTTATTATCATTCTACATAGCAAAAGTTAATGTACGTCATTTTACTTGCATAGTAAACAACATGACTTTTAAATGTAGAGCGCAATGAGTGCTTTAGAATTTTTAAATACTTTGCTGTATCCTAATTAAAATAAAGTAAAAAATTATTTATATAAAACACTAGCATAACTATAAACTTAAATTTAGCAAATTTTATATAGAGAATAAAATATAATGCTCAAAATTTTGGTAATTTTCATAGAATTTGAACGGTATATTATTGATATCTAAAGTAACTGAGATGACTATTTACTATATATATTGAATACGGTTATTAATTAATTACGTAATTTCGAATAGTGCTGCTCAAAAGTTCGTAAAATAATTCAAGAAAAAAATAAACCTCTTTTTCCCGCTAATACATAAATGATACTGTCAAACAAAGCTTATACAACGTGTTTGTTTTTGAAAGCTGTCTATTATAGTTGTCTTCTGTACTGAGGAAGATTAAGTGGTTTTGAAAAAAATAGTCTAACTAAAAAATAATATTTTTCAATTCTATGTATTTTTAAAGGAAAGCTGTGTAGTTGCTTGCCAAGTTATGTTACTTTTTATTGGCGTAGTCTGACAGACCGTATCATTTTAATCACCTTATCATATGTAATTTCCTTTAAGACATGTTTTAGGTTTCAAAGATTCAAAGCTACAACGAAAGAGTCGCTTAAGTCATTTTGAACAGTACTTGTTAAAATCGAAAAGTCTAATTGTTTGTCAAACTCAACTATCTTACGGTGAAAAGAAATTAAAAATTCTAATTTTTAATCAATTGAAACAAAATTTAGAAAATGAAAGTTACTAATTAAACAAAAAAATAAAATAAATATCATTTACACATTATGTAGCAGTATTTTTCTTAACTTTTTAAAATCGATCACAATTAAAGATATTTAAATTATTTTTTTAAAAATAAAATTACGATTAATTCGATGATTTAAAATGGCTTGCAATTATATCGTTATAACTCAAGAAATTTAAAAAGTAACAAATAAAATAATTTTTTTTACAATTTGTTTCAAAATTTACTGTTTACAATTGGAAATATATCACTTACTAATTAAACTATATCATTATAATTTTCGAAATATAGTTAAAAATTCACTGGATACTCAAATAATCACATCAAAAGTGTAGTACGAGTACAGCTGAATAAATATAATAACGAAATTTGTTAATAGCTATGAAAGAATGCACAAATAACTAAAACAAAGATTTATATTTAGTTTGAAAGAATATGATTACTAATCTATGAGGCATGGGGAATTACATATCCAAAGATTCTTTAAAAGCAAATTTCTACATACAATAAAATGGAGCAAAAAAATACTAAAATTTTATAAAGAAAAGAAGAAAGAAAAAGAAAAAGAATAAAGAAAGAAAAGAAATGATTAATCGTGCAAAAAACGTATCAATTGTTCATTGTAATTCAAATGTATTTTACTAATTATAAGTTAATAATAAAGAAAATTTTTTGAATTATTAATTGAACTATTATATTAATAACATTATAGTAACAATATTAAGAGAAAGAAATTAGTATCTATCTATCTGCGAAAATATTGTTAATATGTTTAATATAGCACAAACTAAAACTAAATTCTAACTTTGTTCATGTAATTGAAACTAAAAATTTTAGGTGAGTATTATGAGAACAACTTTAGGTTCAGCTTTTTTTCATTTTGATACTTTTTCACACACATTTATAAAAATAAAGAATTAGAATAATTTTTTTATAATCTTGTTTTGTATAGTTTCCCTTCACCTACGTATTCTAAAAGCTTTCAAAAGCCAATTTTCCTGTTTCCTCAATTTCATTTAAAATGTTTCAGTTACTTCAGATTAAATTACGTTATAATTCAAAAATTAAAAGGCAAACATTTAAAACGTTTACTGGGGCTTTTAAAGACAAAACCATTACTTCTTTTCTCAAAAAAAAAATAATAATAAATAAAACTGTTATATATGAACGCATTCGAATTTCTTTTTTAATTTCAAATCCAGTTTTCTTAAACATCTTAAGCAAACAGGAAATGTATAATTTCAAGTGGTGGGTGCAATTAAAATGAATTCTTTTTTTATACTTCGCAGTTCATTAAAATCAGGAAGTGAACAAAGGTAGCAAAATAAAATTTTATTTTCACTATTTGTGTTTTTACTTTTTCAAATAAGTTATATACAAAATTTCATTCAAATATTAACTTTTTACTTGAGAATTCTATCTCAGTTTTATTTTGAGAATAATTATTACACTTTAATAATTTTAAAAACAGAGTTCTTTTACATTCACATTCTTTCCAAAATTATTAAGTTATTAAATTACACAAAATAAAAATTGTTATCTTTATAACCAGATGAAATTTAAAAATCAAGCTTATTATTAGACACTTCGAATACAAATTTTATTTATATGTAAATAGATTAAAAAATTGGTGAGAAATCTTAAGGAAAAAAATACTTTGTATATAATTACAAACGCGATGAAGCTATTTCTTTAAAATACTAAATTCAGGTTTAAGCATAGAATAATATAAAAAATATTTTTTTCGTCTAAATAAATACAAATAATGCACAAACAAGAATTATTTGAAATATTCAAAAAAATTTGCAATTTTAAAATATTTCAACGATATATATTTAGTCACTGATGAAACTGATTTTCAACATACGGCATAAAGATGTTATACCTTTTTACAACGTACGAATCAACTTTAACTGGAGCTATTAATTTAAATTCAAGATATAATTTTTATTTTATTCATTGAACTATAATATGCTGAGAAATTAACAGCAACACATCACTTGAGTTTTTGAAGACCGTAATATCCTAGTATAATGCAAAAATAGAACAGTGAAAAGCAATCAATTCAAAATTTAGAATAATTCCTCAAGTTATCGAAGAATTCAGGAGGAAAAAACAAAACATGCAGAAAAATTCAAATGACAAAAATTTTCGCTTGCTGATATAAAGAATATTAAATGGAATAAACTATTTAACCCTCTAAGTGGTCTGCACTTAAAGTCTTGATATTCTGGAGATGCTTCAAAAATGCACCGCACATATTTTTTGCTTTCAGGTGGGGTTCTCAAAGCGGTTGAGCCGTATTTTTAAGAATGCGGCTCGGCCGCTTTTGGGAATCTTGCTTGAAGGCAGAAAAAGCATCTCTGGAATGGCGGAATTTTACGTGCAGACCGCTTGGAGGGTTAAATAATTTTAAATTCAGTTTTTTTAAAGCTATCGAAGGAAAATATCTTAATAATTGCACCGAGAATGATAAACACTTAGCAACAGTTTTGTAAAAATATATTTCCTTAAAAAGTGAGTTGACTTACAAGAGAAGGCCAACTCGGCCAAATAAGACAAAATAATAATACTATTAACTTCCGTTTATTTGCATAAATGACAGAAAAGATAATGAATCGAATAAAATATCCTTATTTAAAAAAAAACAATGAAAAATATTTATGTGTGAAGAATTTATTTGTGATTAGCTTTTTTTTTCATGCGGTTATTTTAATTACCAGTTGACATTTTGAAGTAACAACACAATGACATTTCGATCAAAACATGAGTTATTTTAGTCATTTAACATCCATTTAAAAAAAAAAAAGTTGATTTTTTTTAAAAATTCGATGAAAAAATAATATTTTCTAAAGTTTTTCCTTTATACTTAAACAGAATTGCGACCCCATATTTTTATTACGCAATTTTTTTCAATTATTTTGAACCTGCAAATCAATTTTATCTTGGTTAAAATAGCACAAAATGATTTATAATCGATTGTTAAAGATGTCCTGGAATCAACATCTAATGCTTTTTTAAACATATTTATAAAAAACACACACACACACACACACATATATATATATATATATTTTTAATTTTTTAAAAAAATAATTTATTTAATTCTTTTTTCCCGGTATTAAAAATTTTCTTACCGAAAGGGGGGAATAAGTTCCGAGTTAAATTAGTGATCAAGAATAGTAGTCAATGCATTTTTACAATGCGATGTCTCTCTTAAAAGTTTTAAGCAAATAATTTTGCAAATATTACAATAATTTTTCTATTTCTTTGTCTATATCCCCCGTAAAAAAATATTCCCGGGGAAATACACACAGTTCAGAAGTTCTTCCTAAGAGATAATATGAAAATAAGTACTAAACGCACTATATAAAGAAAATGAATACTTAATTTTTCTATTCACATATAGCTGACATGATCATTAGGTATTCAAGGAGTTCTCGCTAGCTTTCGGCTTTAAATCTCCGCCAGGAAGATCCAGACATTATAAGAAATTCAAAGCATTTAACATTAAAAGGGGTCCTTTTTTATGAAACTAGAGTCAGATTTTCTATAAAGTAAAAAATTTATTTTCTTTGGTTTAAAATAAATTTTTATCTCAATGAGACATTTCTAACACATCTGAAAAATTAAATACTTTTCTACCCCAAAGAGAATCCATTCATCAGCAATTCGTGTAATTCAACTCTAATTTCTTATATTGAAATTTTTTTAAATGTATTCATTTTCTTGAGCAAAGTATAACATATTTAATTTAATAAAATTTTAAAATTTGAAATTATGTTTTCCCTAGCCAAAATATATATATCAAAGTATATAATATTAATTATATTTTATATTGAATTTTAATTATATTTATTGATATATATATTATATATATATATTGTTCGTATATACTTAGAAGTTTGATTGTTCATTTGTGATTCAAATTATTACACAATATTCTACTATTTATACTATGCTGTTCATCATGAACTCAAATTAGTTTGAGCATAAGAATTTACCAGCTTAGCACTCGTAAATTAATTCAGAATTCTCTAATTTATCGTTTGCTTATTCGTTAAAAAAGGTATTTCGTGAAATCAACTTTTTCAATGTGAAAAAAAATTTACAACTCTTCCAAATTTTCAATCTAAGAAAGTTCAACATCACATAATTCTACAAAAACATACTTGAAAAAAAATTAAAAAGGAACAGCTTCTATTTTTACTTCGTATAAAATGATAATTTACAAATAAACCTATTAAATTCAAAAATCAATTCAAAGATTTGTTATTTAGAGATATAATTAACAGAAGTTGTTTACGGAAAAGGTATTTTTAATGTACAAAAAAAGTGAAAATATTAATTTAATTACTTAAAGCTGCATAATATTTTTTTGATAAAGTTTTTCAATTTTAGAGTATGAAAAAATACCCAGAAGTCATTCTCAAAATAGAATGATTTATTAACAAATGTATATCACCTAAGTAAAACTATGCACACGTATAAAAAAAAAATTTTCATTCTTTTTAAGTTATAATAATCATAGCACTAAGTAACGAAACAATTCTTTTTACAAGCAATAAATTAAAATGAATATTGAGAATTAATTCGAACGTATAAATCTGTCCATTCACGCATATACTCATACACACACATATTCTTTTTTGTTATACTTTTTATTATTCTTTAGCTTTAAATTAAATTTATGGCAAATTAGTATATGATTAATGGCAGTGGCGCATACTAGGGATGGGGATCCCTGGGTCTAGAACCCAACCCCCTACATAGCCCTTGATTTTTTCGGTTGATTATATATCTATGTATATAGAACGTAAAATTTAATTAATAATTAATAATTAATTATATTAATAAATGCTAATTATTTACTCAATTTTATTTTTCACTGTTTCTTGTTCCCGAAAATCGACAAAATCAAAACAATATGTTAGGTGGCGTATTGGAACATGATACTAGAAGGGTGGACTTTGACCCTCCCCTTGAAAAAATTTCCCTTTTGAGCCATGATTAAGGGTTTTATATACATAACAAATTTCTTTTAAAATGATCGTTTTTAGCATTTAAGTTTTAACCCTTTTATGAATTCTCGAAAATTTAAACTTTGTTATTAAATATTTGACCATAAACTCAATAACTATAAAAATTTCCAAACAAATTAAATTGGGGTTTTTTATAAAAAAAGTTAATCTCAAAAATTGTAAAATTGGAAACAAAAAGAAAGGGATGTGGCACATATGGAATGGCGAAACAGCTGTTTTAATACTGTTTTGACATCCTGTAAAAAACATTTTTTTTTTCTCACATCACACGACAGGTCCAACAGGAAAGTGCGCTCCAGTTGACAAAACTGTAACCTATTCACGTTCTCACCAGCTGGACAGACGTACAGATCCTGCGAGGAAGATGGGGAAAAAACTACACCAACAAAACTATCGAGGTTGAATCCTCCCTCGCGGCATCTTTCTTTTGTGTGTTTTCCCGCTCTACAGCAACAATGCGTCGGGGAAATTTGTTCTAATAGTGGGCGGGGTGGGAATCATCCTGCAGGTTCTTTTTTTTTTTCTTTCGTTATTCTTTTTTGGAACGAAATGTTGGAACAAGTGTTATGAGCCACAGGCAGAAGCCGAAACAACTTACAAAGGCTTGTACACATTTGATGACGTAGGTGTGAGAATACTAATTCTTTCATTTACGAAATTTATGGAATTATGTTTGACAACGGATGTCAAAGTATTTATCATTAATGAAAACAGGCTAATAATGTTCATGCGCCTAAGAATGTAGAGCACCGCACCTTTTTAATATGAAAAAAGTTGACATGATATCACACTACGGATTAACGTTAACTCAAAATGCAATGGCCACTTATGGATTAAAATTGGAGCGAGGTATTGAAGAACTTTTTTTAAAAAAGCAGTTTATTTGAAAAAAAAATAGGTGTTTAAGCAATGGGGATTATATAAGGAAACATTAAAATGTAGCACTATATTTGATTAAACATTTTTATTTTAAAGAGAAGCTGCAATCCACACAGCAGTTACGTTTCTTACATAAAAATTAGTTTAATATTAACACGTTTAAAATTAAAGAATATTTTTAATTGAAAAAGGGTTTGGTTTCAAGGCAAAGTAAAACACACAAAGGCAAAAGTAACAAATGAAATTGAATTTGCGAGTAATTTTTTTATAACTTTAAAAAATTATTATTCAAAATTAGTTCTAATTATGTCTTTAAATAGATTTTTAAAAAAATAAAAAAGTGAATTTTTTTAAAACTTTAATTATTTAGTTAACCGTTTTAATAAAAAAAACAAATAGTAATAATTATGAAAATATAAATGATGCTTTCTTCATTAAATGCACAATTTTTCCTAAAATTACAAAATTCTTTATTTTGTAATTTAGAATCCCCAAACATTAAATGAATAAATTGCAATATGCTCTCACTGCTAATCAAAAAGACCTCTCGAAAGATAAGAATTAGCAAAGTCCGAAAAATTAAATTGAAAGTGAATGTAAAATGATGGAAATTGAAACTTTTGTGAATTTTCACAACAATTAATTTCGAAGAGATTTTCCTAAGTTACTTTCAGTAACATAAAAATTCCATCTTGATTCTGTAAAAGTTACAATTTTATAACTATTACTCCTCAGTTGACAATTAAAAAGTATTTCCATCTCTAACAATCTGGAAAATGCTAATTTCTGAATGTTAATGTATGTCTTTTAATGTATTTGATGGGTTTAATCCCTAAAATTAACAATTTTGTAGGGATAAAAAAGGATAACAGAAGTATATATGTATATATATATATATATATAAAAATTTAAACTGGAAACAAATAAATGTTCTTGTGATCACAAATGAGTAACTAATAGTTCTATTAGATATCCCCCTCCCTAAATGTATATTCATGTTAGCATAATGTTATAAAAAGTACTACATTGACGGGCCTGTTAACCTTAGAATTGATCTTGGTTAAGTACAATACGATGATAAATACACTGAAATTACAGATTTTGATGGCATACAAAGTGTACAGACGTTTTGGTACCGATTTTTAAGCCAAAATATTTCTTAAAATCATTTAAAATACAAATTATGCAATTCCGAAATGAATACAAGGTGAAAATTTTTTAAATACATATACATACACTATTTTATGCTTAATATAAACACCAAAGATGAATTATTTTTTGAGAAAATAATAATCTTACGTTGTAAGAGTAAACCTTCCAGTTGAGTCATGATTTATAAAACATTTATCCTTTTATATGCTTCACAAAATTCAAATTATTCTAAGCTAAATCCCCAATAATTCAAATCCTCATGTAGCACGATGTGGAAATTTAGAGAACCATGTAATAGTTTGGATATCATCCTCGTCACTTAACTCGAATGAAACTATTCGTCTGTAATTTGTTGGCTATTCTATCCAGTGCAACGTTAATTAAACAAAATAAAAAAATGCAAGAAGGTATAAACTTTTATAAAATAACGGAAAAAATTTGAAGTGATTGCTTGATTGAGCGACAGCACAATTCACCAGTTCATAAGTAATCGTTGAGTTTTAAGAAGTTGATTGATATGTCCAATAACACACACAAATTTAAGTATACACCAGATTGTGTTACATTTTGCAATACGAGTTAAAGGTTATGCGAGAAAAATCATTTTAAGTAAAGTCAACTTTATAACTGTTATTAAAAATCTTCATGGCTTTTAAATTGGTATTTCAAACAGGAAAGGCATTACGAAGAGTTGTAACAAATATTTATGCTAGTTTTTGTTTCCAAATTTTTATTTGATGAATACAAAATTGTTTCCTATTAATTTAAAAATTAATAGCATATATTCCTGATAAAAAAATGTAACAAATAGATCCCTACGAAGACTAACAGAATGTATTACTCATATTAAATAATAACTTCGAAATGAGCGAATTATAATATATTTTTAAAATGTATACAAAAATGTTCTTTAGTCTGTGCTGCGTTGCTCCTTCTGAATTAGAATAAACATTTAATTAGCATCTTAAACATTTGATGTGAATAATGAAGAACATTTAATTTCTTTTCAATATTGTTCTATAATTTTAGATGAAACACACTATTATCTATTTATTTGATGAGGAACTTGAATTTTAAAGTAGATTATTTTGACGCCTCAAGTATCGTTCCAGTTTTATTTGAAAGGACATATCTTTTAATATAAGTATTCTTAACCTTCAGAATGCTTGGAGAATACTTTCAAAGTAATTATATTATCTTTTGAGCACTGGATTGTTTCCAATTCAGTTTTGTAAAAGACAAAAACGGATAAATAAATAAATAAAATAATACGCATATACCGAACGTTTGAATGATAAAAATACAGTTTGAAACTATTCACTTTAATGTAAAATAATTTCGACTTACAAAAATTCTTAAAATCTTCAATAATATTAAAGCAAAAATCTAAACCAACGTAACAAATATCTATTGCTTAAAAATTATACAGATACTTTTCCTATATTTCAAACTTTAAAATTCGAATTGTCGTTCAAAATATCAAGAAAATTTAATTTTAAATTCTACTATTTTAATTAAAAAAATTTTTCACTCCCTTTATAATCAGTTTATTATAATTTTAAAAAAAAACACAAATTAAATAAAAAAAACTAATGATCTTAAGTCTTTAAAAATAACAAAAAGTAAGCATCTAAACTTGCGTTATACGTATCCATTATTAATTACAAATTATACACATACTTTTTAGCACTTCAACCTTTAATATTCGAGCTATCGTTCCAAATATCAAGACTTTGATTCTGAATCCTATCATTTCAATTTCAAATTTTTTCACTTCTTTCATAACAAGAATTTAAAATAACTTAAAACAATAAGAAAAATTGAAAACAAAAATCTAACGATCAAATTTTCAGGTTTAAATAAATGCTGATAAACGTATATTATTTTAGATTTGCTAAAGAAAAAAAATATTTGAGAAAAAAAACAGCACAGCTATCTTTACATGCGAACCGTTTTTAGGTAAAATTATGAAAAGTAAATTTAATATTACACATTCTGAGTAGTGTACACAGATCCCTCTTATGGGGAGGAGGGGGAAACATTCTAAAACACAGATAGACGTGGGGTAATTAATCCCTATGGTATTTAAAAATTAAAAATCTGTTAGTGTATGTCACTGCTCCTTCCTTTTAATATTAACTATCTTTAATAATTCTAAATGACTTTTCCCTAAAAAATACTAGCTAAACTTACAACTTAACTAATCGATTCGAATTTCTTTAATTTGAGTTTACGTGAAAATTGTCTTTATACTCTTTTAGTTTTAAGATGCCTTATCAACTCTATTTCTTCCTTGCGGTTTGGGACCCCACATTACTTGTGTGTTCGAACCCTCATTACGATGACCTGGAAATCCACAAGGACTTTTAAGCACGTGTTGAAAAAATAATATAGAAAAAAACTCATCGTTCGGGTAGAGATTTTGCTCGCTGTCTTTCTAGTTGAACCGTGAAAATCTGTTCAAGCATGTAAAAGGTTCCAAGCGCGGGTCTTTTTAGCAGGATGCGTTTATTAATGATGGTTTATGTTAGGTGGAGGTCTTGTTTACTTTTCCTTTAAATTTTAATGTGAGTAAATAGCAATGAAAAATAAACATTCAGAAATTGCTCCTAGGAAGAAGAAGGAGGCTCTTAGCTTGAGAAAAGCATCTCAAACTTTGTATCTGTTACTCTTTCTATTTTGTTACATCAAAAAGAATATCGCGTTTCAAAATGGTGCGCGACCCACTAAATATAAAGTCGTTTACAAGAGATTTTTTAAGTTTTTTTTTTTCCATTGGTACTTGTCAAATTTTTACAAGATTTTTGTATGTAAAAAAAATTTAAAGATTTTGGTTTTAAAAAAAAGAAAAACTTATTTTTTATCATGTGAGAGAAACAAAAAAAATATTAGAAAACGTAAATTATACTTCGAAAAGAAAAACCCACATTTATATTCTAATAATTACAAACTGATATGCTAATTCATATAATAATTTACCGACGTATAAAAGGACACGTTTGATTTTGCTACTTAAATTATCAAATTTTTCATTCACACAAAACGATATTCAAACACGTAAGACTTTCACAAACACCCAAGACAATTATTCCGCATACTTTTACTTCAAGTAATACTTTTTTTAAAAATCATTTCTGTTATTAGACAGTTTTTCTAGATATCTGTTATGCTACAAGGCTTTTTCTGTAATATTCGATGTATAAGTATTCAATAAGTAAATTCACTTTCAGGCGGACGGGGCAGTTGTTTTATTTTCTCCGCTGACATATCACACACATCTATACATACAATTCCTATTCTTTATCAGGAATGCATTAAAATGAAAATTAAATAGCATCATAGTATTTCAATAATACATTTAGGGAAATATTTTTTCAATTTTGGTGGTACGAAACGTAAATTTTTGTATTAATTCCAAATTTATAGCTGAAATATAGTTATTTACTATTGCTTGTTTTTTTATTATTTAATCTTATATTTCTTAGAACATTAATTAGTTAGGTAAGAAAATATTAAAATTTTCGAACACTATTAAATTTACCAGATGGCAGGAAAATTAAAATTCTAGTGTATACATTGAAAATTCAGAAGATTAAACAATTCACATTATCGCGATACGAAGCGATTATTTAAATGCGTGTATTGACGTCAAAATCGACGATGTTGACTAAAAAAAATATCGCAATATTTTTCTTTAAAACTATTAATATAAACATAAAATAAATCCATTGTATATCAAATACGGAATCTTTGTTTAAATTCACAAAAATTTTTAGATTATTTAAAAATATTTTTAACAACAATGTATAAATAATTTTCAAAACCTTTTGAATTTGCTAATGTAATTTTCATTAGATTTAATTAAATTAACAAATTTAATATTAGCATTATTATTTGTGAAACACTTTTTCTGTCACTTTGAAATGACATTCGACGCTTATTAATACACTTAAAAAACCGACGGAATGTTTTTTAAATATAAAAGATGTACATATAATAAAATTTACTAATTAATAAAAAAATAACATTTTTTTTGTTATGTACCTAATGATTTGTAACAAAAAAAATTATTAATTATTTTGAGATAAATTGTATAATGATGTTTAATATGATATCATTTCTTCCAGACAAAACCTGTTAAAAATTGATTAACGCAAAATTTTAAGGATCATAGAGTATTTGTAACATTCATATCTTGAAGCATTTTTATACTGAAAATATTTAAACGATAGTACGGTTGTGACTGATAAAACTTGTGCAGTTTAATTTTTTTCATTTTATAGAAATCTTATAAGTTACTGAAAAAAAAATGGATTTGAATACATTTGTAGCACAACAATTATTAGTTATTATTTTATTTAATCCGGCTGGTAGAGTCGTAATGCCGCCCACTCCCTCCCCCATCAAAATCTCCCACCTCCTTTTTTTTTATCAAACTTTTTTTAATGGAGAGTGTAAAAATGTTGCACATAAGAAATACTAAGCAAAATGAGAAAGGAAATGTCAAAAATGGATGTCATAAAAACTAAATAATTTGTTCTAGATTTCTAAAAATTATTTTTGATTTATAAGCATTTAGATGTTGAAAAATTTTGATTAAAATTTATCGGAATTCGAAACAGAAAATCAAATTTTTAAACTTTTGGAACTTTGCATCTTTATTAATTATTTATTCTTATAAATTTAATTAAAAGCAATAAAATAATTGTAGATTAGAGCAGAGAAAAAATTTTCATTTCATTTTTCCCTCCAAGTAATTAGTTAGGTTAACGAAAAATAATTTGTTTAAACGAAAATTCAAAAAGAGTGACGTAAATTTTTAACTATTATTTCCCATTTCTGTTTTTAGAGAAAAATACAAATCTGCTTAGTTTTAAATCTTACGGAATAAAAACTTTTTTTGAAATAATAAAACGAAGTTGGTTTTTTTTTTAGTTTTGCTTATTTTTAAAGAGCTTCTTAAATTTCTCCAAGAAAAGAAGGGGGGAATTTTACTTATATCTAAACACTAAGTTTTTGTTATATATATATATATTCAATTTTATATGAGTTTTTTTCCTCTGTTAAATAAATATCTAAGAAAACTTAATCTTTAAAAAAAAAACTATTCACAACAAATAAAATTCTGATGTCAAATCATACCCTTGATTTAATTTGATTTACAAAAAAAAACTGATTATTGTGATTTCTTTTAAACAAACCTCACTTAAAAAATCTTTTAATAAATTTAATCCTGGAGACTTTTTATTCTTATTGTGACATTTTCAAAACAGAACAAAACTACCTTTTAATGTTTAAGATTTATTTCGTACACTTAACAATTAGTCATTTAATATATTATATATAAACATTAAAAACTCAAAAATTTATAAAGTAATTTTTGTTGAAATCATTTCATTAAACAAATAAGTGTTATCAAAAATTAGATAAGTGGACGATTTACTTTCACATTAAGTCATCTTCGACGATTTGAACTTTAAAAAAAAACCAACTATTAGGAAAGGTATGAATCAGTCAAAATCTTAAACATACATGCAGTTTGGAATAATAAGTACGTTTTTTATAAATAATGGGGGTGTTGTGAGACTCAAAATATAAACGCTTAGTATATTATTTAAATAACTTATTTTTTCATCATTGAATTTTTTAACAAATATTCAGCAACAGATATTTTTTGAGAATTCGACATTTTAATTCGATGATATTTCTAATTTAGAGCTTGGATCAAAAAGATTAAAAAAATTCGGAAATAAAGAAAATGTATGTAAAATAATTCTCAAAAGTGCACCAACATTTATCCGACTGAAATACTTAAATATAAGACTGAAAATGATTTTCCCATATTTGTTATCAACAATCTTTTTTAAAAGGAAATATTCACATTCTGCATGATTAAAAAATACTGAAAATTAACATCTGAACATGACTTACCCAGAAGTTTGCTAAGATCGGCGTTATGCATGTCTGGATGTTCATCCGCCAACCTCTTACGCTCAGATTTGGCCCACACCATAAAGGCATTCATCGGTCGTCGGATTCTCTGTTCCATCGCTGCGGCTGCAGCTGACGTCTTTCCTCCGCTAGAGCCCCGGCCGCCACTTCTCGGAATAGGAGTCGGCACGGGTGAGGCCGGTTCCTCCTCTCCGTCCATGATGGGTGGTGGGCTTTCATCACTTCCGTTCATGTCAATAGGCCAGGGGGTTTGTCCAACTCCCTCTTCAGCAAAATTATCGTATTTGTAATAATGGGGGTTCACCATACCCCAGCCGCCGTCGGAGCCGCGATAATTGTTGTACATCACTGTTTGATGGGGTATAATACCATCATGCCATGATGACGAAATTATCCGTTTTCTAAGAGTTAATCACAGTATATATCACTTATGAAGTTCGTGACCAGAAAAAAAAATCTGAAATGATTTCAAATTAAATTAAAATTTCAATATAGTTTATCATTTAAAAATTGTTACTATCCGTCAAAAAAGTATCTAAAAATTCCATAATCCAGAATGTTCGTATTTTTCTAAAAAAATATTTCGAGTTTTTTCCTTCGATGAATAAAAAAAGTGAAAAGGCACTTATTTCCAAAACAAAATAGCGACAAATCAAAAGGCGTCCTATTATATTGAACCGGGAAAAAAAATTCCGCGTTGCCACTGATACCTTTGGACGAGACAACTAACACATGGGATGATAGATGCAAAATTTTTACACACTAGTCCGTACATACACTATCACGGATTGTGAATGAAGTAAAGATACGAGCTTCACTTACTTCCACGGAAGGGTTGCTTCTCCCGTTAAACAGGTTCGCCAAAGGCTATGCCAAGAGAGCGAACTGCGCCAAATGTGGTCAAATTTGAGAGGTTTTGTTTCATAATTTTCTCTTCTCCTTCCTAATGATTTTCAACCTTTTGTATATATATATATAGGTTTGAATGATTAAAATCAAGTTAAGCAAAGATTTTTAATATTCTATTTTATATTTTAATATGGGTAGAAAAGGGTATAAAAGAAGTATTAATTTTTAAAATTCTATATTTCGCTCTGTTGGTTTTATTTTATAATCATTACATTTATTTCATTCAAAAATGAAATTAAAATCAGCACATTTAAAATTTTATAGTTATTTAATCTGTGTAATATATCAGATTTGAACAAACCTCAAAAATGTAAATGATGAAAAAAAAAAAAATTGCAATAATTAAAGAACAAAAAGCATATATATATGAAAAGGAAATGAGGCAAAATAAAACTCATTACCCCTACTTTTTTTATTTTATTTATTTATTTTCTTTTGTGTGAGGCCGCGGTAGCGATGCACGTGGTTGTATATGGGTGGTTCAAACGTCCTTCCATTGGTGTGGTGTGGAAGTGCGGAGAGGAGGGTGCCAACTCAGGTGTCGTCCTCACCGCTTGACTTTGGTTCAAAATTATGAGATCCGCCTCAAAAAGCCACCGAGTAGCAGAATAGTGTGGCGTTAATATTCACTCGTTCTATTTTTTTTTTTAAATTTTGAATTATGGATTATTTAAAAATAAAAATTTGAAATATAGAAAGTTTTGATTAAATTTTGATGTTGACAAATGTTGATTATTTCTGATTTTAAAAGCAGAAATGCATAGAAAGGGCTAAATTCATGTGACATAGACACGTGATAAATGTAATCACATGTTTCGTGTAAATTAGTTCATAACTTCACTGTTGCCTTCTTTTGCTTTTTGCAGAAGTTTTCTTTTAACAGTACATATTTGGCATTAATAATATGCACAAAGGTAAATAAAATGCATTTTATTTAAGAATACACATGTAGCAAAGTATTCTCCTTTTTTAAATTTTAAAAAACCCTTTGAAGAAGCTTGATATTTGAGCATCTTTACCCTATTATTAATTTTATCTAAATTACTTATTAATTATTAATAATTATTTTATCTAAATTTTACTAGTAGAACAAGTACAACTCTAATATTTTTGAATTCAATGGAGAGCACGTGATCTTTAAGAATTTAGTCCATTGAAAATTATGGGAGTGGGGGGGTGGAGTTGAATGATTTTGAGAGACAATACTACATTCCCTACGATTTAATGATAACAATTGGTTTTTATTTCTTTGATTAAAAATGTTATTATTTTCATCGTATAAAAAAGCTGACAATTTCGTAAAAAAGCAGAATTGTCGTTTGTTTATTTTATTTAATCGTGTAAAACTAACTTGAAAAAGCTAAAAAGAATGTGATAAACCTGCTATTATATCTTATTTCAACGTTTTTTCAATTTTGAAAACAAAAATCAACCGATTTAAGTAACAGATTATGCTTAACCCGCGATCACTCGTGTTGGGTGTTCTGTACACCCCAGCAACAAGAAAATCCTCCCAGGAATCTAAGAATGCGCAGAACGACTATTTTTTCTGTAGCTGCACATTTTAGGACCTTGAACCTACAGGCCTGATGCAATCCCTCTTTCTCGAACGATTGGAATGTAACGACCTTCAAAAGTTTATCTGGGGGCTGAGAACTCCCGCGAGAAGTTGAGCGTATGTATACAGTCTGCTCTGAATGTTCGGAAAATGATTAAAATATTATTTTTCTACTTTCTACTATCATTATCTCATTAGTTATAAAGTATATTTATTACTGGTATATACGTTTTATACTGGTTTATAAAAAAATATAAAATTATGTGTTTTAAAATGAAAATTTTGTATGTTTAGTTTAAATTAATGTTTTTCTCATTTATATGCAATAAATTTAATAATTTTATTTGTACAATACAAAAAACATCTTGTACTTCATAAATATGTATCATAATGACTTAATTTTATATAAATACACGTGTAACGTTATATAATTACACTTTTTTTAAATACACGTGTTAAAAGTTTCGGGTGTTTTCTACACCCCGCGAGTAACGCCGGTAGCAAAAACACGCGCGAGTGACCGCGGGTTAAGATCTATTATGTATGGCCTACAAAATTCTGGTGATTTTGAGTATGCCGTAGGTAAGTTTTGTAACTTCAGCGATTAATACTAAATTAAATGCAAAAGAATTTAATCAAAACATATAATTTTTCTCCCAGCTGTCTTAAAATATAACACTACTGAATTAGTATAACTGACGCATAATCTAGTGAATTTCTGTGCAATTAAAGTATTCAGCTAGTAATAAGAAACTAAAACCCTATAATTTGGGGAATCTCTTATGCACTGTTGTTTGTAAAAAGAACAGTTTTTACAGACTTATTTTCACAATTGAAATATTTATCTTTAAATATGATAGTAATTTTCTCTCTTATTTGAATTTAAGCAAAAAATAAATGACTTGTATAACGCGTGCCGGTCTATAACGCGCATCTATACTTTCAAGGTGCAATTTTTAATTTTTAGGTATATTGGCCGTATAACACGCACCCTCTTTTTTATAAAGGAACCTAAAATGTACGTGTCCGATGGTCTTATGTTTTGAAATCATTAATTCGAGGTATTATTCCAAGCAATGGTGTAGCGTACAACCCCTCATATATCGCAGGGGGGGAGGAGCTCAGGATTCTAGAAGTGCTCAAAATTTATGTTATCTTATGGTTTTGCAGTAAGATTCAGCTTGGAGCCCAAAACTTAATTTTGCAGGGGAAGGGGGGAGGGCGCTAATATTTTTCGTTACACCACTGATTCCAAGTTTTAGAAAAAAAAAATAGTGTACTTCTAAAACTACATCCCTTTAAAAAAACCTTTTAAAAACAGTATTCTGATCTATGTAAAACTATAATTTTTTTTGCGTGCTCATCTCTCTCTTTTTTTATATTTTTGTAGCTATAATTTTATACCCGGCAGATATCACGTACCCGTTAGTTTCCAATGTATTTTTGGTATTAAAAGTGCGCGTTATACGCTGGATTATACGGTAATTATTTTTCTTTCTTAGCCGAACAATTCATTGTATTTCCTTAATTTACAGTATATTTGAAAGTTGTGTAAAATAAGCAATGTATAGTATAGCTTATATAATCGTTCTGCTGATTCTTTTGTGTATGCATGTGAGGGATTCTGTAACGTCGTGAGTAGTTAGCAAACAAGAAAAATTGTCACAGCCTCATTTTAAAATTAAAGCAGTATTTATTTGCTTCATAGGTTACTAAAAAGTCCAATAAATATGCCAAGCCGGCCGGACAGTTCTATTTCACGGGAGTTCAATCCTTTTACCGAAAGGCACTCGCTAATCCCTTTTCTTTTCAGGACTCATCTCCAGTTTTCTCCATCCAGGGCTCTATCTATCTGTCTCCCTCCAGGACGATATCTGTCTCATTCCAGGACTCTCTCTGTGCTCAAAATCAACCCCTTTTAAACACTAGGGGCGGGTCCACAACACGCCCTCGTCTTCCTCATTGGCAGGCCAAAAAAAGATCTGCCCTCGTCCCTGGGCCACATTCGTCTCCTATTTGTGCGGCAAACATATTCCTGGTCTGTCTGGAATCTAAGGGCGCCATAATTCTCATCTAACTTCTGAACACTCTTATTCATCACACCACCTGGGTTTTATAACACCATTCTCTCGACACCGGACGAGGCGACAGGATTCTTTCATACAGGCTTCTCCTGTATGTCAACCTATTGTCACCGGCTTCCTTTAGATATTGTAACTTCCAGACTCGATGTCGGCGTTTGTCCGAGGTCAGACAATAAACAATGACCCCATGGCAACGTGCTCTTGTCACCTAACGTCTGTTTGGAGCCATAAAACTTCGCATGAATAGAAGAGTGACGTTCACCCCAATCGAAGACGTCACAACTCCTTTCCCCAGAAAATGTCCATTTCACTGGACTGCTCTAGCCTCAGGCTGGTTCAGTTCTTAACATTTCACACCGAAAGGTTGTCTTATCAATGAGACTGACCAGGACAGCAATCCAAGTAACAAATACAATCAAAAGTATAGAAAAATAAATAAATTCAAAATTCTATAAAGCATACACTTTACAACTAAAACTTAAATCCCAAATCTTGGATTATTTTTCCTTTTCTGTAAGTTACATCACACCTTAAATTTTCAGGGTTTTAAAGAAGTTAAATCAAATCATAATATTTCACTAATTCTAAAACATCAAATCGCTCAATCAATTGTGTTAAACATCTGTGAGTATACACATTACTAAGAGACACAAAAGATTTTCAATAACACATAATATCCTTCCACCTTACACACACACAAAAACACTCATACTCCTATAGATAATTCACCCTAGCAAAAATCCAAAGAATTGCTTATTCCCCATCTACCAAATTTCCCAACGATATTAAATAAACAAAAATAAACACCTATAAATTCCAAGCTTGGAAACAACAGTAAAACACATTTTTTAAATCAAGAGGTTTAAATAAAGGGACCTTCTAAATTAAGTTAAATTTTGGCTATCGGTAGGCATTCCACAACCATTATGACAAGTTATTCACAATTCATGGTATTGTCTTCCATTACGTTAGTTATTGAGGAAAATTAGACACTTTAATTGGGAATATAATTAACATGCCTCATTAGCTCATGCAATGAATTTACTAAGTCTATATTATGTGCATGGGACAAATTTTCCGACAGCTCTAATTTACCTTTGGTCTATCTGACTTCCGACCTAACACTATTCAACCATTTTAATACAAGATCAATCTGCTTTACACGATTTTTCCAAATTTGCATCAGAATGTCTATATCGACCATTCGTGATACATCAATCTCCACTAACCATCTCATAATCCGTGTCGTTAAATTACATCCATAAGAAGAAGCGCATACAAACTTGAACCTCACTTTCTTAATAATGTACATGCCAAATGGCATAACGCATGCGGCATACTTCGCATAACTCAACATGAGAGAAAGACGAAAATACCATTTCCACAAATCTAGTACAGTGACCCACGATACCGCGCTATTCTTTTCTACAAAACCTTTCATTTTTAACAAAAGATAAATCTCTGCTCGAGTCACCTGGTTCAAATTCCCACACTTAATACATTTAATACGTGGATACGGGTATCGGCTCACTCTTCCTAACTAAACAACAGGCAGAATACGGTTGGACTGCCCCATCCTATTTCACACCTAAATCTAAGAGATACTCTTTATCCTCTCGTAGCGAATTAATTAACATCGGGGCTGTACAACAAGTTTTGATTTTAAACGGCTTTCCCGTATTTAAATTAATATCTCTCTGCCTTAAAGAAATCGTCTCAGGGTCTGGAGGAAACCCTTCTTTCTTTTTAGTGTTAATCATTCTTAAATAGTTACTTCGATCAGGCGGTAATCTAAAATACAGTTGACTTTCCCTTAAAACACCCTGAAAGTTAAAATCCATAAATAGCTTTACCGAATAGAGAATTTCGGAATCTTTCACTATTCCCTCCGAGCTATTCTCCCTAACCAAATTTGCCAAATCCGGCTTCTTACGGTACAATTTTATTAAATTAAGACGATAAATGGTACTGCAATCTCTTTTTCCGGGTAAATCTATCTCGAAATTAAATTCTGAACTGAAGCTAGACCTATTATCCGTCTCTAAATTGTTTTTATCAATCCCCTTTGGTGTTGAGAGAGTCAATCGCACTGCTAACTCACCTCTCATGCCTCCTCGCACATCTGTATTACACAAGTTTTCTATTTCCCCATTTAACCCTTTAAAGTTCACTGCATATTCCCTTTGAAAAATTAACAAAATAACTTCGAAAATGGCTATTAGACATGATGATGATCATAAATATACAAAGAAAAAAAAATTTAGCATTTTTCAATTTCGAGAAATTTACGGTTTCACAGTGAAACCACTGAACAGTAACGGTCCATTTTTCCTATTCAAACTAAGACCATAAAATTTTTATATTTTAACGGAATTAATTAAAGAAAAAATAATTTTATAAGTTTTTAATTATTGTTTTAAATTTTTCTGCACTTTTATAATTTTAATACAAATTTGGACATAAAATTACATATATTTGCATTACATACTAAAAATAATATATACATATATATATAACTGTTAGATAGTTTGATACATACTCACAGCACAAATCAATCATTAAAAGAAGTTAAATGCAAATTTATAATTAAAAATGTTATATATGTAGAAAATTTAAAAATGATATCATTTCCAGTCCTTGTGAAATTTTTCGAAACATGTCACATTATCATTACTTTTTGCTATCATGCATAATCCGACATCACAGTTAGGGCACATCCATCTCGTTCTGTGAGGTTTCACTCTGGTACTGCAATAAGTACATCTTCTGGATTTGCATTTGGTTGGAATGTGGCCAACATTCTTAAGTCTGTCCTTTTCAGAAACTGTATGTTTCCTGAATTTCAGTTTCACGGGTCCAGAATAAGAATTAGACGCAAACCGTTTTTCAGGAAATTTTTGATGTCCTATTGACACAAGGCCTGTTATTAAATCTAACCGAAAACTTTTCAAGTTGTTATAGTAGGGGGTTTTCTCACCGTGCATCAGAGACCAAAGAATGTATGAATTGACGATTGTCATATCAAACAAATGAAAAAATATACGGTGCCACCATTTTTTGAATTTTCTGTCTATTTCGTACATGGATTTGAGTTGGTCAAAATGGTCTACGTAACCCATATTCTTATTGTAGTCTATAACTGCTTTCGGGCATGCTATTTTAATTTTTTTCCATCTTTTTCTTTCCTTTCAATTTCACAAGATTTTGTGGCTTCATCTAATGTTGCAAGAATATGTACTATTCTCTTGTCCTTCCACTTGATGCAAGCAATGTCATCATTGCTAACGCTCCAGTCAAAGTCTCCTCGTTTCATTTTTTTGTCCTCTAATAAATTTTTTGGTAAGTTCTTTCTGGACATGTTCACTGTACCACATGCTGTGATATTTTGAGTCTCTAGATGTTTTAACAAATCGTAAGTGAAATAATTATCAAAAAAGAGCACATGGTTTTTGCCTAATAATTTTTTACTCAAGTTTCTTATAACACGTTCTCCCAGATTTCTTTCTTCTTCGGTTTTTCCTGTATAAATTTGAAATTCACATACAAATCCACTTGAATCACATCTGATCCAAACTTTGTAGCCTCTTTTGATGGGTTTCTTTGGCATATATTGTTTCAAAGATGATCGTCCTTTGAACTTGATCATACTTTCATCAATTGCCTATTTTTGTCCGGGTTTGAAAACTTTGAGAAACATTTCTGATAAGTGATCAAGGAGTGGGCGCACTTTGTACAGTTTATCAAAATTCTTTTCTGATTTCTTGGGCATCAAGTTGTTATCATTTAAATGAATGTTCCCTAAAATCCAAATAAATTTTCTCACTGGCATCAATCTTGAAACAAAGGCATCGTGTAAAATTTCATTTGTTGACCAAAAATCTCTGTAGCTGGGCAATCGTTTTATCCCCATCACTATATTTATAGCTAAAAAACATAATATATCGAGTACAGTAACAGAAGTGAACGCATTGCCTTTTTGCGTAGCATATAAATTCGTTTGGTATACAATTTTTTCTATGAAACTGATAGAAAATAACGTAAAAAAAATTGAAATCGGTGAAGGATCTTGAAGGGATGTTATTTCATCTGAGGGTCCACTTTGTTCAGTAAAAGGGATATTTCGGATCTTTACAGAGGCTTTATTTTTCCAAGTAACTTTAGATATACGGGACAGTCCTGGCACACTTATGTCATCTTTTTCCTCATCAATATCGGTATTTTCACTTGAAGATGACTTTGCAGTTATAACATCCTCTGCTTCACTGAGCGATGATTCATCGGATTCAAAATCAGAAGGTAAGTTGTGAAATACTTCCAGAGCTTCTGGAATGGTTAATCCTTTTCTTGGCATTTAAAAAAAATTACGAGAAATTACACGTAAAAGCTCTTAAAATATCTTATCACCAATATTAAGAAAGACAAGAAAATGCTAGACTGATATTTCTGTCTTCTCCGAGAACAGCGCAAATACAAAATGCCTAAGGAAAATTTGTCTCTGAGCTCCCAGCCCAAAAATATTGTAACGTCATTTCATTACCAGAACTCACTCTATCTATACATGTCAAGAAAGACGTATGGATTGTTACTTGACCAAATGGTCCATTGTGTCTCCATAAAAGGCACCCATGGTTTGGGGACAACACACGTGCAAACTGTCTTATATAATGTTTTTGAATTACTACTGCTTTCTTTCTTCGCAACTTACAGACACCTGTTCGTTTAAACCATATATAGAACTGAAACTACAAGTTATAACCCCTTTGTGTTGGGTCCCCCTTATCCTATTGACGTAGACAATTTGAATAGAAATGTACTGGTACCAAGGACAATTATAGAAGCAAACTCAGTCTCATTTTCAAAATCACCAGACATGGCGTTCTCCACGCTTTTATTAACTACCGAGTTAATTAACGGCCTACACTTCCTAACCGGTTCACTAACTTCTGCGGTACGGTTTACTGACAAACAATAAACATTTGCGAGATTGACTGACTTCAATTCATTTTCTTTTAACTTATTTCTGAGTTGAGCTCTTAGTCTTTCTAACTCAAATTCCCTAGAGAGTCTACGCTTCTCGAATTCCTTAATTTCACGTTCTTCACGTTCCTTAATTTCCCGTTTTTCCTCTAAAATACCCTCCAACAAACATTTAGCTACTTCATCATTATAATATTTACTTTGACAAATTCTCTTCTTAATTTCCATCTTAGGTAAAGTAATATCAACTTCTACCCCTAATTCTTTCGCAACTTCTAACAATACGTCTTTTCTTTCTCTTAACAGAAACGCCATGATGCACTAATACACACAAAACCGAATCTAAACTTAATCGTTACAAAAATTATACAGACTCAAGGTAAACTAACAATACACTAGACCTAGACTTAACTATATTTCACAAATATGCACAAATCTAAAACCAACACAATAACTTACTCAACACTGTACCTCAACGCTACAAGTATAACTTCAGTATACTAATTTTCACAAATCTATAACCTCAACAATATCCTACACAATATTGTACCAACCCAACAAGTATAACTGTATGCTATAAATTTCACAACTCAAACAAAAATACTAATATCGCACATTTATACACTTCATACAAAACTTAAAAATCTTTCTAGTCTCTTATTGTTTACTAAATTTACCTAGTCTTTATATTCCTTATCTCAAAATTTTACATACAAAAAACAATACTCAGTTGCTGTCCCGAAAATAATCTCAAAGAAAAGACTCACCTTAAAATTTGTAGACGTAGACATAGGAGGACTCAGGAACTCTTTTTACACACAAATCACTTCTTAAAAAACCGCACTCCTCACAAACAGGCAGGAACTCATGACGTCTTGACACTGGGAACTCTTGAAAAACGTCCATCAAAACAAACGGGCAATCAGGTCCTCTTAAATCCTCTTTGATTCATCAGGCAGGAACGGGAGACATCTTTTGTAAACAAATATCTTTTGTGAAAAGTCTGATACACGCATACATATATGTGTGTTTATATCGTTATTGATAATTTTTTAGGCAACTCTTTGTTCAAATATAATACGATGATGTATAGCTTTATATTCAAGTACAGTTGAACGTCGTTTATCCGAATCAATTGGGGCCGGACACCGTTCGGATAACCGAATGCAATCCATGCAGCATATTAAACCGGACACTATACGAATATTGAAAATCATCACATGCGGGAAACATACTTGAAGAAAAAGCAAAATAGGTGCAAAATGTCGCAATTTTACCTTTATTGTGGAAAATAATCACTTATTTTTCGCTGTACCATTGTACACCTTCGTTTTTTCACTGCAAGGTCTCTGATTCTCTTGAGCAGCAGTAGTTGAGTAGGACAGCACTCTGATTGTTTGTACCGCTCTATAGCTATCTGTAACGCAGAAAACGCGTCAGCATTTGATGGGCCCTTTCTACTTTCGTTCTTGTAGTTGTCCTCGTCTTCATCCGTTTCATCGTCGACAGAGTCGGATTCTTCTTGCACGGAAGTCACAATCTCGTCATCATTTAGCATTTGAAATTCACAGTCTTCATCGCATGCCAACCAGGTTTCTACATCTTCTTCATGGCATGCTTGAAATCCTGGGATCGGTTGGAAAATGTCTCTCCCTGTGGTCGTCATTGAAGTTTTTTTCGCCTGCTAAATCTAGCCACAGCCTTTTTCTGACTCTGTCTTTCGAGCGAATCCCACGCTACAGCTAACATGTAGCAGGCGTCCTAAATATTGAGCTTTTCAGCAAAAGCAGTGCAACGTTTGAAAGAATAACGGTAGCGTTATCTTGGCTAATTTAAATATTGAATTTATTTACGTTACAACTATTGAATATTATTTACAGAATTATATATTGAAGTTATTTAACTTATTTAAAGATTGTTAGAGTCCAATATTTTTGTGAGAGGAGGAATCCTTTTTGCCACTACTCCCGAGTAAGTTCAAAGCATCTCTCTTTCATTCTCCGGTCAGAGAGGTTCGATTCCTCGGGGGTCACAAAAGGGGTTGCGAGGTCAGCCACACCTCAACCTTTTATCTGTAGCTGTAAGATGCACGTGTGCATGTTGGTCCGATTCTTCGGGGGTCAAAAGAGGTGACGAGATCGCCCCCCTCCCTTAGCCCTTTCATCGACAGCTGCAAGATGCACGTGTGAAGGTCGTGTCCACAAAAGACGCCGATCCCCGTTGGAAGATACGACGTTACAATATACTCAGATAGACTATATAGACTCATATAAATAAATAGGTAAAAGCAAAAATTATTATTTTGTTATATGAAATTTGCTTCTGGATTATATATATAACAGCAGCATGTTAACTTGTGCGGCCTGGAAGCAAGTTTCATTATAATTATTACTTTTTCCGATTTGATATTTATTTTATTGAATACTTAAAACATTTGTCTATTTTTTAATTCGAATTTTATATTTCGCGATAAAAACATGCAATGCGATTTTTCGTGTTAATTGGCAATTATTATTTATTAGTGTAGAAACTGACTCAAAACATCCAATCTTCGCTTCGATTACATAGTACGGCACATGCGTTTGTTGCGGGATGGCATTAAAATGTGTACATTCGATTAAAGCAAGAGATAAATAACTGTTACGATTTTGAAAAACTAATTTAGTGGTGTGGGACCTCGCGCACTTGTACAGTTGTAACCTAATCGTATATCTGTTCTTATTAATAATTAACAAGTCCCTTAAAAATTTTGATTGTTATAGAAGAATATAGCCCTCTTCTTATTTAATTGAAAAATATGGAAAAGAGTTTTAAAAATGATATGACCGGTGGCAACAGTTTGAAAAAAAAAGTGTGCCCCCCCCCTTTAAGAACAAACAAACATTGGATTTAAATACTTTAAAGTATTTGAAACCAGTACTTTAAAGGTCAGCTAAGATAAATATGGGAGAAACTTGCATACATATACAGGGTTTGTATATATATATATATAATGAAAAATATGACGCTGTTATACTTATTTGAATCATAATTTGGAATAAAATACAATAAATCTTCATCAGTGGCGCGGGGTGGTGCAGGAATTTTCGGGGCCCAACCCCTGATGTTATGGTTTTGAAATACTTTATAATATCCGTCTTGGGGCCTATTGCAACCTACCTTTTCAAGAGGAGGGCTAGTATTCTCCTTTACGCCATTGATCTTCATTAAATATTTTTTCAGAATAAGAATAACGGGCAAAAACTATTGTTAAATTTTTTGGTTATTTCTTTAGGATTTTATTCCTCGAAGAGATATCCATTTAAAAAATGGCTGAAATATTCCCATTATTCCCTCGAAAATATATTTGAAACAATTTTGTATAGGATAAGTGTGTAATAGATTTCAAAACAATTTGAAAAACAAGATAAGTCAATTCGTCTTTACCATCTTGTATGTGTTTTTGTTTATTTAGGAAGTGTTTACATCTTTGCTTATGCTTTCCACTCAAGCATATCTGTTGCACGCAAGGCGCTTTTCTTTAATTTTCTACCTCTTTTAAAATGTAGCAAATTGAGCGATTTGTGTAAACTGTAATAACTAAAAATTTTTTTAACTGAATATTTTTTTAAATAGAAGGTAAAGTTTAAATAAACTCGAAGAAAATATTTTAAATAATATTGAAGAATATATCATTAATCGTAATGAAACTAAGATGAAACAAGTTTAAAATATACGTTGGATTTGAAACACATAATAGTTAAATAAATATCCAATAAAATATTCAAAAATCTTTTTCTTAGGATTTGTTATAAGAACGAGTTTCCCATTTTTTGTTTGGTAAATAAAAATTTCTAAGATTCTTTGAAATATCTGAATATTTGAGTTTTGTCTCATTATCATTATTAATATCGGTATGGTGATTTAAGGTATTGTATCACACACACACACTCTTTATTATCATTCTACCAGTCTATATCCATCTTATTATTATCAACTAATAACCGTAAAATTCGGCGTGTCACCTATGCTTTCAAGCTGCAACTTTTGATTTTTATGTATAATCACCGTATAATGTGCAACCTTTTTTTGACGAAAAAAACCTGAAATGTGTACAGGCGCAATGCTCTTAAGTTTTAAAATCATTCATTCGTGGTATTATTCCAAGCTTTAAAAAAATAGTATACTTCTAGGACTACAACCTTAGAAGTTCACAACGATAAACATTTCTTTTAAATAAACGGTATTTCGATCTAGGTAGAAGTCAAAAAATTTTTCTATGCCCATCTTCTTTCTTAAAAGCTATCGTTTATATACCCGGCGTGTAACACGCACCCGTAGATTTCGATCTTATTCTTTGTGTTAAAAATGCGCGTTATACGCCGGATTTTACGGTACTGATAAATGTGTGATTTCATACAGCAATACTTTGAAATATACAGAATTACATTACTGACCATCCAAAATACAAACACGATAGACAAGAGAAATCAAAACCAAGGTTATCGAACGAATAGTATAAAATAGAGGAGAGGGATTATTGAATTGATAACCCCATTTGACTCGAAGAGTATGAAGAATTCAATGTTTTGTATAACCGCGATGAGAGGGCTAAGGCAGCTGTAAAACTTTGTGTGCCGTGAAAAATTGTTGAACATTATGGATCGTGTGAGGTCTCACTTTGATTTGAAGAAACCTTTGGGTTATTGTGGAGGGACCTCGTGTGCGGTCTTGCATTGTCTGGTTGAGTGGCGTACATAGACCTCTTTTATGGGGGGTACATCTAAAAAGCCCATTGGCTTAGGTGAGAATCTCTTTCTGCATGGTCACATGACACTTACTTGAATGTTTACTATTCCATTTTGAAAGCAGACAAGGGATACTGGTAACAAACCTCGTAATTTTGAACCATGGTCAAGTGATGAGTCTATAGTAAAAACTAAAAATCTATTGAATTATGGGGGATTTGAACTCCCTCCTCAATTGTACACCACTGATCTCGTCGAAACGTAGCCGTAGGTAAACTTTTTAGGTAAGGAACAATAGGCTCCAAAGCTTCAGAGACCTACGATGGAAGTTAAAAGCATACCGGCATTTCACTAGAGAGTTGCTGGGAGTAAATACAATAGCACCTGTAACCATAACAGGAAAATCTCAACTGATTGACAAAGAAGTTACATAAATTATTGCCCAAACTGCCCTAATGTTCAACTGTCTCTACAGCATGTCCTCAGCTGCCTAGCAATTCAAGCCAAGTTTTTCCAAGATCAGCCCAGAAGATCCAGAAGATTTAATTTTCTCTGATAAAGCTGTTGAGGTTTCTGTCTTCAACAGCTTCGGAGCGATCTAAAGCTTCTTTTTCTTTTTTATTAATCTGCACATCATGGACACGCCACCAACAACCATAACACTGGATGAGGCTTTTGAGCGGAGACCAAATTGTCTGTGAAACAAGGTAACGGAGGTATGAAAAAGTCATTTGTAGGCATACATTTTTGCGCTCCCGGAAGAAGAGGGGCTTCTGGGAAACGTGCGTGGTCAGGATTTCCATGTCCACAAAATAATATTTTTGAAAAAAATTATTTAATTAAAATTTTACTCTTAATAAAGTTTTCAGCTCCTTCAAAAACTGAGAACTTTCGAAGTCGTTTTTATTTTTTTGGCTCAATGTAAAACAACCAATCCAAAATATTATGATGTTAGATATTAAACTCTCGAAGTTAGGGGAAAATTTCTAACAATCATGCCGAAAGCACTTTATGCTGCATCACGAAACGCACACACGCACACCCACCCACACAGTATATATTTGTATTTTTGACTTTTTAAATTATGGTTTGTAACACACAGATTTTTTTTTGTGCTTGCGCTGTTTAGTTTTATTACAGAATTATACATCAGGTGCATTTTAAATTTTGTTGCTCAATAAAATTACATGTGTATATAACATTCATATACATACAGGAACGTCTTAAACTATGGGCCAACTGAGCCTAGGGCCTTGGCCGTAATGGGGGACCTCGTCTTGTTCTCGACTTAGCCTTAAGAAGATCATAACTCAAATAATTTCAAAGGTCAAATGTTATTTCCGATTGTATTCTCCGAAAAACTGGGGATATACGGCGATATGTCAACTGGCTACATGCGGTGACCGTCGTCCCCGTACAGCCTAGGCCTACCGCCATATACCATTATTACTCATGCAGTCAAAAGGCTGCAGTCGATTGAGCTGGTATGTACGATTGTAAATCATGCACATTTATTTGTTTCGGGTTATTGTTTTTACAATTATTTGACAACATATGCTATGTACTGTTTACTTTTAAGGATCATAAGTGGAGCTATATTTGTGTTTCTGGGTCCCTTCTTTTGAATAAGGGCCCAGGGCCTACTTTTGAGTAGGGGCCCAGAGCCTCAAGAAGTCTTAAGACGTCCCTGTATGCATAACATAATTATTTTATGTTACACAGTATATCTTACGTATCTCCAATTTTATAAATGGGAAGTTTATCTTTTTACGAATTTTTGAGGAACGTATCAATCGTGTATAGAAAGAATTGAGTGCTTAGAAAATCCCTTTATAAACATTCTTTTAAATATTTGTCTACTTAAACGGCTTTCTATCTATCGCAATGTGTCGTTTTTAGTTTTATATAAAAACGAGAACGACTACAAATATTTTATTTTCTTATACGGTATCTACTTATAAAGAACTAATTGTTTTCAAATTACACATTTCTTCAATGATTATAAGGTTGATTCGATAAATATCAAATTTATTCTGTGGAAGAAAAGTTATTCAAAGTTAGCTTGAATTTTCCGTAGGCTCCTTCCTTGTATTATAATTATGTCTTCTTTAAAAAAATTGGAACAAATCATTCATAAATAACGCAGAGGATTCATAGAAATATCCAATTATTGCGCTCGATTTTTACTTCTCATTTCTTCTGTATCTGTTTCATCCTCTCTCCCTTCAATTTCATAAATATCTAGAAATTTTAAATAATTCCTCCAATAATCACACAAAAAAGTTCTAATCATTTATTATTTATGTTAAAGAAATAAAAAAAATTGTGCGATTTTCTCCTCTCACCTTTGTCACCACAAAACTCTCCGCTTCAGATAATAATCTTCACGCTTCTAAGCTCGTATTTTTTACAGACCCTTTGAACTATGGCTAATCAAAATAACTACATTGCGAAAACAACAAACAAAGGCTGACGCACACTTTTAGGTTTTTATTTTCTTAGATTGATAGATTGTCCATAGCCTAATTTTTTTGGCACATTTTCCGAAGTAAAACTTATTTTAGAAATAGGATTATGTAACCAGTTACAGAAATTTAAATTAAGTTTTTTATGGTACTTACGTACTATCGCAACCTTATACTGGTGATACATACGAACTAGAGCAACCTTATTGGCGATACTTACGTACTATCGCAACTTTATTGGTGACATTGAATAAAACAGCACGAATCCTAAAAATGGAATATGCTGAAGGGAGTATGGAGCGCGTAGTCGAAAAATACTATGTAAAAAATAACAAGTATAAATAAATAATAATAAAAGAAAAAGAATAACTAATTCTTATTATTTAATTAATTAATTTTATTCTTTTTATTATTATTAATTTTATATAATTAAATGATTTTTAATTTTATTATTACTAATACGGTAAATCTCAGATTCGCATATTTTAGTATTCGAGCTTACCATATCAAAGAACGGTTGAGCTTAGAATTGTGGTAAACGGAGAAATACAAAACGAAGCAAATGGTTACCAATTTGGTGAGTTATCTTGAAAGATAATACATAAGTACCTTTTTGAGTTATTTTTATTAGACGTCATATAAGCTAGACATATTTAATAAATTAATAGTGATGGACATTATAATTTTCGAATCCTAATTAAGTGATGAAATGACATATATATACATTTTACTGATAACTCCTTTTCTGTAGTTTTACATGTATCATCATTTAAAATGCAATTGTAATCAATGGACACAGCGGCAACTTTTATTCTATATTATTTTCTCCCAAATAAAACTGAGACTCGAGCCAGTAAACTTACAACTGTCAATTCAAAGTTTTAATTGCGGTTCATTTTTTCAAAATGTGACACTGAGGAATTTAGAGGCCACAGTAGCCTTGTGGTCATGGTCACGAATTCGCTGCCAGCGTTGTCAAGTCGTGGGTTGGAGTCCTGATGCCGCTGAAGACACGCCATATAAAGGGGCTGATGCAAGTTAATTCTATCATGGACAAAGTTCTCACGTTGACATGATGTGAAAATTAGGAGAGGAAAGGACAGCTTAAGATTCGTCTCCGTCAGTTATTCGTGGCTCAAAATTATGAGGTGCGTTGCCAATAGCTCTTGAAATGCTTTATAATGCGACGTAAATAAACATTTACTTGAGACGACAAAACCTCTCAAGGATCAAATTCAATCGGATACAAAGAATAACAAGTGGAACTATATGGCAATTTGAGATACAGTTAACAGCTTATATATTTACTATATTTCAAGATCATGAAATCAATTATTAATAACTCTTTGCCTAAGTCAAATTTGGTGATAATCAAAGAGAATCTCAGTTATTCTAAAATAATATGTATATATATACATTCGATTTTCTATTTAGCGAATTTTTCTAGATAGCGAACTTTTTCTTGGAATTTTGAAGATTTCCCGATTCTGTTCGTAAAATAACCTCTCTATAGCGAAGTGTATTTTCTATATAACGAACTTTTTCTTTTGTGATTCAATTTTTGTTCTCCCCTTTTTTTATTCTGAAAAAATTTCCATTTATTCTCTCTTTAATACACTTTATGGAGGTCATTAATCTTGAACTGGTTTTACTAGAACTAACTCGCCGAGAGCAACAGAGTTCTGGACGTTTCATCCAAGAAGTGCAGCTTTTAACCCCTACTGCCTAGTTCACTAGAAACATCTTCGATATCCTCTTTCACCCTCAGTGGAGTCGTCCTGTGTCCCCATGTTCAACTTATAAAATAATGTATGTTTAATATTACTCTTATATGCTTTAAATTATAAAATGTCCTTTAATTTCATTAATTTTAGTACAAAATTATTTTCTTAATATTGAATTCTTCGACATTCTTTTTTCTTGTTTTCCTCGCAGTTTTACTTTCTTTCTTTTCTTTTTGTGATGTGGGTAAGATATATAAAATAAACATATATTAATTTAAAAAGAGGTGTGCATAATTACTTTTTTTAATATATAGTGTTTATGAATTTAAAATTTGTTTTATGTGGTTTATATAAAGTATATTAAAAGATGAACCTCTATATAACGAGTTTTCCATATAACGAACTTTGGCCGGTGTTGATTTATTTAGATAGTTGGCATAACTGATTTCAGGAAAACATCTTCAGAATAATTAATTTTCAACTTGTTTATTTACACACACATAAAAAACGTAGATGGACAATCATAGCTATTTGGTAAGAACACGAAAACAGACACAAGCGACATAGGGGGAAGCAAGCGGGACGATTACATGGTGAAGGCAAACACAAAGAGAGTGATCACAAAGGATTTTCACTTTTTATATCTAGCAATGAAGACCCTTGACTCCTTTGTAACAACAGCTCTGATTGGTTAAAATGGGCGGGAAGATATAATTCCTGATATAATAATATTAATTGATTACGATTAAGATTAGGGCATTAGTTTTGAACATAAGAATTAAATGTTTATTTAAAGATTACTAAAAAAGAGGTAGTTAAAATGATGCTAAATGGAATTATTACATTTATATATATACAGTAGAATCTGTTTTTGTGCGGTCTTTTTTTATGCGATTTTATTTTTGTGCGAATTTTTTCTGTGCAATCTTTTTATGCGTTGCATGAATTTCAATGGATTGGTGCCACTGTAATCTTTTATATCTATTTACCAGTGGCGTAACGGAGAATGCTAGAACTCCCTCCCCCTAGAAGTCAGGTTTCGCCTTTAATATTTTATAAATTGGTAAATACGTATTTAGCATTAGTCAAGCCTTGGGCCCCTAGAGTCTTGCCTCGTGATGTGGGAGTGTACTTTACGCCACTGAAATATAGACACTTCAAGACACTCTGTTCATTTGTTATAAACAATCTCCTGACAATGTGCATTCAGTTGCTTTCTATCAATGCTCCAGCAGCCCGTGCTTGATTGAAGACGTAACTTTCAAAATGACAGTGACATTATCAATAATTTGATAGAATGAAGACGGAAAAAAAACCGGGTTCGAGAGTGAAAAAAATATAGGGGACCCGCTTTCTAAAAAATTGGGAAAAACATTTTCTTCTAAATACCAAAAAAAAGGGGTAAAAAAATTCCCAAAAGGGCTTCAATCATGTACATTTGGTTATAGTGCATTTAAAAAACAACTGTGTGACCACCCGACCTTCATCAAAAAAAACTTATCTCTTACTTTATGTTCCCAAAAATAAATCAATTGAAATATCCTTCAAGTGACAAAAACGTTTTTGAACTTATTCTTTTTAAGGATTTTGGGAAAAGTTGGTAGCAATGTTATGTATTGCTTTTTGAAAACTTATCCGTGTATACAATGAGAAACTATATGTTTTTAAAATAGCTCCATGTGTAATATTTAATTATTTTTTTGGTTATGGAAGTACTTTTGCATAAATTTCGTAAATAATTGGCATATTTTATAAATGCGATTTTTTTATGCGGTCCCTATTCACCGTATAAATTTTTTTTGTTTAGGTTGTTTTATGTGAGGATTTATGAAATTTTTGAATATTTTTTTTGTGCGTTTATTTTTATGCGGTCCTTATCTACTGCACAGAAACAGGTTTAACTGTATTTATATTTGGATAGATGTGTAAATATTTTAAAACTCATTTTTTTTTATCGTTATGTGTAGTATACATACACTCTGAGCAAAACTTCCGAGGGAGAATAAGTGTTTATTAATGTCGCATTATAAAACAACAAAAGGGTCTCGTAATTTTGAACCATGATTAAGTGATGAAGACGATACCTCTATCTTCAGTGACACTAGGCTCAAACTCATAACATGCCTGCCACGAGTCAGTGGCCACTACCATTAGATTTCCACTTCCCCTTCAAACATACAGAGCAATTTAATTCATGTAGGTAAATTTCTTTAATAATTTCTCTCATAGAAAACTTTTATTACAAACAATTAATTTTATTCACTTCAATAGTAATAAAAATCCGAGCCAACAAATCTAAATTAATTTTGATGACTAGGTTGAACCGAAGTGGAAATAATTTTCACAAATATCTTCCATCACGAGATAAAATCTGTAAACATTCCTCAGTACATGAGGTCGCTGGGAACGATTGAAGAAGCATTAAAGCGTAAAGCACAGAAAAAAAGCAACTAAAAAGTAAAAGCTTTTCAACCCGTTTTACATTCTTTTATTTTTCTCATCTTTTTTTTAGATAACCCCAGAATTATTACAGTACTTTTCCATTTATTTCCATAGTGGTGGCATTTGTAAGTGATGTTTTAGTAGCACCCAAATACAGATAAGACATTTAGATGCGCTTCACAGAAAAATTCACTTTCGATCCTAGCAGTAATATATCGCACTGCACGCTCTATGGTTTTTCCCACGCTGCTTTCTCGAACGAAAAAAAAGGGAAAATGGGGGAAAAAATAATAAACAAAACTTTAAAAAAAAGAAAGAGAATTAACCTTTTTGTTGAATAAGAGGACCCAAGAACATGTTTTGCGTGATCTAATGTTAAATTCTTATGTAAATGAGTTCTAGATGTAATCACTTTTATTATGTTTTTCGTAAGTAATGCGCTTACATCTCAATTTGTATTTTAATGTTTTAGTTGAATTGCGTGAACAGATGTGTTAAATTGCATCATGAATCACAAATTTGCATAAAGACAGTGTTTTACTTTATCTTTATGCCCATTTAACAGAGAGCTGCATAAAAATTAAAGAGAAAATTAGCTCTTTTTTATCTCTTAAAGAATTTGTTATATCGAAACCCCTTTCTATTTTCCATTTTGAGTTCATGAATGCTTTATTAATCCTCTTACATTTGTATTTATAACTAAAATCTAAAATTTTTTTAAAAAAAATATATATAATAATCTAAAATCTAATTTATTATTTGAAAATAAAATAAATCATTAAAAAGAAAAGAAGTTAAAACACATTTATTTCTTACCCACTTGCCTCTTCTGATCATCAAGAGCATTTTTAAATATTTTTTAAAGACAAAACAGCTTACTATATTAGCGACGGACCTCGTAATTTTTAACCTAGGTCAAGTGACTAGGACGGGGTCGGCGGATCCTCCCAAACTCCCCCCACCACACTATCGGGAGGACTAAAGTTTATCAGCCCCTCTACACGAAGAATCTATAGTGACACTAAGGCTTGAACTCATGGTGCACCGGCCACGAGTTCGCGACCGTAATCACTAGGCTATAGCGAACACCCCTTCACTTCAGGGAGGTAACTAAGTTTTTTCAAATTAATATTTAAAACTTCAGTCAACTCAGAAATTTTAATTTTGTTTTTCCGAGAGATAGTAAAAAAATAATAAACAGTGAGAAACTGAAATAATTTATTTTTGACGTAAGAAAAAAAAAAAGCTAAGTTTTAAAGCTATTTTTGTCTAGCCTGTATATATTTACGGAGATGGTATATACAAGATGCAGAACTGAAAATCAAGGAAAAGTAATTTGGTCATGTAAACTTTCTGAATAGTATTTCACCTATATAGTCTCAGCTTGATCTTTCAAAGCCGATAAACCATAAAATCAATTTTTACCGAATTTTTTTTTTTTTTATAAATATCTGATTATTTTCCAGTCAAGTCCTTTCAATAATAATAATAATATGAGACAGCAATATTTTTCAAAAGCATAAATTTTAAAGTGCGATTCAATGAATTCCATGTTTCAGTTGTATAAGATTACTAATATCTAAAATTCTAATTATTAATTAGCTTTTAAAAAAATTTTTTTTCCTGAATTAATTTAAAAAAAAAAATTATTTCACACTGTAATATACATAATCGAAATCTATTGCGTTAAGGTTTTAAAGCTATTATTTTTCTATTTTGAAAATTTTTTCAATCAAATATATGTGTGCATGTGTGGCGAATCGCATTAAAAATGGGAACTGTTATTCCTTTTCCCCCAACAAAAGGAATTCACAAAACAGGTGTTTTGGGGGAAATTTTAAATTTTGAAATTAAAGGGGGTAGGGCCGGGGGCTTTTTGGGGCAGAATTCCAAAGGAAAAATCTAACGGATCCCCTCAATCGGTTACGTAGGGATAGCCTACGTTCCCAGTCCGATCAGAGATATATGACGACAGGATTATTGTATCGTATGATTAAGCTCAATCTTTTTTCATAGAAACAAACACTAAGCTTAACTACGCTTACAAAACAACGAAATGGACTCTCCCATTAAAGCCTCCCTAACAATTAAATGCTCCTGCAAGCCAAGTAGTTTAATAGTTCAGGCACTTTTTAAAATGTGCTATCCAAATCAAAGGTCCGGTGAGTTACTTTGCCCGAGAGATCATCTTTATTTGTTTCTATAGCAACCGGAAGCACCCGAGACAATGTAGAACTCGAGTTTTTCTGTTTCGCCTCTTTTTTTCCTTCCTCTATTTCTCCTTTTCCTCGGCTGATAAGTTCTGCTAGTTCCAATTTTTGCCTTCCCCTTTGGGAAATTTATGTTTCTGTTTTTTTTCTACATTTAACATATTGACACGCTTATAAAAAATGGGGCTGCTTTTTAAAATTTTATAGTCCATACCATTTTTGAAGGACGTGGACAAATCCATTCTATATACTAGGTGAAAATAAAATCATTCTTGTGAGAACGGTATATTCAGAAAGTGAACGAACATTTTATTAAGGGGAGTTGGAAACCTCTCTCTATATATATACTGACAATGTTAAATTGGCTGTTTTTGATGTACCTTTTCTCAAAATCTGTTATATGAACATGCTTGAAATTTTTCACACAATTAAAGTACCCCTTTTTCATTATACTGAAATGAGCAAAAAGCTGATTTTGAGTTTTTTAATAATTTGGAAATATTTTATCAAACATTGCGAAATTTGACCCACTTTTCAAAAAAAAAATTTGTAAAAAGAAAATTTTTGAGTTTTTTACAAAAAGCTCATTTCAGTATATATTAGCCATATTTATAAATATTTCATAAGAAATTTACATGCCTGTGAACAATAGTTTCTCAGAAAAGGTACATCGAATATCAAAATTTACATTTTGAGATAAATCGATTTTAATGTACACAGTGAGGCTTCTAATCGGCTAGTAAATAAAAAAATAAAGGGCTCAATTTACAATAAAAGATACATGTTTTGGTTTTATATCAGACGTTCAATTTTTAAAGCAAAAAGAAGTATTTTTTTACATTTTCGCCTTTAAAAATGGGCTGGCCGAGTTTCAACGATTTTTAAAAATAGATTTTAAGGGTTTCAAAACCTTAGGGGTTAAAATATTTTTTAGAAGGTTAAATTATACAATTTGAAATTTAAAATTCAAATTGTCAAAAAAAAAGATTTTGTTTTCCCAACACCCAAGAAACGTTAAAAAAAATACGTATTTTTTTTTTTTCTAAATCCCAGTTTATAAATTTCATTTTGCCTTATTGGATTGGGACGAAACTATGAACTTATTTTTTAATGGAAAAAATGCATTAATTCAAATAGAAATAATTAGTGCAATAACTTGTTGCTCTCCATAAAGTGTTTATTAAGTCCGAATATATAATATTAGTATAGGATTTTTTTTTCTTGAATGAAAAAACTTTGTGGGCTTGGGATCAATTAAAATTATTCTATATCTTTTAACCTTAATATATCTGGATAATTTCTTAGAACTTTCTTGAATATACAAAGCACATCATTGGAAATCTCTATATAACTTCTATTGATAATTAATTTTAATGATAATAATTAATTTTCGATTAATAACTAGGAAAAAGAAGAATTGCCGAAAAATTAAAAAAAATTAAATTAATTTAGTAGCATCAATTAAATTTTGCCTTTTTTCTCTAGAAAAAATATTACACTGTGGTTTCACGCATCAGAAAAGCAGTTTTAAACAAAACAATACCCAACTTTTATCACCAAATACCTATAATTAATATTTGATATCGGAAATATAAAAATGCTCTCTACTACTCAAATAGTAATTGAACCGTAACAAAACATATCTGCCCTCCCCTCACAACGAGGAAAAGGGTATAAGTATAAAGTGCTGTAAATCTTCTTCCAAATTTATTGACATTGAATTTAACTGAATTATGTAATAAATTGAAAAAAAAATTTTCATAAGGTTAACAAACAAAAAATTTTTTAAAAATATTTAAAAATCAAAGGGGGCTACCGCCTATCAGCCTTATCAATGATCAAACCCCCCCAAATACAGGGGAACCGTGTAACTAAATCCCCTTAACAGGCTTTCATATCTAAAAAAGATTCCGGAACAGTTGTGATACGGGGCCCACTCAGAACTAGCTACTCCAATGGGTTAAAGTTATGAATTAAATACGAACCAATTATTATAACCAAAGTCTTAAAAATATTCCTCCACGTAATATATTTATCGAAAAAAATGCTATACATTAATAAAATGTATTTATCATAAAATCCGAGAAACAATTTTATTCACGTATAAATTTTTTAAGAAGAAAATATATAAGTTAATATTTTGTATTAAAAATTCTTTTTAATAAATATCTACCAGAAGAAAATTTTTCAAAAAAAAAAAAAATTTAGGAAGTACAAAAAAATAATAAATTAGAACTTTCTTTTTGATTTTGAAGAATGTAACGTCAACTGTGTAAATTTTCTTCAACGATTTTATCATTTCTTTTGCCCTTACAATTGCAAAAATATTCTTTCTGGAAATTCATCCAGTGAAATAATGCAGAAATCATTTGCAGGGAGAAAGCCATTTATTATTTTATCATCGATAGCGTTTCATGCTTTGTAACAGTTATAATTTCAAAGCTAGCCAATGATTGTGAAACATGGATGGCGTCTGTTGAACTTACACATTTGGAACAGACGTTGAATGGTCATCCCAAAAAGCTACGCGCAGGAAAAGTGAATAAATATGAGGTATTTAAGTACATCGATCTTTCTCTGAAGAAAATTTAAGGTCCTATTGTTTTGTGAAATCGTCTGCGAAAAATTGGGCGGGTTAATGGGAACCTTCGTTCGTGAGGCTGTTACAGTCAGGGTATGCGTCTTTTCCTTTGGTTGACCCAAATTGTTATTTTCCCAAAAAAAGTATATCGTATGTTCTTGAGGACTTTCAATTTAGATTATAAAGACGAGATTTCAAAAAATTTTCGAACAAAAGGTAACCCAATTTTCCTTTAAACAAAAATTTTATTTTAAATTTAAGGGTTTTTTATTATTTAGAATAACCCTTTTTTCACTTTGGGAATTTGTACATAATTAGAATTTTCCCCGAGGTTGTGATTTCAAACAAAAAACCTTTCGGTATTCTTTTCTAAGATGTTATTTTGTCTAATTATTAAACATTGCCTTTTAAAAATTGAATTACATTGGTGCACTTATTGTATTTTATCAGGCTATATTTTGTCATGTTAATTTAAATTACAATTTTTTTTGTAGAACTTTTTCCTTCTTAAATTTAAAATACGTTTAACGCGAAAACGCTTAAGACGAAATATCGGTTAACACGAAATAGTACGACAGTCCCGACAAACTACTATGTGTTTTCAAGCAGTTTTTTCTCTTATCACGAAAAAATTTTCCTTCTGGGAAGAAACAATATACGAAAAACAGCAGCCGGATCGGACTGTCCTATTGTACTATTGTAAGAATCAGTGGCGTAACGAAGAATATTAGGCCCCCTGTAAAGTCAGGTTTTGGGCCCCAAGCCAGATCTTAAAAATATTGGAAAACCATAACATAACATAGGTTTTCGCCCCTGCCCCGCAATGCGGGGGTGTGCGTTACGCCACTGGGAAGATTTCATTGCAATAGATGATGATACTGTATACACAGCCCCAAGTATGATAGACCAAGACATTTTGGAGTTTGTTCAGAGCTCAAAAAATATTATTGATGCAGATTCCGACGATGAAAATGAAATGAATAATGTAGCGCCTGCTCCCACATCATCCGAAATGAGGTACGTCATGAAAAGTATGCGCAGTTATTTAGACGCACATTCCAATGGTGAAATGAATAACAAATTGGACGGTATCGAACAATTTGTTGGCAATTTGATTCAAAAATACAACGCAAAGAAAAATATCAGATTATTTTCCAAAAACTCAATAAATGTTTAGTTTTTTTAAAAAAAAATGGAAATTTTTGTACTATTCAATTTTTTTAAGTTCTCATGAATGTTTTTGTTTAATTGATTTTTTTAAAATATAAGAATATGTGCATATCTATGAAAATAAAGTAAACTCTAATAAACTTAATTTTTTTGATAAAGGGTTTTTTTTTTTTTAAATTTTTTTATTTATTTATTATTTTTTTGCAATCTCCTTTAAGGTACCTTTGAAAAATTCACATTATTTTCAGAGTTACCACCAATTGAAATAATTATCGGCGTTTTTTCTTAAAATTTCTCCCCTCTGCTGTCGTAAAACATGGATAAACCCACTTCTAAGTTATACATTTCAAAAATTCTAGTTGAGCCTCTGTACAGAGGTCTGAGCTACATACAGGCAAAATATTATCATAATGGAAGCATTTTTCACAAAAGAAGAATATTTGGAAAATGGGTCATTCTATGCTCATTTTTTGTCAAAATATTGTACTTAAACAATTTTTTTTTGTAATTCTATTCTTAAAACAATATATATGTATTTTCTAACCTAAGTGACACTAAATATCATACATATTATCCATTTGTACGCTTTTCAAAATCACGTTCCGAATGTAGTCGGATACCTTAAGCACGAAAAAATATTTCAGTCCCTTCAGTTTCGTGTTAAGCGATTTTCGCTGTAATATTTTTGAAACATAAAATTTTTTCTAGCTATTCGTATAACAAAACGAACTAGCGCCCAACTTCCTCTATTCACTTGTAAAAATATATTTGGTGATTGGAGTGTTCGTGCGTAACTTGACAGTGGTTCAAAATTACGAGGTTCGTCGCCACTAAATCTCATGTTGCTTTTGCGATGTTAAAGTAACCTAATCGATCGATATAAAATATATTTCAGGTAAATTTTTCTGTACAGTTTGTTGAAAAAAGATTCACAGGACGTTGCACACTGAAACTCAAAATTAAGAAAATTTAAGTATTTAGTCAAAATTTTCCTAAAATTACTGAATGAAAGGTAAAACTAATGTTTCCAAGCAAAATTCTGGTCATTACGTAAATGTAAACGACGTAGAAGAAAATGATTTTGTAATAACGCGTACTATAACTCTATTCTTAGATCATTTACATCAGTGATTCCCAAAGTGGTTTATATGGACTTCCAGGGGTCTATGACGACCTGCAAGGGGTCCATGAGGGCCTATGATGGTGGCTCTCATTAAACCAAATCATGATTTTAATTTTAAAAGAAAATTTAGTCAAGTGGAAACCAGATTTTATCTATTTAATAGATTTATTTACTAATTTTAATAAGGTTAATTTGCAGTTACAAGGTGACAGCATAAATTTTATTAAAACAAGGGCCAAGTCCGCAATTTTGGCTTAAAAAAGGCATACCTGTTATTTATCACGAATTATGGAATATCGTGAGAAATAATTTCTTCCTAGTGAGAAAGGGGTTTTTAGCTGGTTGCCAATTCCAAACAGAAAAAGAAGGGAAATAAGGTCTGGACACTACTAACCGAGGAGATTTAGCGTTAAACCTGACACGATTGATTCCAAAAGGTGAAAAATTGTTATTGAAGCTCCAGACTTATTCCACCCTTTAAAAGCATTCGTTTGGTGCTTAGTTATTTTATGTATTAATTAAATTTTAATTTAATTAACATGTTTTTCTTGAGTTTTAAACATCATACTTCATTTCAGTTAGAAATTTAAATCACGTAAAGTAAATAGATCTATACTAGCTGTCAAAAAGACATTTAAATTCGTAAAAATTACAAAAATCAATATTAGGTAAAAAGGGCGTCTACCCCAAACTGAAAAACATTACAAGGGGTCTATGAGACAAAAGAGTTTGGGAACCTCTCTGATTTACATACTTGGACAAATTCGCTGACATTCATTGTAACATTCTTTGAAATTCAAAAACAAGCATTTCAAAGTACTTCAACCAACAATTGGATTGTAGAATGAGGTGGTGAATCATCCCAAGATTTGATGTGAGACAATTTCAAATACATTTTAATGTAACGCTCAGCATTGTGAGCAAAATGTGGATACAGTTTAATTTGGTACGATCGAAAGAGAGAAAGGCTAGGCATGGTTGTCCAAGGGCCACGGAATCTAATGAAAATCGATATTTGCCCATAGTAGCGAGGCGTAAAAGAAGTGCTACAGCTTATTTGCTGTCTTTCGAATTTCACGGGCCGCAGAAACATAAGTTCCAAGAGTATTGTTTCAAGAAGGCTATACGGGAGAAGACTGGAAAATGATCTGCTGTTAATGTTTCGTTGTCTTCACATATGTGAATAACCCCTTTATCATGGTGTAAAGGGGAAAAATGGAGTAAAGATCAAGGGGTTAAGAGTCCAGGTGAGTAATGATTCAACCCAACTATTAACTCTAGACTTAACTTCACCTGGAAGATCTAACTAGACTTCACCTGAGTGTCTTGCAACATCTAAGAAAGAGACTGATATGGCAACGGAGGTTTAAGGATCAGCTTTAGCTTCGCACTGGAAGAAGGAACAGATCTCTATGTCTTTGACAAAGGTTCTATGATACAAGTAAAGAATGCGGTTGGAAGCTTAAGGCCCTATAATAGTTTTTTCAAGGATGCCATTTGTCCTAATTTTATTTTTATGGATGATAGTACTTATTCACAGAGAATATTCATCTGGAGGATAAATTTCTATAAAGAGAAAATATTCACAGAAGGAATTAGTCAGTCAAACCGTGATATCTTAATTCTTTAGCGTATATTTGGGGTCGTCATCTTTCAGTTGAAACTCTCCACCCTCCTAGATAGAGAGAATCATCCAGGATTAAAAAACAACTTTGCTGCAGGTATGAAGTCGACTGCCACAAATCCTCAAACTGTTTCGTTCATAGCAAGAGTTGAGGAGGAGGGCTGTATAACTATAGGAATGGTCCATACTACGTATCAACCTATTTTTCCCCCTCCTTATACTTATCTTTAAGCCCAGGGATGACAAACTCGTGGCCCGCGGGCCGCATGCACCTCGAGACGAATATTTTTGCGGCCCGGCCTATATATCGGTACACAATAATGTATAATAAAATGAAATAACTTCTCCTGAAACAGAGGAAAGATAGTAGCAGAAAAGAGATGTCAAGTGTCAGGGTGTAAGCTTTAAATTTGTCTTGTTCTGTTATATATGTTTATTATAATGTGTTATTTGAAATAAACCTATGTTTCTATGATTTTTTTGCGGCCCATCTAAAGTTAAACCCTGTTTGTTTGGCCTAAGTTAGCCTTTGAGTTTGACACCCTTGTTTTAGCTTTTCGTGCATTGATGAACCGTAGCTGTGATCATGCGTGTGTATCATAAAAGCTATACGGTATTGTATAAAAATTGTATTAAAATCTGTATAGTACTTCTTGAAATAATCAAGCAAAAGTTAAAATTATACCTACATTGAACTTTGATGTATGAACCACGTCCTGTACAACTCTCTAATTTACATTATTACATCATATTTAAAATTAAGAAAACTACAATACTTTTGTTCTCGAAAGAAAGAAATTTGCAGGTAACATTAATTAGATAATTAATAATATTTTTAATTTAAAGAAAGTTTTCAAAATGCCCGAACACAGCTGATCATTTTTGTACATCAAAGCTGTCAACTCTGAGCACAGTCAGACAAAGACGAGGAAACGTTGATGAGAAAAACTTAAGCACGCAATATTTTTTTATGTATTCAGTGTTTATTGATTTTATGCGATAAACACAAACATCTCGCCGTTTGTTGATGTTTGAAATGAAATAAAAATAAATAAGCGCAAATTCAAAGCATATCCTGGACGTGATGGATTACATTCAATGAAGCGTAGAATCAAATAAAATTTAATTACCAGAGCTCACCGAAGACAACAGAAAACCCTTTATGCCAGCGCTTTTTAGACAGAAAAGCGAATAACCTAACAAAAAACTAGGATTTCACGATATGAATTGACACTTCTTAGGAAATGAATAACACCTGTTTTTTTTAAATGAGTTTTGCTTATTCGCTTAAAATGATCGGAAACTAATTATTTTAAGTAAATAATAAGTTTTTTTCCCTTTGATTTTGGATATACAACAGAAAATGTGTAATTTTGCGCGAACTAATGCATGTTATAAAACGCTTATTTCTTTTTTTTAATAGATCAAATAATAAAAATAAGTAGCTGCTACGTCTTTAAAGGGTCAAAATGAGATCATTTAATTGCAGTTTGAATGGAATAATTTTGATACAAAAAATATTTATCTTTCAAGAATTTGAAATACTTTTTCGGGAATTTGTTTTCGTTTACCTGATTCATATTCGAAAATGAAGAATTTTTTAAAACAATTCAGGACAATTCCTCCTTAAACGACTAGTTTATATTTACACCATTTTACTAAGAAAGAAAATTAATGAGATTTGTATCGATTGCTGAAAATTTTATGCATTGTTTTGAAAATCAACAATAAGTAAATTTATAAATATAAGAAATTATACAGAAACGTTTCAAAATTTCATTACTGATATTGATACATAGAAATATTTTACACTCAATTATAAGTTTAAGTATCTCTGAAACAAGTAGGAAATGTAATAATTTTTACTTCATTTTCACTGTAAAGAATTCGTAAATATTATTATTCATTGTTTAAAACTAAATTAAACTAAGTGTGGCTAACGAAAAATGTACTTATAGGTGATGAATGGCTGTTGTAAATGGAACATGGCTTCCTCAAGAGATTGCAAACCCTCTAAACTAATTTTATAATATTCTTATTTATAACTTAAATGAAAATCAAAGCTATTTAAACGAAATGAATGTCTTTTTACAAATTCATCAACAAAATTGCAATGGTTTCTCAAAAAATAAATATTATTAAACATTTGCTCCAAGAAGTTATTTGGAATTCTTCTGTGACACATGTATTCCTTTAAGTCAGCGTTTTTCAAGCTATGGGGGGGAGGGGCGTGACTCCCTACGGGAGAGTGATAACCCTATGTGGGGGTCGCGAGCACAATGGAAAGTCGAATATTAATTTACTGAAAGGAAGCACAAAACAAAATAAATTCTAACATAACGAAAATTAAATACACATTTACACTGATATAATACATACGTACTTTTCAGTACTGCACAACATTTTTGATAGTTAATTTATCAAAACTGAATTAAAAACCTGTTTAATAATTACTAGTGCCTCCCAAGGGCTTGACTAAAGTTTGATTCTAATCAATGGGCACGGAAACAAATTAAAACTATGAGGTCTAAATTTTAAGTATTAAAATTTATTTTAAAGAAAAAAAAACATTTTAAGAAAAAACGCTTAAATCAACAACACTCTGCTGAAAATCGCAGGCGCCGGCGCCGCGAGGCGCCTATTCCCATTCAACAACACTCGGATATGACTTCCCTCCTTTGTACCCAAAGACAGAATGAATTCCTTTCTAACCCCTCTAGGGGAAAGAGCCTATTCATCCCCTTTTTCAGTTGACGCTCCCTTGAGCAGATGGTATTTGACCCTTCGACTCTATCCCAAAGGGGGGTCAAACTGACCATTCTCCTTAGCAGGTGGTAATGGACCTTCCCACATTCCAACACCTCCCCTAAAAAGCTCATCTGTCGTTACAAACACAAATAATACTAAAAAAAATATTAAAATATAAAAAGACAAGTTACTAAAAATATATCACAAATCCAAAGTTTAAATCTTTAGCAGTTTCAGAAATTATTACACAGAAAAACGTCAAGTAATCATTGGCTCGAATCTTATTTAACTAACCGGGATATTGCATCAGCATTTCCGTGTTTAAGGCTGCCTTTGGAACGCCACCACGAAATCTCGAGCGTAATGTTAATCCTATGGAGTTTCTTTCTCCTATATTTACATCTAAGATATTGCTTTCAATTGCACGGAATAAAATGCATCTAAAAAAGTGAAAAAAAATTTAATTGTTCCATTATTTCGATTTCTTTAAAAAAAAATTTTCAAAGTATTTTTAAATATTATTTAAAGATCTGAAAATTCATATCTCTAGTGCATTAAAACGACCATAAAAATATTTTAAATTATCGGATAAAAAAAGTAAAAACAGGAAATATTTCCTTTTCTTATGCTCTTTCAAACGCTCATAGTTTAAAATTTTTAAATTAATTTTTTTTTTTGCTAGTAATTATTAAGTTAACATTGCACATTTAGAAAGAGGGGGGAAGTAAACTTGTAACTCCGCCTTTTTGTGGAAGGATACATGAAATTTCTCAGTATGTTCCATTGACGAATGGTGATTTATGACTCGTTTGGTGGGTTCAACGAAAAAATGGTTTCTTAAAAATTTTAGGGGTTAAAAAAAAAAAAAAACGTGTCCCTTTAAGTCCTTTCATTCCTAGGAAAGTTGGGACTAGTTTCTTACATAAATATCACAGTTATTTGATTTTTTTAAAAAAAGTCAACATATATAATGAAGGGGGCTATCTTTTTTATATTTTTTAACTAAAAAATGTTTATAAAATTACTCTAAAAAAGCTTTATTAATCATAAAAAGCAGTGAGTATTTTTTTGGATATAAGGTTTAGGGTTTTTTTTAATCTGTAAAATCCGGTTTAACTCTTTTTTATACTTTCAAGCTGCTTTTTTAATTTTTATGTACATTCGCATAACGCGCACCCCCTTTTTTCGAAGGAACTTAAATTGTACGTATATAATGCTTTATGTTTGAAAGGGTTTTTTACTCAGGTATTATCTTGGGTTTTTTGAAAAATTGGGGTTTTCTTTTTTAAATCTTGGTCCTTTTAGAACTACAATCCTCTTTTAAGTTCATTAAGTATGTTATTTATTTTTTAAAACAAATCTCCTCTAAGTAGAAGTCTAATTTTTTTTGTGCTCATTTCTTTTTTTTTTTTTAAAGCTATCATTTTTATACCCGGTTTTAACGCAACCCCCTTTAAATTTCGTTCTTATTTTTGTGCTAAAGTGCGTTATATGCCCGATTTTAGATAATTTGGGAATTTTTAAAATTTAATTTTAAAAGGGAAAATGTGAACTACAGGAGAGAAATTTTTGATTTTTTTTTTCCCCTCTTTTTTTACTTGTTAATTTTAGTTAAAAATTTTTTGTTAACTTTTGATATACTAAATACAAATTATTTGTTTAAATGCGATGTCAAAATAAAAAAAAAAGATCGTTAAATCAAACCAAATTCACACCCAAAAATTTTCAGAAAAAAGTCAAATTTTTGTAACAAAAAAAAAAATATTTTTTTTAAATTCGATCCAAATGCCGCCCTTAAAAATTTTCCGCCCCGGGGGGTCCGGGTTTGCGGCCCCAGAACCCCCTGCTTGTACCATTGCTTATGTCTTCACGCATTTTTTTTTCATTCTATTTAAAAAAAAATTTTAAAAATCGTGATGTTTTTATTTGTTTTTGTACAGTTGTCGCAATAAATTGTAATAAATGTTAAAAAGTACTAAAAGGGCTGTTTTTCTTAAAAAAAAATTATATGTCTATATACCAGGGGACATCATTTCCGCATAGGTAGGTTTTGAAATTCTGAAAAATAGAATCATCTATAACTATAATGTATATGCTATTCGTTTTGTTAATGTTTTTGTTTTTAGATATTTTTTTTAAAAATAGTGTAGCAGAAAGAAAGAGCCGAGGAAGTATCAATATTTTTAAATTTCACCAGGTTTTCATGTTGATCATAAAATTGAGGAAGCTTTCAGCAAGGGCAAAAAAAAAAAAAAAAAATCATACCTTAAATACAATAATTTTTTTAAAAAATCTGTAATTTTTAAAGAAAAAGATAAAGGCCGAAAGCATAACATATAGTTTCCTTTTTTTTTTAAAAAAAAACTTGTTTTTAAAGCGATGCCTAACAAGAGAAGAGAGCAATTTATCAAATATATAATTGTTTGAATATGTTTTGATTGAACTACGAGTCGATAATTAGTTTAAAATAGTTTTTTAACGAATCCAATTCAGCAGAATAATGAAAATAAATCATACAATTAGTTAACGATATTTATAAATATTATTCCAAACAAATAACCGCGTGTAGTACATTAACACATCCGTTTCGAATTTCTATTCTGAAAAAACAAGACATGTGACTAGTTATTAATAAAAACAATCCTTAAAATACTTGAAATTTTAAATTTATAATTTTGGAATACCATTTTATTTTTTTCAATCTTTACTCTTTTTTTTTCAGTTACAAAGAACATTAGCCTCTAAAAAAGGCAGAAACCGGATACGGATATCACCCAGAACTACCAATTTGTGGACTCGCAGCAGACATTACTTTACAAAAAGTGATTCCTGTTATCAATAATGATTTTTCTGTTGATGGACCCACCCCTATTCGTTACCGAATTCTAGAAAAAAAACATTACCTCCAAGGCATGATAATTTACGAAATAGAAATAAATTCCAATCCACTGATGAACATCGATTTAAGAGGGAAAAGTACGATTCTAAACAGCAAGGCTTAATAAATAGCCATTAAATCAAAATTCAATACCAAACGATAAGACTTAACGAGGAAAAAGCGTTAAAACGAAATGGAAAATAAGGTAGAACCGAGTTTGAACAACTCAGGAAGTTAAAAACAACAATCAAAGCTAAAATAGTTCCATACTGGACTTTTCCTTTGAAGAGCATAATACGAGGCGTAGTCACGGGATATATTACAGAAAAAATCAAATAAATCTGAGAAGCAAGAAGTGAAGCCAATTGGACATTTAAAGGCATAAAACCCAATCATTGTAAGGTATTTATTTCTAAAAATTAAAAAAGAAATTTTTCTTTGATTTCTGTTTTGGAACAAACGGGTCTGAATAAGCCAGAAAAACATGGTAAGTGTCATTAAAGGTAACGGTTAAAGACTTTGAAATAGGTTTTAGTACATACGCTGAAATAATGACAAATATTTTCTACTATATAAATTTTAAGAACTAAGAAAAAAAGGCAGTCAAAACATTTGTGGTCAATTTTCCATTTTGCCTGTTAAGACGTTTACTCAGGATGGCACAATCAATAGTAGTTGATTTATATATTGAAGATATTCCGGAGTCAAGCCCTGTTCTCAGGAAACAGTTACAAAAAGAATGAATATGTTTTTAAAGCATGAAATAAATATTTAAATTTTCAAAGAAATATTATTCCGATTTTTTTTTCAATTAAAGAATTTTTCGAATAATGAATATATACTTTGACCATATCCAAATAATATTGCTTTCTGCATTATACTTGTAACTGAATGGCCTTTAAATACCACGGTGAATAAAACTGTAGATACAAGGTAAAACATTTTTTTTTTAAAAATCGTTAAAATTTTGTTTCAAGTTAAGATTAAAGACTTTTTAAAATTCAATCAAAACAGTTTCAGCTAATACTTCAAATTGAAAATATATATGACCGACATTACAGGCTATTTTTGTTTTATAAAATCAGTTTAATGAAATTCTGAAGTTAACATTTGAGACAAGTACCCGTTATATATTCATCATCTCGATATTTGTTATAGAGAAATCGAACGTTCGGTTAACAGCCGTTATAAGAGAAGTCTGCTGACAGGTTGATGAAATTTAAATTTGTAAACAGAAGAATTTATTTCTGCGTGCGTTCTGTGACGAGGTTATTGATTGCTGGCGTACATATTAAACTTTGCATCAATTTCACCGCAAATACTGGATTTGTCGCCTGGACGATGCCGTGCTGGATGCGCGTTTTCGCGTTCGAACTTGGCTAAGGTACATTTGTATTAGCTGCTGTGTGATTGAAATCGTTCGGAATCGTTTGTATTAAAAAGAAATTTTTAAATAGTCATTAATTGTATATCATAATATATAATGATAATTATTGAAATTTTAGACTGATTAAGAATGGTTTATAAATGATAATTCCTTTTGGTTATCTTAATTCTTGATAAATTTAGAAGTTTGTATCCTTAAAAACTTCAGAATTCTTAAAGTTTTAAAAACAATGAAAATGTTCTGAAAAAGTTTAAACCTAACTGTGAAATTTATTCAGCTTAGACATAGGAGTTTAAAAAATATTCTATAGAAAATACACTATGACGATTCATTAACTGTACTGAATATGATACTATTAAATGCAAAATATTTGAGATTAATTTTTTTTTACCTTGTTTACTTATTTACTTATTATTATCCCCCCCCCATTTAATTACTTAATCTTGATGGAGATATATATAAGATATACTAAATAAGATGATTAAGTAAAAGCAATCTTATATAATGTTTTTGACGATCAATTTTTTCAAAGGATAATTTCTTAAATACACCTGATGTGGTTTTTGCAAATAATAGTTAAGTTTTTAAATACCGCTTTTCTCTTAGTTCGTCTCTTAATAGTTTTTATTTCTTCCAAATTTTTCGGATTAATTTGTCCCTTTTTTTTGTATAAAATGATATCTGATACTATAAAAAAATAAATTTTTCGGAACAGATTTTTAGAGCAATATAACAAATTTTAATCTAATTTGAACTGAATTCAGTGACGCAACAGCCCTATGAAGGCCAAGGCCTACTGCGTCTATCTCACGTGACCTTAGGCGCTGGGGTGCATGTGCAGATGTTTCGGTCAAGAGGTCAGTCTAACGCGCAACCCCCAGTGTTCAGTTCTCAAGAAAGCTTCGTACTCACTTATGAACCCACTAAAGGGATGAAAGGTTGAATAGATCTTGTCTAGGCCGGGATTTGAACCCCGGACATGTGGTGTGGAAGCGCGATACACTTCCACTCAGCCATTAGACTTCAATATAATCTAATAACGATAATAAAAATATCTTTTAATGTTGTTCCTTTGACAATAAAGTATTTCTATATATTAATGAAATACAATATTTATTATTTATAAATTGTATTTATGATTAAATTAATGTAGGGAATTATTTTTGTGTACCCTTTCAATAGTGTCTTAAGATTTTTGTGCTTTGGTGTGCATAGGAGACTATTTACTTTGGTATCAAATAAAGTATTTCTAAGTTGGATTTCAAAGATTTTTTTCTCTAAAAGTAAAATCTAGAATTTAAGAACCATCCCCCTTCTTTGTTAAATGAATTTTATGCATAATTCATCAATTCATGTCACATTAGGGCTTAATGTTATTAGCTGTATTCCTTGTACAACTATTGTTTTTATTTATTATTATATTTATTATTTTTATTTATAGTTCTTTCTAATCTTTGTGATGAACAGAATTTATTATTTTCTGAATAATTGTGGCTAGGCTGTTATCTGATTTTTTAAAAATCTTTCTTCTGTGTATGCTTATTTTTTCCAGGAAAGAATATCTTGTAGCATTATTTATTTAAAGCACACAATTTTAGAGTATATGATACTAACATTAAGATATAAGCTTTTGAAAACACCTTTTCCTCTGTAATTTATATGCTTTTTGTAAGAAATATCACCTCATTTTCTCTTAATAAAATTATCGTATTCGATGCACCGAATGTTTAAAATTTATATAAAAATTCGGTAAAGTATTTCAATATATTTTTTTCTTGCCATTTTTTTAAAAAAAATTTAGAATGTTAAATATAAAATCTACCTAATGATCAAAATCAGGCGTGGGCATTAAGTCGATCGCGATCGACCAGTAGATTGTCAAGTTATTTTTGGGTGACCACCTGAAGATAAGCAGTAAGTAATTACAGTCGGACCTCTATAGAACGAACTCGCTAAATCCCGGAAAAAATTTCGTTATATGGAAAATTTGTTATGTAGAGGTTTATCTTTTAATATATTTTATGAACCACATAAAACAAATTTTAAATTCATAAACACTATATATTAAAAAAAAGTAATTATTCATACCTTTTTTAAATTAACATATGTTTATTTTATATATCTTACGCATCAAAAAAGAAAGAAAAACTACAAGGAAAAAAATGCCGATGAATTCACTGTATTTCCAATACTAAGAAAATAATTTTATATTAAAATTAATGAATTTTAAGGACATTTTATAATTTTAAGCCTACAAGTAATATTAAACATACAATATTTTATAATTAGAACACGGGGAAACTCCGCTGAGGGTGAAAGAGGACATCGAAGATGTTTCTGGTGAACTGGGCAATGGGGGTTAAAGGTTGAAAGGTTGTCCAGAAATCTATTGCTCTCGGTGAGTCGGGATCTAATAAAACCAGTTCAAGATTTATGACCACCATAAAATGTATTTAAGAGAGAATAACTTGAAATTTTAACCAGGAGGATCGCCCAAGACTCTGACGTCACCCCGTGTCCCTTCCACCCAGCCAATCGCATGCCAGCCTATACTTCGCAAGGAGACTTTCAGTCATGTTTCCCACTCAAGGCACAATTAATCATCAGATAGGGGAAAGGAGGGTCAGTTCTGACCCATTTCCCCAAGACGTTAATCTAAACTCTAAACTCTAAATTTTTTCAGAAATACTTTAAAAAAAGAAGGGAGAACAAAAATTGAATCACAACAGAAAATGTTCGTTATACAGAAAATGCACTTCACTATAGAGAGGTTATTTTAAGAAGAAAATCGTGAAATGTTCAAGGTTCCAGGAAAAAGTTCGCTATATAGAAAAATTCGCAATATAGTGGTTCGAATATACCGAAATGCTCAAGATTGTCTGACAGTATGCACACTAAGTCTTCTACTGACTATAATTACAAGAACTAACTTTAGATAAAAATGTTTAATTTTTTAATGAATTTTGAATTGTTTGATAATAAATATGCATCAGTTATTTGTTGATATTATAACGATTCCTGTATCTTGCGTTTTGCTTCAAACGCGGTTTTAAAAGTGTCAGTTTTTTTATTATAGTTATGTAGCTAAGTACATATTCTGTATTTATTATTAAGTAGTAATAAATATTGTAGACCTTTTTCTTATCTCACCACCAGTAGCGCACACAAAAAGTTCTTCAGGAGGGGTCCAGGGTCGAAAGTTCACCATTTTGATATCATGCTCCAATACGCCGCCCACCATATTCTTTTGATTTTGTTGATTTTCAGGAACAAAAACAATACAAAATTAATTATTGAATAAATAATTAGCATTAATTAATAAAATTAATTGTTAAAAACAAATACGTAATTAAATTTTACGTAATATATACATAGGATTATAACCAATCGAAAAAAAAAATCAAGGGCTATGGGGGGTGTTCGGACCCCTAGGACACCCCCCTTGTGTGCGCCACTGCTCACCACACCTACGTCATTGGGTGGACCGCAACACCTTGAAAAATTAGATGTATCCCGCGCGTTCCCTGGAAAAGTCTTCCCACCCCTGATGAAAATGTTGAAATGGTTAAGCTGTTTTCCATTCGCAAGACTATCTTCTGAATACTTATTTTTTCTCTGAAAAAAAAAAGATTTTAAACTATTCAAGAGATGACCTACAAGAATATCTTAATGCAATCAAAATTACTTTATACGCGATCCCTAATAAAAACCGGGTGATAAATGTTTCCCATGCCATCCATAAGAAATTAGAGTTCAACACGTGGTTTCATGGGGTCGTAATAGAATTATATGAAACTTACACGCTTCTCTCATTATTATTATTATTCCACCCTTGTCGTTTCTTCGATTTCTTTTTCCAAACGATTTATTTCGCCCTCAAGAAGGAGGAAATAAATTCGATTAGGCCTAACGCGTGTAGGGTGTTCTCTGCTCCGATTTCGTTCTATTTTATTCTTTTAAGTGCCATTTCAATTTCTGGTACCGCACCTTTTGCAGGGAACCGGATGGTCCTCTGAGATAAGCTGAGAGGCTATTTGGCCCTTGATGATTGTTTATGCAAACGAAGATGCCGACTGTGCTTTTTGGCAGAAAAAAGAATTGGAAACGTTGCGATGTATTTTGGCGATAAGTGCGTATCTATGGAAATTCTTGTCGCATCTAGCGTTATGAACTTGAGGCTGCACCGTGGAAGGTGACGCCCATAAGTTGGCGATTTCCCTATTTCCAGAGGACACTGGCCCTTGCTTTTGGAGAAATCTGTTTTTCAGGCGTGGGATGCTATCGTATAAACGAATGAAATTTGAATATTTATTTATTTCTTCTCAGATTGATCACTGGATAAGAGTTTTAACATATTATTTCTCATGTTACGTAAGTTGTTTTTCTGGAGCGATTAACTTGTGATAGGCTGGTTTACTCTGTGGATTATTTTTAAAAAAGATTCTACATTTGTAATATGGAATTTAAAAAAGTACCGAATGACTTGTTTTGATGAAGATAAATAAATTACTCAATGCGATAATAGTTTACATAAATATGAACTCTAGTAGAGAGATGATTTCAAGTATAATGATTTATTATTGTAACGTCGTCAGTCATTTGTACACAAGAAAATTTGTTACAGCCATACTTTAATTATTTAAATAGTATTTAATAGATTCCAAATTCATTCGCAGGCCGCGGATAGTCTTTATCACTTAGCAGGAACCAGTCCATAGCTTTTCCGGGCTCCAGATTACCCTCTCTATCTCTCCAAGTCGGTTTGGCCCTGAATGCTCAGGTTTCTACAGTCCGATGTCTTTTGCCTCCAAATTCACCGCTTAAAAGGGCGGGTCCACCACGTGCGTCTGGAAATTCTTGGCAGTCAAAGAAAAGGGTCGGCCCGCTGCCCGTAAGGTGCCAGGGGAAGTCTGCCCTCGTCCCCGGGCCACCTGGCCCTTCGCGAAAAGAAATCTTTCTCACGTGTGGAATCAAAGGGCGCAATAATATCTATTTATTTTCACACCTGGTTTAAGCCACTCTAAGCATGTCTTCTATTCAACTTATCTGGAATGCCTATCAACTCGACATTCCTTTGCTATTGTATTTTTCTAAAAAGACTCCCTTGGTAGGAATTAAAACAAACAATGACTTCTTTGGGAAATAATAATTCATCCAAATCGTTTGGATGGATGGATATGATTTCGATGAATTGGCAGGTGGGTTCACATCATTGAAGATCATTATGATTTAAAACAAATCAGAAAGAATTTTTCTTGAGGTCTGTATAACCGATCACAGTCACAAATGAAATCTTGTAAGCATAAACATGAAAACGTATATCTTAATTGAAATAGTCTAAAAAACTAAGTAACTTACTGTCACCAAGTCATTTATACTAAGGTGACCAGTTTTTTTACAATGAAAAATAGGACGCGCGCGAAAAATTTAAGAAAAAATTACAACGTAAATATTTGAAATATTTTATTAAATTCAAAAAATATTTTCCCATTAAATTTTTTTTTGGTTTTTTCCCAAAAAATTTTTTCTTTATCGAAATTTCCCGGAGCAAAAATACAGTAGTACAAATGAGCTTTACAGTAAGCGCTACAGCTAAAGTATCAACATTCAATCTTGATTTCTCACTTGTCCAAAAATCATTACCAACTGAAAAAACTCTTTCAATTTCTGCATTAGTTCAGATAATCACGATGTAAATTCAACAAAAATAACTAAATTATGATACTAAGGAGTTTACTTTTGAAATGGTTAAGTATTTCCCCCCATCTTTTATCAATTCAGCATGCTGATTTACCAATTGTTTCAATTTATTAGAATTTAAATACACATTCAGTCTTCTAATTTATTCAAACAGACAATTACCGTCGATTTTAATATTAGGCATTTCTTTCCATAAAAACTCAACACAATTTTCTATATCTGCCCAATTTACTTGCGATGAAGTCAAAAAACACCATTGAAAACTGTTATTTCCTGTAAGATTTGTTTCAGTCTATTCTTCGACATATTATAAACATGTTTGGTTCATCTCTGAATAGAGATTCGAGATCAGTTTTAAAATATTGAAAAGGAGGACGGTCCTCCCTAAAAGAGGACGATTGGTCACCTTACTTATACACGAGTGACAGTGGCGGAACGTACATCCCCGTAACCCCAGAATTGCGGGGAGGGGCAGGATTCTAGGGGCCCAAAGCCTGACTTATGCCAAGTACGTACCCTTTTAAGATCCGGCTTGGGGGCCCAAAACCTTTGCAGGGGAGCCTAACAGTCTCCGTTACACCACTGACGAGTGAAATAATGTAGTATCTCTTATATTTGGTCAATTTATTTTTAAAGTAAGACCACATTTCAAATTCAGAATACCAATAGTCAATTTTGTGTGAGCAAGTATCACATTAAATAATAGTCCCTAGTTTTAAAAATTTCATTACAATAGTTTGGGAAGCTCAGCTACACAATATGCGCTGTTTTTTTACCAGTTTTATAAAACGATTATTTTGTAAATAAATGGTTACATTTAGAATGATTCACTGGCGTAGCTAGTTCTGAGTGGGCCCAGCATCAAATTCCTTCGGGTCATTTTTTAGGTATGGAAACCCTGTTAGTGGAACTGTAGTTATACATGCTGGGGCTTCGTATTAATGATTGGCGGTAACTACACCCCTGGATTGATTGCAAATTCTTATGTTAATAATTACTCAAAAATATCAAATAGTCTTTTCTGATTTTGTATTTTTGCTAAAATTACATAAAAAATAAACTTTCAGAGTGTATGAGTATAGTATGTTGATGAAAGGTTATTTAATTGCAACAATATTGTTACGGATCGGGGTTCGAGGATTTTGTACTATCAGTTTCAAAGAGCAAAAAAGTTCTTCAGGAGCGATGAAAATTTACAGCAGAAAAAAAATCTTTACAATGCAGGATACAGCAGTAAATGTGCGCAATAAGTCCCCCTTCGCACAATAAGTCCCACCACAGCACTCAGGCACAACTATCAGTGTCTAAAAGTATTAGTGCGAACAGTTTATTTGAAAGCAACTAATCGTTGGTGAAATCTTCAACAGCCAAAGTAATACTACTCACGTGCCAGTGAGGGATTGTTGTTTATAGTCTGCACGGCTGCCTTTTAGCTCTTTCTCGAAAGATCCGCTTACATCATGGATCGTAATGTTAATAGTTTTCCCCAGTTATTTCCAGAAGCATCTGTATGGTAGTTAAATTACCAAAAGGCTGTCAACTCACCAAAGTGGTCACCAACTAGTCAAATTTGGTAGACAAAGATAATACCAATTTGGCTGTATTGCCAATATTGAAAGCCATTATAATGTAAAGGGCAGCGTTGCTTGCTAATATTACAATTTTTATCATAAAATAAATACAACAGAAGGCAATATTAATATATTAAGCATCGAGATACAAATTATTTACACTATTTTAAGCATTAATTGCACTAAGTTCGTAACAATATGTTTGTAAAAGACAAAATTCTGATTTATTTTTAGTCACTTTTATGTAAATGAATAAATAATTTTATTTGGCTTTTTTAAAATGTGAAATTTGTCAAATTTAAATGCAAATTTTTTTTAATACACATCAAAATGGGGCTTCTTTCAATATGTTTTTGTTTTAAAATATTTTCATTGAGTAATATTTTCTGTAAAAACAATTATGAACTTCTTTTCTCATTCCATTAAATTATTTTTGTTTTCTAATTTTACAAAATCAAAATAGTTAGAAGCTTTCTAGTCAGTTGATTCAAAATTTAGAGCATCACAGCCTCAAAAAGATTTAATCTGTAAGAATTTAAGATTTAAGATTTAAAGAATTAATAACTAAAAGGAATTTTTTCCCGAAGAATAAAATCTTTTGGTTTTAATAATTTAATTTCATTATTCCTTAAATACAAAAAAATACCTTACATATTTAAAATATTTTGTATTCAAGACAAAAACTATGCTTTAAAGCTATCATTTACTATTTTAATAAATTTTGAGTTTAACGCAAGAAATTCTGAGCTCATTTTTTGTTCAAAAAGTATGAACAATATTTCTCTTCCAAGTAAAATGCAGAATTATGAAATTTTTTTTTTTTTTGGAATCAATGACACGTAAAATGAATAAGTATCTTGAATTTATGGTTGAACATAATAAAATGAATGCTATTACATTAGCACAAAAGTGTTATTCGAACGGATCACATAATAATTTTTAGTGGAATTTTATGCATTGATACTCAGAAGACAGTCTAATGATCCTGGAAATGATAAATTATGTAAATTAAACTAAAATTACTAAGTTAAACTTAAAGAAAAACTAAGGTACTGTGGCACTCATTTCCACTCCTCTTGCAATGATGTTTTCAAATTCTAAATGATTCTATTAGAAAAATAAGTAAAATTTGTCTCGAGAATTTCTCAAATATGCTCTAAAGCAGAGTTATTCAACCGTCAGTCCTCGACAAATATTTGCCAGTCTTTGGATCAAAGCCAATTGTTTGAGTTCCACAAATTTGTGTCTGTAAAGATTATGGCACAAGTCTAAAGCAATAAACTTAACGGTATATGATAAGACACTAAAATTGTTTACCGATCCCACTGCTCTATAAAATTAAGGTCTATAGATTTGGCTGGCCAATCCACCCGACGACAATTTTGACTTTTCAGGAAATCGTGTGTAATTCGAGCCTTACATGAATGAACATTGTCACTTAAAAACAACAGTGTCAACTGCCCCCTTGAAGGGAGAAACATAGAGATTTAACAATGTTTCGCCAAATATATGAGAGCTTGAACTAAACGTGGAGTACATTTTCAGACAGAAAAATGCCTCTATTTTCACTTAAAAATTTATAACATTGTATCTCCTACCTTTTTTTATAGTATAATTTTTTTAAAATTTAAAAATATTCCAAAAAAATTAATTGTTTCTTTTTTACAAATAAAATGGTAACTCATTTAGCATTACGGTATAGAAGAAAAAATGTGTAACACGTTTTATAACAGAAGAAATCGATCAACTCAGATAAAAATGAGTAGTATGAGAAAATAAGTGATTCTCTGCAGGATGTCGAGGCCAGTTAATGTTGAAGTACTTTTAAATCTGAAAAAATATTTCGAATTCGGCTCCTAATCTTTAACATTAACCGAAGACAAACTTAAGATTCCACTCTTATAACTCACAGCATTCACATTCCTGTTATTCCACGCTGTAATGGACAAATACATGTGTTGATCTTCATTGGTCGTCGTTGCTTTTGAATGATTTTTTTCCAGTTTTTCTCTCAACGGATCCTGCTTCATTAGAATATCTTCATAAGCTGCCCATACCGAAGGACGAAGGGACATTAAAAAATTTCATTAAAATCATAACTTAACAATCTACAGTAGAGGCTATTCTGTCTCAAGTCTCCTTATATATGATTCACCACTTCATTCTATTACTTAGACATTAACAGATATTTTGATCTCTGGCATTTTAAATTTTTCCAAATGTTGGGGGGGGGGAAAGAAAAGGTAAAAGGAAAGTCGCCAAGGCGAGTGAACGAACGAAGAACGGAAATTGGCATATGCACTTACAAAGCATTTTCCTCTATAGGTACAGGTCATATGCACGCGTACACTTACATAATGAATGTTTACATTTTGAATCCTTGTTTAAAGCTCTCTCTCTTGATTTTACCTTATTATCAGTATTTTTCGAAACTTTGGACTAAATATGCAAATTCTATTCATTATGGACATCAATATGTCTTTGCTGTATTTGCTTTCTCGCATTGTTTTAATTTCAAACTCTTCAAAGATTTACTTTAAATTCATTGATAGTATCTTTCATTTCTCAATTACATGTACAGGCCCATTTTTCGGATCCAAAGCCATTTTTTATAAGAAAATGAGCGAGTTCGATAATTTAAATTTGCTGCACAATTAGGCTTTTATTTACATTATTTAACTTTTTGTTTAAGCAATCGCGTTTTTATTTCTCATTCTTTGTAAAATATTTAAAATTAGTCTCATTATTTTTTCTAATAGGAATTGATTAATTTTAAACACTTTTGTTATTTTTCACTAAATTCATTTTATATCTCGAACAAAATTAATGAACTACCTTACAACTGTACACAACGGGTTGCTTATTATGTATTACACCACTTATCGTTTAAAATCAAAATTATGTATAATAATCATGAGTATTTGAAATTTTCAAAAGTTATGTCAATGAAACAAACATTTTTTTACAAGCTTTTATTTAACTTGGAACGTAATTTGTTCGAGTGGAATCTTGTAACTCAATTTTGAAGCTGTCTTCAACCGATTGAGCTGAAATGTTGCATACACGTTTAGTTTGGATGACATTGCCTGTTTTGACCATTTATATTCCAACATTGCAATTAGTTAAAAAGATATTAATTCAAAACCTTAAAACGTATAATTGTTTTACCCCTGTTGGCTTTTTATTCTGCCGAGCAGCTTATCGGATTGAGCTTAAGGCAAAAGTATGAAAGCTTGAACTAAACGCGAAGCACATTTTCAAACAGAAAAATGCCTCAATTTTCTTGGAAATTTTTAACATTATAACTCATACATCTACTAACAATTTAGTGTTTTTAAAAATTTCAAAATATTCAATGAATACTCTTTTTTTCTTCTGAAGACGTGCAGGGATAGCTCATTTAACATTACGGTATAGGAGAAAAAACGCGAAACACATTTCATACCAGAAAAAATGGATCAACTTGGTTAAAAATGGGATATATTATAAAATATGCTGTTCTCTAAAGGATAGTGAAGCCAGAATATCATATTAATGTTTCATTTCTTTTATATCTGAAAAAATGTTCCGAATTTGGGTCCTATTCTTTAACATTAACCGAAAACAGCCTTAAGAAAGTTCCGATTTTTCAACCTTTTTTAAAAAAACATCTAATTCTTTCTCTCAAACTCAGACAAAAAATAATTACATAATCGGAAAGACCATTTATTTCCCCACAATACGGTATAATTCTTTTTTAAAAAAACAATGATATTTTCCATTTTATACGATTTTTTTAAAAATAAGTTAAAATCGATGCGTTTTCATGAAATCGATTTCTAAATCATTCCGTATGAATTTTCTTTCGTGTTAATGAATCGATATTCTGCACTAAAAAAGTTCAGGCTTTTCTCTTTTAGAATCAGTCTTTTAAAAAAAATGCCCCAAACTTTCTTTTTTTACGATATTTTAAAAAATACTCAAATTTTTAATTAATTAATAACTTTGTCATTTTTAATGATAATCGCACGAAACTTTTTTTTCGCTTGTAGAATAGTATTATCCAAATTCTGTACAAAGATTGAAAATATTTGTTAAAAATTACCGATTTAAAAATTTTTTTTTGTGTGTGTTTTCGTTTTTAATATATGGTAATTATAGTAAAAGCAAAGCAAGGCAAAAAAAAAAGAGTTTTAATATTTTGATTAAATTTGCTTTGTCCAATATTGTTTTAGTCTTACAGTGTTTATCCCCCCAGTATTCTCTTATTTCGGCCCGAGTTAACTATCTATCATATGTACGTGGCGTGCAGGAAAAAAAATTGAGCTAGACTGTTCAAAATTAACCGGCAAACGACCTTGCAACATTCATGCGTTGAATGAGATGAACAGACACTGAGAAACCTATCCAGGGATAACTAAAAAATAAAAAATAAATTAAAAGTAAAAAACTTCTTTAAAAACCAGCTTTTATTTAAATGCGCTAAAAAGAATAAAATAAACTTTTCTGTTAAAACTTCACTTTTGCTATACAAATCACAACGTCAATATACAAAGTTTGCTATACAACGTCAATACACAATTTATGATATAAAAGCTTGTCGCGAGATTTACCTGTGTAGATAAACAAGTAAATTAAATAACTTGATCTGATTGATTTTAATTTTTAAAATTTTCAAACTAAGTAAATACGAGTACTTAAATCTCGCGACAAGCTTTCAAATCATAAAGTGTGTAATGATGTTATAGTTGATAGCAAAAAAAGTTTTAAGGTATCCGACTACGTTCGGAACCGTGATTTTGCAAAAGTGTGTAAATGGATAATATTTATGAAATTTAGTGTCACTTAAATTAGAAAATATATATAAAATTGTTTTAAGAATAGTATTGAAATAAAAAATTATTTAAGTACAATATTTTGACAAAAAATGAGCACAGAATGACCCATTTTCAAAATATTCTCCTTTTGTGAAAAATGCTTCTATTATAATAATATTTTGCCTGTATATAACTCAGATCTCTGTACAGAGGATCAACTACAATTTTTGAAATATATAACTTAGAAGTCGGTTTATCCATGTTTTACGACAACAGAGGGGAGAAATCTTAAGAAAAAAACGCCGATAATTATTTCAATTGGTGATAACTCTGAAAATAATGTAAATTTTTCAAAAAATCATAGTTGAGCCTCTGTACAGAGGTCTGAGCTATATACAGTTAAAATAATATTATAATAGAAGCATTTTTCACAAAAGAACATTTTGAAAAAAGATTATTCTAAGTTAATTTTTTGCCGAAATATTGTATTTAAATAATTTTTTTTTGTCAAAATGTCCTTAAAATAAATTTATATATGTATTCTAATCTAAGTGACACTAAATATCATGAAAATTATCCATTTATGCGCTTTTTTAAAATCACGGTTCCGAACGTAGTTGGATATCTTAAAAGAAAAGTTTATTTTATTCTTTTTAGCGCATTTAAATAAAAGCTTATTTTAAAAAAGTTTTTTTACTTTTAATTTATTTTACTTTTTTTAAGTCATATTTTTTTGTTTTTTTTTGATACTTGCACACTTTATTCTTCAGATTTGAGGTGGATACAACAATTGCTTTTGCAGCGTCAGCTTTTAATGTAATGTATGTAACGTCTTTAAAAATATTTCAACAAAAAAATAGTTTAAGGAACATTCTCACACTGTTTTCAAATAGTGAGCGAATGTTCTACATTTTTCTGTTGAAACTCTAAAAAGATATTCTCATACTTTAAGATCGTTATAAATCGAAAGAATTTATTGCTTTACTCACAATGCATTCATCCAAAGAAAATGGAGAAGAATTTTTATGGTGACACGAAATCTTACTGTGATTTTAGCTTAAAAATACTATAAATATTTTAAAACTCTTCAATCGTTTCATTAAAATTATATTTTTTAGCCATACAATACATTACTGTTTATTTTATTAGAAAATAAAAAGCATGATATACTATTTTTTCAAAAGATCATAATTGTGAGCACTTTTGGGATTGTTAAGTTGTTAAATTTATTTGAGTTGAAATTTTATCGTTATCTTAAACAAGGACAACTTTTATCTTCTAATCTCTGAGTCTATGGATATATATTTCAATAAATAAAAATTTAAAAAAATTATAGTTTCATTTCCTATTGAGTGAGTTTGATTCCTTAAAATTCTAGAATATCAAAATTATAGAAATTAAAGTTTTAGAAAGAACTAAAGCCAGAGAGGGCTGAAATTGAAAGTAAAAAAATATCTTGAAAAGTTATTATTATTTAAATTTTTTACATTAAAGAATAAATATAAAAGGTGGAATATATAATGAAAGATTCCAATAAAATTTTATATTAGAACTGTATAATATACTCAATTTGTATTAATATTTAATTCAGACACTATGACAATAAAGTTTCCAATGGACATCAATGTTTTAGAAGAAGATATTAGATGACACGCGGATTACACGAATAAGTAATTGAAACAAATAAATATGAAGAAAAAGCAAAAATAAAAAAATAACTGGCTTTATTTTTAAAAAGGAAAAATAAATAAAAATAAACGAGAACAATTCAAATCAAGCTTAAGGTAGAATAGAAACGTATTAGGCCACCCAGCCGATATAGTGGTTAGCAGCGCTGAATGCTGTGCGGTAGGGCCTATGTTATAATCCTGGAGAAGGCATGGATGTTTGTAAAAGTGTAGTGCCTGTGTGACATGGGGGCACTCTAAATATTTATGTTCTTGAGAGATTTATGGACCCCCCCTCTCCCCTGACCACTTTCTAGGGTGTTCTCACTCAAAAGTAGGGTGGAAAATAGCCAAATAGTACTGTCACCTGCATGGTACTTAAGACTTCGGCTAACAATAGATGTAAAACAAGCCACGATGAATTTCATGGGCAAACATCTGACATCGTCGATCAGTTGGTATTATCAACAGCAATAGAAACTTATTTCTGAAGGAATGAAAATTGAATTTGTGTGTGTGAAAGTAAATTGAACCTGAAAGATACGCAACTTAGATTAGAAATTGCTTTTAATTATTTATATTCTTATTTACAGCACAGTATTCAAAATGGCACAAAATTTCGTATAATATTTTCTTGAAAATTTTATAAATGAAAAAGAATAGTTACCTTTACTGGATGTCCAAGGAAAGAAACATTGCAGAATCAGATATAAATTTTAAACGAAAAACAAGAAAATTACCCAGTAGATAAAAAAAAGGTAAATCGACCTGAGCTAATGGATAGCGCTTAAAAAAAATAGGCGTATTCTTATAAGACGAAAAAAATAACGTTAACAATTATTTACGTCAAAAGTTAACGTTATTAGTATTTACATCAAAGGAAATTTATTTTTATCTCTTTTTGATATTCTGCATAGATTCGATCTCAAAAAGGTAGAATTCTGAATATTAATATGTTTAAAAATATCTACCTTTTATAGAATGAATTGCATGAAAATTCCTTAGATTTCTGAGTGGCCTTAACGATAAGTTGATGACAGATGTAATCTCATGATAAAACCGAATTAAATAGCCGACATTGATGACTGCTAGATTGAACTCAGACTTATGATAATTTAATATTGCTACGAACCATCCATTTAGTAAATTCTTCTAAAAAATCTTTTATTTATATTTCATGTAAACGGAATTTTTATTCTAAGGAGATATGGATAAAATATGATTCATTATTTATTTGTTTATTAAAAGAGCAAATTAAATTAAAATGTCCGCTTTTGGTATACACAAAAAAGTAAAAATGTATAAATATTTAGCACTTAAGAACTCTCGGATAAAAATTATTCAAAATTAAGTACAGTAATACCCCGGACGCGATATGTAGCGATATGTAGGAATAAGTGAAACCTGAAATATGTATGTACAATGTGCTCAACTTTTATACATAAAGTCTAGATATAGTATATGAGTGGATAATGTAAAAGCATGGAATGAAATTAAAAACTGACATAATTCAAAAGTAATTTATAAAATGTATATAGTACATCTAAAAATCTACATGGAACGGATTTATTGAATACTAGCTGGTATACCCATTCTTCGCACGGGTGAACTGAAAAATTAAACAATACAGACTGAAGGATAAAGGCGTTTTTAAAGAGTTAATTTTACGGGAATTATAAGTTAAGCAAAAAAAGCTTTTTGCACATCTCAGCTAAATAAAAAACCATGTTTGCTTGATTTTAAGTCTGTAGAAATAACAGCTGATAAAAAAAGGTTTTTTTTTTAATTTATAACGCTCGCAACTCTGTTGTGGGTCGATTTTTGAAAACACCTTCCTTCTGCTCAAGAAAAATAACACATTGTCACAAATTTTGTGTAATAAACTCTTAAAATAGTGTAAATAATTTGTATCTGGATGTGTAATACGTTAATATTAAATCTCTATATACAATATTGAATTTATTGAACAATTTATCTATATACAATATTCAATTTAACGAACAATCTCTCTATATACAATATTAAATTTAATGAACAATCTCTCTATATATACAATATTAAATTTACTGAACTATCTTCTATATATATAGTCAGTTCAAAAGAGGTCTAAAAAACAGTAGGGTGAAACGAATCTGCAAGTGAATGGGGGAGTGGAAGAGGGACGCGTGACCTTTGACACTGTTGATGGGGTGAGGACTGGGTTGGATGAAACGAAACCCCAAACAAGGAGTGAGAAGGATGTGTGACCTTTGACACTATCGATTGAAATAAATGATCCCTATTTGAACGGATATTGTTCACCATTTCATTGGTTTTAATTTTATTTTCGCGGAACCCTAATTTTTTTTCTATAATAAAAGGAGCTTAAGTTATTTCTTATAATATTAGCTATCTGCCAGTGAAAGTTTCGTCAAAATTGATCCAGTCGTTTCAGAGATTAACCGGAATAAACAGACAGACAGACAAAAATTTTAAAAATTGGTTTTTTCATATAAGTACCTTATATACTTTTAAATGCATTTAGTAAAAAGCTGTTAATTTCAAATTACAAACAGACACTTCATTTTTATTTATATGTATAGATTAACGTCGCACTGTTCAGCTACACTAGGGCTTTTGGCGACGGACCACGTAATTTTGAACCATGGTCAAGTGACGTGGACGACACTTGAGCTGGCACCCCCTCTCCTAACTACCACACCACCAACGGGAGGACGTTCCAGCTCTCGACAGATTTAACGTGCATTGCTGCCCTACACGGCGGGTCTTTAGTGGTACTGGGCTCGAACTCGTGACAAGGCAAGCCACGATCCGATACATATACCACTCGGCTACCGCGGCCACTACATTGAACGGAAGACGATTATTTATTAATGTATCAGAATTACAGTGATAGTGAAAAAATGAAACATAATTCAGTGACATCCCTGAAAGTATATCACTGAATATACATCACTATCTTCCATTAATACTAATTGATTACTTTAAAGTGATGTTTATGCTAAATAATATTCCAATAATACCCGAAATTACGCAATAGGTAGGACTGAGTGATAATCGCTCAAGTTAAATTCCGTTAAGTCGGGGTATAATTTCGCTTATAAATACATATGCATTATTTTTAGTTGGAGTCGGAGACGTAAGAAAATAATAATTTAGAAAAAAATGTTTAATAAAATTTTAGATAACACGAAAACAAAATTGCTAGCGGTACTTATTTTGATGAAAAGGTTTCATAAAATCTAACAAAGTAGTCTGCCGGCTCAGAGATTCGTTTTATCTCCCTCAAAATTTTCTCGTAGCATGCTAATAACTTTTTTATTTCCTGTTTTGCTGAAAATATATGCTCTTCAAGTAGTCCCTGTTTTCAAAAATTCGCAATCATTTTCAATTAAACTGAGGCTTTCAGTCAAAATCCCAACCATCATTCGATCTTTTGATTGAACTAGGTCTAAAGACTCAATTCTTAACTCTTTCTCATGCATTTCTATATGAGCTCATCAATTGTCAGCTCCTGATAGTAGAAAAATCTGCGTTCTTGAACATCATCACTATCCACTTCTGAATCTATTTGCCGCACAGGGGGCTCACCTTCTTTAGGTGGGTACAGGTGTCACAATCCAGAGGTACCCTAGTGATCTTTTTCTTTTCCCAGGGGGTTTACTATCTTTGGTAAACACGGGTGTCACGACCCCGGGGTACCCCAGTGATCCTTCTCTATTTTCGACCCTCCATCTTGTCATCCAATTTCTCCTTTTCTTCTTTTCCCGTCCAGACCACAGACCTATGAATGTTTGGCGCAGTATAGCCAAAACTTGCTCTTGCGCCATAAAACCCCAAACTCATCATCATCATCTAATCTGAATCTATTTGTTTGGCAAGATCGATAACTTCTTCAGCCCCATTACCAATTTCATCATGCTCTGCACTGATTCCACCTGAATTTCAGTGATTTTTTTTTTAAAGTAGGCGTAAATCGAGGTATTACTGTAAAATGTTCAAAGTGGAAATTTTTAAGAAATTTTTAATCAAAAAGAACAAACATTACAGGAAATTTTTCCGCGATGCTTAAAATATTTAGAATACTATGCGCTTGATAATGATCGAAACAGACATAGATACGAAAAAATTTCCAAAGCATCTTGTATCGCTTTGAGGCTCCACAAAAGAGTTATTGTTAAATGAATGAATGAATCGATAAGTTCAAATTTATTTTCTCAAAAATCTAGGAAAATTCAAAAATGTAATAAAAATTTTTGATGGAACAAAGTCATATAATGGAATTCAGAGGAATCGAATTAAAAAGTTAATCTAAATAATTTCTACGTACAATTTTAAAAAAATCTAAAAAAAAAAGTTAATGAATAAAAACCTTAGAAATTTTGTCTGAATTTTGTTGACAGCAAAAGAACGAATGACAAATTCTTAATTATGATTTATAATAAGTAATCAAAGTATTGATATCAATAGAGGCGAATTTACAAATAACTATTTCTTTAAACCCGCCACCAAAGTGTTGAAAAATCACACGCAATATTAACAGGACAAAAATATGAGTTTTACTGAATCAAATTGTTGACAATCATTCCAAATTTTGAGTAACATAATAATTATTCAATCCATCTGACAGCAAAGTTCGTCTTACTCCAGATACTAATTTATCAATCCAATGGATTGTAAACTTTACAATCATTGTGTTTTCTTAATATTAAGTTAAAATATTTGAGGTATATATATAGGCAGAATACAGTAAACATAAAAACAATGGAAAATAATGTTAATGAGGATGAATTGGCTGGTTTTGTATCCTTTAAAGTTAAAAAAAGTGTCGCTAAAAACAAAATATTTCGTAAGCTTGTGGTGATTTTTATAGTGGTGGGAATGAAATCTACTAATGATTTGAGCAATGTTATAGTGATATCGAAAGCACAGAAACAGAAAAAGAACGTCAAAGTCTTTCTCATCACTGATAACACATGAAAACATACGAAAAAATCATAAATTGCTAATGTAAATAGGAAAAAATATCATTCATAAAATTAATAAGTAATTCAGTATTTCATTTAAAGTAGCTCAGTTTTCAAAAAATGATTGACGAAGTGATTTTTACCCAAGCATAATGATATTCGAGCACAGCATCTCTTTTCCAATCGTTTGTTCTAGCCAATAATATCACCATATGCCTTCATCTTACATATTCGCCCGATTTAGTACCACGCGAGCTCTAATCACTTCGGAAAGAAAATTAATCTGAAGTTATGAAGTATCTTTTTTTTTTACGATTTCAGTCTTTCAACTTCATACATTTTAATAGGTGAAGAAATACTGCAATAAAAGGAAACTTGTTGAATCCACACAGGTTCTATTCAATGTTATTCTCGAAAGAATGTCCATAGTTATTACAAGTAATTCACGAAAAAAAAATATTAAGAATTTAATTGTTCTTTTATTCAACAAACGTATTTATGGTTCTCAGCTTAAAAGGATTAACAAAAACAAATCTTAATTAAAGCTTAGTGAATGAGTGAAGGTTTATTAACGTCACTCTATAAAGCAACACGTAGGCTGCTGGCGATATATCTCACAATTTTGAGCCTCGGTCAAGTGATGAGGTTAATACCTGAGCTGGAACCCCCTCTCCAAACTACCACACAACGTAAACGAGAGAGCTCTATTAGCTTCATCAGATTTAACGTGCATCAGTTTCTCTACACGGCGGGTCTAGAGTGGCATAAGGGCTCGAACTCATGACCCTTCGCCCCTATTTCTTGACTATAGTTACTAAACTACAATAGACTTTGTTAAAGCTTAACCGAATATACTGATTATAAATACGAGATATAAAAGGTAAATTGAAATTATTGCTAAATTTTTTAATCTAAATCTAGATTAAGCCAGCGATTGCATAATTACAGAATTGCTATATCGCCTTAGCATGACTTCGAATAAATTAATCCCTTCTGTGGTCTAGTCTAGTGATTCTCAACCACTGTGACGCCAAACTTTTTAAAAATTATTACCGTAAAATCCGCCGCATAACGCGCACCGCCGTATAACGTGCACCTATACTTTCAAGCTGCATTTTTTAATTTTTAGGTACATTCGCAGTATAACGCGCACTCCCTATTATGCGAAGAAACCTGAAATATACGTGTGAAATGTTCTAATGTTTTGAATTAATTTATTCGAGGTATTATCCCAAAAGCTTTAAGATAGTAGTATACATCTAGAGAATTACAACTCTTTAACTTCATAAGAGGAATGTCATTTCTTTTAAGGTATCCGACTACGTTCGGAACCATGATTTTAAAAAAGCGCATAAATGTATAAATTTATGATTTTAGTGTCCTTAGATTAAAACATGTATAAAATTGTTTTAAGAACATAATGACAAAAATTTATTTAAATACAAATTTTGGCAAAATTAACTTAGAATAACCTTTTTCCAAATGTTCTCCTTTTTAAAAATGCTTCTATTGATTAATATTTTGCCTGTATGTACTCAGACCTCTGTACAGAGGCTCAACTATGAAATTTTGAAAATTCACATTATTTTCAAGAGTTACAACCATTTGAAATAATATCGACGTATTTTCTTAAAAATTTTCCCTCTGTTTTCAAAAAAATATGGATAAACCGACTTTCAAGTTATGCAAAAATTCTAGTTGAGCCTCTTAAGAGGGGCTACAGCTACAGGAAATATTAAACAATAAAGCATTTTAAAAAAAGGAGAAATTGAAAAAAAAATTTTCTAAGTTAATTTTTTGCCAAAATTAGTATTTAAAAATTTTTTCTAATGCCAAAAAAAAATTTTATCCTGTACAATCTAAAGGCCAAAATTCATAAATTTTCCATTACACGCTTTTCAAAAAACTGGTTCCCGGGGTTTTAAAACCTTAACATTTTAAAATACAAAAGTAAACTTTCTTCCTTTTATAATTTTTTTTTTTTATTTTTTTAAAGATTTCCTTTTCATACCCGATATATAACGTGCACCCTTGAATTTCGATCCTAATTTTTGTGTTAAAACTACGCGTTATACGCCGGATTTTACTGTAATTATGCTCCGAGGAGAAAAAAACCGGAACCGAATAATTTTGGGCTTTTTCAAAGAAATAAACTAAGGGTATTCGCGGTACATTTAACTTATGCTTTCGGGGACAGATGGATGTAAATAAATTTGACTGGATTCGAAATCCATTTGTGTTACGGATACATAACTTTGAATGAAGAGGAAAAACGAATTTTGCTCTGTAATAATCGCGAGATGTAATTTCAAAACATTCGGCAGAGTCAATTAATTCATTTTGGATTTAAACTAAAGGTGATAAGCTCATAATAGCCCAAAAAGGTTTTAAAAATATTGTTACGGTTTGTTGTACCTTATTTGAGTGAATTCGAATTTTCAGTATTAACAAATATAAAAATGAAAAAAAAAGAATACTTTTAATATATTTTTAAAAGTAGATGACGAAATGAGAGTAGCATTATCATTTTTACGGCCAAATATAAACGAGAAATTATCAAAAATCTTCAAGCTCAAATTTCCCATTAAATGTATTCTTATAATTAATTTGTAATAAATTGCTCAATAAACATTTTTTTTTTTGTTTTTGTCGTATATATTTTATTTGACATTGAAAATTATTATTATAAACTACTTTACATTTGTGTTGTGTATTACAGATAAGTAAAAAATTCTCTTAAACTTATTTTATTGTTGGTGCCCCAAATTTTGAAATTGTTTAAAGTGTACCGCGCAATAAAAATAAGGTTGAGAATCTCTGGTCTACCTACTGCTTTACAAAAAAGCTTTTAAAGAAAAAAAACCCTATAAAATACTTTTCTTTTTATTTTTTATCTATGTAGAAGTTGAATGAATGTAGAATACTTTTCTTTTTATTTTTTATCTATGTAGAAATTGAATGAATGTAGAATACTTTTTTTTTTTTTACATTAAATTGTAAATTAAAAATTTTTAAAAAACATAATCTACATAAAACAGATAAAATCGCACAAAAATAGACAAAAAGATGAACTCTCTAACTTCAAGAGATATTTTGAGAAATGGCAGGAATATTTCAACAAGTGCATAGTAAATACGGAGAATATTGTGAAAGAATAATTCAGTTTTTACAATGTTTTTAATAATATAACCTTTCCTTTGTCTTTTCAACTTTCTCATCATACTTTCATGCCCCGATTTGAAAAACAAAATTATTTTTAAAAAACGCGACGTGTTCTGAGTAAGAATCCATTGTTCAGGTTGTAAATAATGAATTTTCTTTACGAATGACGCAGATTAACCAGTCCAGAGCTTCTGTGGGAAGAAATGATTTAAGAAATCTTGCTGATGGACTTGCGTAATTATACTCTTGTCTTCGATTACAGCTGAACATCTTGAGATAATTTCGATAGTTGAGATGATTGGTGATAAAATCGTGGATTGTAATTTTCTATTTCGACTTAGCGTATTGTGTTTCTTCTTTTTGTTCTAGTTTTATTTCCAAAGAACATATATGATTAGTGATTGATCCAAATTCTAATTTTTAACAATACTCCTACTTATTCTAAATACCAAGATTTAATCATCCTTTTCAAATAATTTCCTAATAATATAGGAGTTCTTGAATGGATGCCTGTAGGAATTTTTTTTTTTTGGATAAATATTATTTTTTTTTATGTAAACAAACTTGTGACAAACTGGACTTTTATAAATGATAAAAAGCTTTTTAAACCTTTTCAAGACGTTAATCAAATCTCCAAAATATATTCCCCCCATGCATTTTAATATTAAGGCGCTTAAGTTATTTTAAATATTAAGATTGTTCATTAAGGTAACTATGTTCAGAAACGTGGTTTTTTAAAAAAGCGTGTAAATGAATAATTTTTTTTTGATATTTTTAATGCCACTTCAATTAGAATATTCTTATAAAGTTGTATTTGAGAATATTATTATAATAAAAAATTATTTAATTGCAAATTTTTTTTGAAAAAAAAAATGAAGAACAAGGACATATTTTGAAACCATTCTCCTCTTATAAAATTCTTCAATAATATTTGGCTTATATATAGCTATAGAGCCTGAACAACGATTTTTGAAAAATTCACATTATTTACTGAGTTACTATCAACTGAAATAATAACCAGTACTTTTATTAAAATTTTTCTACTTTGATTTATTAAAATATGAATAAATTCACTTACATAAATTGTGTATTTTAGAGACTCTAATTCACCGGTACTGTACAAAAGTCTCAGATATATATATATAGGTAAAATATTGTTATAGAAGAACTTTTCATAAAAGGAGAATGTTTTGGATATTCAGTCGGATCTCTATTTAACGAAGTCGCTAAATCCCGAAAAAAAGTTGTTTAAGTAGAAAATTCGTTATGCAGAGGTTCATCTTTTAATAAACTTTATAAACCACATAAGACAAATTTTAAATTCATAAACACTATATATCAAAAAGTAATTATTTACACCTTTTCGTTAATTAATATTTATATATTTTATATATCTTACCAATCAAAAAAAAAAAAAAAGAAAGGGAAGAAAAACTACATTATCAACATTAAAAAAATAAACAACATAACAACATTCAACACACATAAATTAAAATTGATGAACTTTAAGTAATTTTCGAATTTATTGCATACAAGTAATTTTAAATATACATACATTATTTTATAACTAGAGATTCTAAGCATTCATTATCACATGTGTCCTTAAATTTAATAACTCATAAAATCTGTTAATTTCGTTTGAGGGTTTTTTTTATTGAAAAAATGCTTTGTTTCATAATACATACGCCTCACATCTTTGCAATGCACCAAAATTCCCTTTATGACCACCATAAAATGTGTTAAAAGAGAGAATAACTTGAAATGTCCAGAAATATTTTAAACACTGGTAGAAAAACAAATTGAATCACAATAAAAAAGTTCGTTATATAGAAAATGCACTTCACTATTGGGAGGTTATTTTACAAAGAAAATCGTGAAATGTTCTTGGTTCCAGAAAAAAGTGTTCGCTATAAAGAAAAATTCGCAATATAGAGGCTCGTTATTTGAAGTTTCGATTGCGTGTGTGTATTTCATTCTTTCTTCATCTTTTACCAAAAAATTGCATTTATATAATTTTTTTTTAACGATAATATCCTTAAAACAGTTTTATGCGTATATTCTAATTCAACTGACATTAAATATCAAAAAATTATTCATTTATAAACTTTTTTCGAAATCACGGTCAATCACATTAACCTTTTCAGATCTGAGATATTTTAAAAGGGAAAAAAAAATGTGGTGGTTTGATTTTTCTAATAGAGTATATAGTCAGAAGTACAAATGCTAGGGGAAAACTAATTTCTTATAAGTAGTTCTATTATGCTCAGATTAACATATATGTGCCGCTCAGGTCTTAACTGCAACAATAAGAAAAATCCAATTTTTTCCCAATTACATTTATGTTAGTAAATCTTCTTTAAAAATGTAAGAAGTGCATACACTAATTTAAAAAATGAATTTAGCATAAAAACACGAGTTCTAGATTTGTAACCTTCATATCTAAATTTCGATGCAAATTTGTCGGTTATAAATAGAGGTAAATGTCCGATTCTATCATATCGAACATAGCGAAAAATTGTTGTCCAGCTTTTATTTCAGTGATGTTCTTTATAAAGTCTGGTGTTTATCTCAGTAGCATCATTTATATTCCCTCTCCATCTTCATTTTTAACAAATACATCAACCTCATGAGGCAAAACTACATCCTCAGAATTCCCTTCACTTGAATCATCAGACATACAATCGATTGGATTCATAGTTTCCTCTATTTCTTTCCAAGTTAGAAATTCCAAATTTGAAAATAATATTTATAAGAAGTTTCTTACAATACATACGTTTAAGTTAAAACTTAGACAAAAAAAAATTTAATTTATGGCCAGTTATAGGCAAACCGAATCAATCTCGAATTACCACAAAATATCACCAAATATAAAAATAAATTTCTATTTTAATTTAAGGGGATTCACCCATGTAACGGCCTGTTTTTTAAGCATTTTTAGGAAATTTTCTTTTTGACGACCAGTAAAATGATAGAGCTTTACGTTTTTTATCATTTATTTATATGTATCTTAAAAGTATGTACCGTGAAATCCGGCGTATAACGCGCACCTATACTTTCAAGCTTTATTTTTTAATTTTTAGGTATGTTCACCGTATAACGCGCACCCCCTTTTTTACGAAAAAATTTGAAATGTACGAGTGCAATTTTCTTATGTTTTGAAGTCATTATTTATTGGATGAATTTTTCCAGACTCTCTTTTGAAAAAATAGTATACCTCTAGAATTATACAACCCTTAAGCGCAAGAAGGGAGGGGGGAGACCGAATCAGCGCCTTGGTTTTTTCCCCACGCTTTTCTATAAACATTGATTGGGTGGTTTTCCCCACGCTTTTCTATAAACATTGATTCCTTTTTCCTCTTTCATGTGATGTACGAGACGGACGATTAATTTTGAAATAAGTTAGAACAAGCCAGACTGATTACGCTCGCGGCCTGTAGTATATTCAATACTATGAATACTATTGATTACGCTTCAAACAGCGAACAGTAAAGATGGGTCCTGTAAACGAAGCAAATAAGTTAGAACAAGCCAGACTGATTATGCTCGCGGCCTGTAGTATATTCAATACTATGAATACTATTGATTACGCTTCAAACAGCGAACAGTAAAGATGGGTCCTGGTAAACGAAGCAAAACACAGTACCGGTTTCAAGATCTACGTGATTTAGTTTGCAAAAGAAAATGGAAATCGTGCTGCAGCAAGGATGTTTGATATTGTGGCGAAAGCTCCATAAGGGAGCGGAAAAAAAATGAAATGACCATAATTAACATGTCATAGAAGAAATGTGCTTTAAGTAAAGGAGTAACGAAAAGGCCTATTCTAGGAGAAAGTGTTGCGAACTGGGTCCTAGAAAATCGCCTGAATGGATTAATTGTAACAAGAAACAGTGTACGTTTATTCGTCTTAAGGTATCCGACTACGTTCGAAATCGTGATTTTGCAAAAGTGCATAAATGGATAATTTTCATGATACTTAGTGTCACTTAGATTAAAATACATGCATAAAATTGTTTTAAGGACATTTTGACAAAAAAAATTTATTTAAATACAATATTTTGGCAAAAAATGAACTTAGAATAATCATTTTTCAAAATGTTCTCCTTTTGTGAAAAATGTTTCTATTATAATAATATTTTGCCAGTATATAGCTCTGAAACTTTTCTACAGAGGCTCAACTAGAACTTTTGAAAATTTCACATTATTTTCAGAGTTACCACCAATTGCAAATATATATATAATTATTGGCGTTTTTTTCTTAAAGTTGCTCCCCTCTGTTGTCGTAAAATATGGATAAACCCACTTCTAAGCTATATATTTCAAACATTCTAGTTGAGCCTTTGTACAGAGGTCTGAGCTATATACTGGCAAAATATTATTATAATAGAAGCATTTTTCACAAAAGGAGAACATTTTGAAAAAAATTATTCTAAGTTCATTTTTTGCCAAAATATTGTATTTAAATAATTTTTTTTGTCAAAATGTCATTAAAACAATTTTATACATGTATTCTAATCTATATGACACTAAATATCAGAAAATTATCCATTTATGCGCTTTTGCAAAATCACGGTTCTGAACGTAGTCGGATACCTTAAAATGGTAAAAAAATAATGCCTTTTCATGTAATCCAAAATGAAAGTTTATAAGGTATGTTATTTCTTTTAAATAAACAGAATTTCGATTTATAAGTCTAAATTTGTTTTAATACTCATTTTTTTAAAGCTCTCATTTTTATACTCGGCGTATAACGCGCACCCCTAAATTTCGATCTTGTTTTTTGTGTTAAAAGTGCGCGTCCAGATTTTACGGTATATAAATTTATAGCAAAAATATCTAATAGAACGTGAGTTACAGCGCTCTGAACAAATCCGCCTCGAAAAAATGGACGCTCACTTTCCTCCACGATTCCGTCTAATTGGCTTATTTGAAATAAAAAAAAAATTAACGGCGTTTTAATCTATAAGCTTAAATGCACCAAATGAACTACACTCAATTGAAATCAAAAAGTGAATTTTCGGTAGATTTCTGAAGAAAAAGTTTCAAATTTCATGGATTTTTTATCGTATTTTTGCTATAAAAACAGAAATATTTTGAATTTTGGAATGATCCTAGTTCATTTGGTGCGTATATTTGTGCTGAGCCAACCCTATAAATTTGAAATCATTTGGTCTAACAGTTCCTGAAATATGATGGAGGAAAGTTTGAAAAACACAGTTTTGAGGAAAAAGCATTTAAAGTTTCAGGTCCAATTAAAACAATGAAAATCTTAACTTAGCACTACTAACAGCTGCTTTTCTAAAACCTGCTTCTTCATAACGACTTGAAATTTTTAAAAAAAATCACTTTAGCACCGTATTCTAGACATGTTAAGAAAGGAATTTATGAAGAAAAAAAAATTTATTTTTTATTTTTGAACCCATCACATGGGTGAACCTCCTTAATGTATAGCTAAATTTTTCTTAAATTGTTGACTAGAATATAAACCTCATGATATATATATATATATATAGTAATATAAAATAAAAGTGAAGAAGTACTAAAACCTACAGTGCTAAAGCAGGAAGAAATTGGAATTCATCAGACACAACAATGTAGGTACAAAAAAGTCTTTGGACTAAACTGGAGACCTATTATGATTTCTAAAGCTGTCGCTGAATTAGGCCAGCGAATTAGGGTTAGAAATGCTTTATGGATTCAACCTTCCCCGTACAGCAGAAACTTTCGACATAATAGGGAATATATATATATATATATATATATATATATATATATATATATATAATATATATAATATATATATTATTATATAAATTGTGTATAGCAATAAATCAACATAATAAGCATGTCATCGTCATAACAAATAATACTGCTTGCAAAATTTCAATTTGAATGTCATTTGCATCTGAAACCGAATAACAAACGGAGGTGCAAATTTGTGCACCTCAAAAAATACTTCTAATTTGAATACCACAACTGTTAAAACTGTGATAATTACATGATCTATCAACTCTTGGAAATCATCTACATCAAATAAAAAATATGTTCAGAAGTTTTAATTATATATTAAAAAATAGCTTATTTTTTTACGGCTTCTTGTATTTTACTACTTTTTTACTTGTCAGCTATTGATACTTAGTGCGTTGAAAATCTCCAGGAGGAAAACATAATTATGCACCATCCGATGGTAAAATTGAACATCATGAATGTTCACGAAAGATAACCTGTAAAATTTCAATTGATTGTTTCCCTCCGTTAATAAGATACAAAGTTAAAACCACAGGTACACATATGTGTACCTTGGGTTTGAAGAGGTTAAGATATTTAAATACTAAGATTTGTTGATGAAATGAATAAATTATTTTTGTGTTTATAATAGTGAGAGAAAGAATTAATTCAATTCAGTGCACATACTCGAAAATAATTTTAAATAAAATGATATAAATACTCAAAATGATTTTAATCAATAACATTTTTCAAATTAGATAAGAATTTCTATATTCAGGAGAGATTTATAAAAAGAAACTGATGAATAATGCATACTATTTTTAGATAATTATTTGTTTTCCTAATATATTTCCATTGTTATTTCTAACTATTTAAGTTTTGTTGTGCGATCTGAATTTATATACACATAATTATTTAATATCTTGAAACTTCTTTTTTCATTCTAACTTCAATTACTCAACGAGAGAGAGAGAGAATAATACGTAAGTATTTCAACTCTTGTAGAATAACTGCAAATATAATTATCAAAGCGCTTAAAAGTGTGAATAAAGTATGTCCATAAATTTCCCCAAAATAAGTACGCATAATTTAATGAGGTATAAATAAATATTTGTTATTCTTTCGGAATTTTCGAAATTGTTTTGACTTTCGTTATTTAACTTTATTTATTTTGTTATTGTTACTTATGCCACCTGATTGACAGTAAAATCAGATCAAGGTCCACGAAATTTATCGCGGCTAAGGGCTAGACTTTTATGTCTGTTGTTTTTAGCCTTAGCTTTGAGCACCGTGCAATCGAGAGTACGATTTTGGTCGGTTTCACAGCAATTTTGAAAGAGAACACCCAGGGAGTGATCAGGGTCTACCACCTCTCTTTCCTTTCCACCAACCTCACGAGAGGACTTGCGGCTCGATGGCTATTTAGAGTACTCCCATGCCGTGAAGGCACTATTCATGTCTTCTTCGATATCGAACCCAGGCCCTACGGCACCTCAGTCAGGGTCACTAACCGCTATACCGGATGGGTGGCTCAACCTTATTTATTAATATAACAATAGATGTTACTATTGTATGAAACATCTATGTTGGAATTCAGTAGCAACATGATACAAATAAAATAAGTTTTTTCATTCCCATTTTTTTTTACTTTCAATGTTACATACCTATAGATTTGCATTCTAACATCTCTATAAATTTTGCATTTGTTCGCGGACACATTGACGTCCTTGGATGCGAGAGGGCCGATTGGCTTGCAAAGGCTACCATCAAGTGTGAAATTAACATTGCCCCCGTTAATATTTCCAAATCATTTTACAAGAAGGTTATGAAAGAAAAAATTGTGATGCCTTGGAACCAAGAATATATATCTCATTTCAAATAAAGGGAGCTTAACAAAGAAATTTTTTCCAACCATTAATAAGAGACTGTTAAGCCATCATTTTTATACTTATTACAAAATAACCCATTTTCTAACTGGTCATGGTAACTTTAAAAGCTACTTGAACAAACTGAATTTAGTTCCATCATCTTTCTGTGATTGTAATATTGGCGGGGAGGAAAATGTAGAACATGTGCTCCTTCTGTGTTCCAAGTTTGTCAGAGATCGAAAGATCCCAAGACAGTCATTCTAGGGACTTAATATAAATTGGCCACTCGATCTTCACCAACTTTTTCCACCAGAAGTGTTTTAAAAAGCTCTGTGAATTTGTTGTAAATGTTTGTAATCCTACATAACCCCAAAAGTTTGTTTTTTCTTCTTTGTATTGTGTGATTAATACTTACTTCTGTGAGCCCCGTCTGTTACTTTGCACGGGGATTTTATAACTGTTTTCAATAAAAATTGTTTTTTAAGAAAAATGTTACATGCCTGTTCTAATATTATATCAATAACGTGTATAAAAAGGAAGATGGAATACTCAAAAATATCTCAGTTTCTTCTACTTTTAGATACATGTAATCTTTTTGATCAAAATTCGATTTTATTACTCGATGATTCAATTCAGATAAATTAAAACATTTATTTTTAGTTGTAATAAATAAGCCATATTGTAAGAAAAGTAAAAAAAAAAGTAGAAACATTATTAGAGAAAAATTTATAATAAAAATTAAAGTGTTTTTTTTAAGCCTAAATAGAATTATTGTAAGAACTATAATAAAAATTCTGTAGAATAAATCTTTTTCAATAATGCAGTGAATATGTGAAAAGTCCGCTTTATCATTCACAATTCGACTTTAAGTCGCCAAGTTGTCTTTAAAAAGTTCGTAATCAAAATTATGGTTTTAAAGTGAATTTTTGTTCTTTTACTGCACCTTAAATGCGATTCCGAAAGTTAAGGTTTTTATTTTATTCTTCTTTTTCAAGTGAATATTTTCCTTTATTGAGTGCAGCAAATTGTCTTTATCTAATCTGTCACATTTGTATTCTCGGCCTTCTCTAACAGTAGACAGAGAAGATTAAATAGCTGTCTGAATTACTCAGTCAAATTTAAGAGAATAATTATCTACGAAAATCGTGACTATTTTAAATAAAACTCGTTTTTCTTACCAAATATTTACTTAAAGTAGTTTTCCATTTTTGCTTTTGCTTATTTTTTGAAAACAAAAATCCCTAAAAGTGAAAAATTAATAAATAAAATTCAAATCAGAGGTCAAATATTTATCAAAAATCGTGCGAAACATAATTATTGTAGACTACGTAAATTTTTCCAAAGCCAGCTCGAGGACGTTATTTTAAACTTTAGAAATTACATCAAAAATTTGTTTATACTTTTTAAAAATACAATGGGCTATAATAATAATAATAATAATATAATATATACACTAGCCGTTACCTGCCCGCTTTTCAGGGTTCTTGACATTGTAAGACTATATAAAAGACTGTAGTTGATTTTACACTGACCTTGTACGCCTCCAAGTTTACGGGTTCGATCCCGGCCCAAGTCGGTGGATTTTCATGATGCAAAAAACCGACAGCTTCCATGCCGTACGATTATGTTTCATGTAAAAGATACCTTGAGTGCCTGTTTGGCTTGGGTGCTCTCAACAAAATTAAATTCCGAGAACAGTTTCTCATCGTCAGAGCTCAAGTGCCTCCCGCTGGGGAGGAAACTGTGCGTCAAAATTACTTGCGGTGATTGGTAAACCACCTATATGGTGCTGAACTAAAAAGAGATATCAGCTTCAATGGAATGGACTGGTTCTGAAATGGTAAAACACCAATCCACAGCCCAATTAGAAATAAAAAAAACATTAAGCTTTTAGTTGCACTTACAAATTTTTTCTTAAAGCTTTTATCTCTTTATTTAAGAACAGGATTTAAATTAAAAAATTATAATGTATTTATCATTTATACCTATTTAGCCCCCTCCATCGAAGTCGATTGCTTAAAACCTCATTTTTAGCAGATCTCTATTCAGTAAAATAAACATACTTGTCAATTTTCATGTCTGTGGATGTAATAATTCAAAAATGGGAATTTTTTTCATCTATTACGCCTTTTTAAGTCTCTATAACTCATCTTGGTTGTTAATACCCACAAAACGGATCTCTACTCAACAAAAGAAGCTAGTTTGCTAAATTTAAATCTGTAAGTCTAATAGTTCTAAAATTGGGATTTATTATTATTATTAATAATACTCTCGTAAGCCCTCGCAATCCCCCTTGATACTCTATTTTTGCAAAACCTGTTCTTAGTAGGTTTCTACTCAATCAAAGAAACATGTTTGAAAATTTCAAGTCGGGGGATGATGAGTGAGTCGCTTTTTTTTCTCTCTCTCATGTATATACAGTCGAACCTCCATATTTTAAATCTCTTTATTGTGAATTTTTCTATATAGCGAACTTTTTCCTGGAACCAAGAACATTTCACGATTTTCTTCGTAAAATGACCTCCCGATGGCGAAGTGCATTTTCTATACAATGAACTTTTTCTCTTATGATTCAATGCCCCCCTCCGTGTTTTTAAAGTATTTCTGATATTTCAAGTTATTCTCCCTTTTAACACATTTTGTGGTGGTCATAAATCTTGAACTGGTTTTATTAGGTGCCTAATTTGCCGAGAGCAATGAAATTCTGGGCGTTTCACCCAAAAAGTGCAACCTTTAACCCCATCGTTCAGTTCACTAAAAACATCTTCGGTATCCACTTTCACCTTCGGTGGAGTTGTCCTTCATTTGTAGAGTTGATCAGTCGCACTGGTAACTTCGCTTCTTGTAGCTCGAAAATGTCAAAACGTAAGTGCTTAAGCATCAAAGAAAAAATTAATTCTTCAGGAAGTGGATATAAAAGCGCAAAAAAAAAAAAGGATATTGCCTTAAAATTTGATATTTCTCCAAACAGCTTATCAACTATTATAAAAAATCGAGGTATGTTACAAGATTATGAATCATCGAATTCTTGTTCAAAACGTCTCAGAACATGTGTTTATGAAGATAACAACGAGGCGGCTTAGAAGTGAATACACACAATGCGAAATAAATATGTTCCGATCTCTAGACCTTTTCATAATAGACAAAGCTCTTCAGTTTGCGAAGGCATTGGGATACATCCAATTTTTAGGTAACAATGGATGGCTAGAAAAATTTAAAAAATGACACGGAATTATAGCAAATATATTATCTGGTGAAAGTAAAGATGTTAACGGTAATGATATTAAAAATTGGATAACAGAGACACTGAATAAAATTTTGAAAGACTATAAGCTGGAAAACATCTTCAATGCATGTTGAAAAAATCATCTAATTTAGATCTCGTGTCCCTTCAATAATTTACATAAACACGCAAGTTGTGCAAGAACTTATTATTTGCATGTTCATCACAGATGAATATGCAAATTTACAGCAGCACTGCCGAGGACGTATTTGTAAATGACGTCATCGCGTTGATGATTAGTTGCGTATTTCGCTCACCCGGTATACGTGGACGTTTAATTTTTTTTTGTTTTTGTGGTATATATTCCTATTCATTCTTGTTCGCTTAGAAGTTGGCTGTTTAAGTAAAAATCTTTAAAAGTTTTTTTTGCCTCATCGATGTTGAATCTTTAAACGCAATTTTTAAAGTGGATCATAGAAATGGCAATGCAGATGAGACTGTTTTGTTTTTCAGTGTTTGTCTCAAACAAGTAATAAAAAAAATAGTTTTTAAGTCAATTCCTACTTAGATCAACAACGAAAAATTTTATTTTAGCTACTTTTTGTTAAATAGTTACAATTAATATAAATATGCATATACATAGGACAGAATCACAACATTAAGTGGTAATTAGTTTTTTTAAATTATCATTAAAGTATCGTATTGTCCTTTTAATTTCAGTCCAACTGAATGCTTTAACACGTGAGGAAAAAAAACCTTTTCAAGTTTTGACACAAGTCGCCGAAATGGTCGCTAAGTCGCCAACGTGGCTGTATTTGTAATTCTTTAAATAATGAGTTTTAATCAATTAATTTTTATTAATAATAATTAAATTATAAGTAATAAAAATTAATTTATTAAAACTAATTATACAGCCTGTTCCAAAATGACCCTGTATATAAAATTTCAGCTCAATTCAGCGCTTTAAAATGTATTTTATTAACGATTGAAAATTCCACCAAGATAAATAAATATACAAATATATAAATAAATAAATATATAAACAGTGTGAGCTAATAGTAGGAATTGAAAACATTAACGTTTAAAACAAAGAAATGCTTTGGAGGAAGACATAACAAAAAAAAAAAAGAGTAACAGTTATGTTAGGAGCAAATTTGACAGGAATCAGAAATTAAAACCACTAGTTATAGGAAGAAGCAGAACTCTCTCCAAGATGTTTCGAAGGCGCGAAATCTTAGGAAGTTGATATAACAAAAAATCTTGAATGACGTCAGAAATTTGTGAAAACTGGATTCAAAGGTTGGACAAACGTATGGTTCAAGAGTGTTGCAAAATTGCTCTCCTTTTAGATAATTTAGCCCATCCGAAAGAAATCAATCAAAAATTAAAAAATGGTTACAGTTTTTTCCTTACCACCAAACATTGCATCAAAACTATAGCTAATAAATGGATCAAGGGGTAGTAATAAAGAATTTTAAAGTACACTATTGCGGGAGGATACTTCGAAAAGTTATCACTGTAGCGGATCTATACGCATTCCATTAATTAAACCTTTTGGAAAATCTTTGGGCTATCAATTCGCGTTATTCACAACCAACCTTTCAGAAGAAGAGAATCGTGATATTTAAATTAACTTACTATATATCGTCGAAGTTTTCTAGCTTGAATAGAGAGTAGGAGAGGAGATATACTCGAATCAGAGGTGAGATTGCTACTGAATGTATCATACTTGAATTATTGTGATTAAGAACTCCTTAGGAAGAAGTTTTAAAGTGACGATTGTTCACTGAGATTGAACTGATATTAGATTAAATTGGATGATAGGTTAGGTCCTTTATAAATTAAGGATCAAGTTTAATAGTCGTTGTTCCATTTTCGCAGTTGGCAATAAGACATTCTCTTACTACTATTAGATGAAATTGTGTCTGTTATTTGTGTGATAAATAAATAAATTAATTGGATCATGTCGAGCGTTTCTTCCCTACCTCCCACACATCTAGGTGCTCGAGAGAGAAGTGCGAGCCTCTAGCAACTGCTCTTGAAAACAATCTATGCCAAATATCAACTTACGAGAAAATATTTCAGAAATTTCGAAAGCGTGGAACTATGATGTCACAGATTGTACCATTCATAAAAGTTTTGCCAAAAGTTTTTTTTTCTTTGTCAGCAGTGAGAGTTCAGCAAGTACGGAGGTCGAAGACAATATTTCTTTAAAAGAAAAGAAAAAAAATATGACTGCAGCTAAAAGAGAAACAAGAAATTACGGATGATGTGTTGCTTGACGATTTTCTTTCTCTTGATTCTGGAGCTGAAACCTTTAGATGACTAACTGAATCGGATATTTTGAACAAGGTGAAAAATAAAAACGATACAGCAATGGATTGAAATGAAGGTGAAAATAAGATGAAAATAATGAGATAATGCAGAAATCAAACCTTCATATGAAATGATAAATTGATTTGAAACCACTAGAAGCGGATTACAGTGAAAAGAAAATACGCCTGAAGAGGGTTTTGGTGCATTGCAAAGATGCGAGGCGTATATTATGAAACAAAGCATTTTTTGAAACAAAAAGCTCAAAAAAAATTTATAGATTTTATGAGTAATTAAATTTAAGGACGCATGTAGTAATGTATATTTAGAATTTCTAGTTATAAAATAAGCTCAGTGGCTGAGTGGTTAGTGCATTGCGCTTCCATACCACAGGTCCGAGGTTCAAACCCCGGGCTATGCAAGGTTGACTCAGCCTTTCATCCCTTCAATGGGTTGATAAAATGAGTATGAACATTGTTTGTGGAAACTTAACACTGGAGGTTTTTCGCGTCACTTGACCGGAACATTTGCTCTTGCACCTCAGGCCCCAAGGTCGCGTATACTGATTTGGGCACAGTAGGCTTTGTCCCTCAAGGGATGTCGCGCCACTGATTTAATTTAAGTTATAAAATTACTTGTATGCTTTAAATTAGAAAATGTCCTTAAAATTCTATAATTTTAGTATAAAATTATTTTTTTATTGTTTAAAATATAGTGTATTCCTCGAAATTTTTTTCTTGTTTTCCTTGTACAATTTTTCTTTCTTTCTTTCTTTTTTAATGGGTAAGATAGATAAAATAAATTAATATCGATTTACAAAAAAAAAGGTGTGAATAATTACGTTTTTTAATATATAGTGTTTATTAATTTAAAATTTGTTTCATGAGGTTTATTGAAGTATATTGGAAGAAGAACCACTATAAAACGAATTTTCCATATAACGAACATTTTTTCAGGATTTAGCGATTTCGTTAAATAGAGGTCTGACTGTATATGGCTCAGAAAGTATGATAACTTTTTAAATAAGCAGTAATGACCTTATTTCATATAAAGTTTTACATCAAATGTAAAGAATTTTGGAACCTATTCAAAATCTATCGCTAAAACTGAAAGAAAAAAATTTATATATATATATATATATATCGTAAAAAAGTAAACATTCCAATAGAATCGTTACTACATATTTTTGATTTTATAGCTTTACGAAATAGAGATCTCCACGTCGCATTACTCGCTTCAAAATATAAAATAATCAATTTTTATTTTAGGATTCATCCAGGTTTTTTTGTTTTTTTTTAAAGCGGGATTTTTTCATTGAAGGCAGGAATTTAGATTCTTGAAAATATTTGATAGAGAAAAGGGACTAGCAAGACAATGTGCAATTTGTTGCTTAAGAAGAAATTAAATTGGAAGATTATCCATAAAAGTCGATATTATCTCTGGCACCATTGTAATGTAAATATTACACCAAGCTTCAAATTGTTTGTGATATGCACACACACACAAAATCCTCCACCGTTTGAAAAAGAGGTAGTAACATGAAATTTTTTTGTAAGTATAAGAGAAAAATTTTTCTGAGATATATGAAACATTCTTTATATAGTATGTAGAGTATTCTTATAAAAAAACAAACATTTAGGGTTTTTTGAGTTTCACAATTATAAAATTAAAAAAAAAAAGTGTGAAAACTTTAACCTTTAAAGTTGAAATAAAATTCTTCTATTTTTGAATCATGCTATGTATTATGATTAGCTATATGCTATAGAAAAGTGTGCCTTTTTTTGGAACATTAGGGGCAAAAAACTGACCACTTAAGGGGTTAAATTGTATCGAATGGTATGAAAATTTTAAATTGGAATTTAAAAAATTTTTTTTGGTACGTCAGAATTATTCTACAAAAAAATTCTCTATTTGAATGCATAATTTTTTAAAAAATTTTCCATTCGAAGAATTTCAGAGTAATAAATATGAATTGTTCTTTGAATTGTACCGATGTCTAAGCAAAATGGACTTTAATCTGTATATTTATGTCAAAGTTTTTGATTATTATGTTTATTTATTTATATATCTACAATTTAGGAAATAATCCCGCAAAAAAAGATACATCTATTTAGCTACCGAAAAATTGTCTTCTAACTTTTAGAAAACAATTAAAGGACAATTAACTCAATTAATTTAATTAATGTACTCTGAAGTTATAAAAGAGTATACAAAGTGATTTCGTGCAGTCTTGCATGTTCGCTTACTCGCGCGATTGCCATCATAAGAACATGAAACGCATGAAAACACTGAAGAAAACAACATCTAAACATGAAAAATGTTACTTAAAAACAGCTATAACTTTTTTATAATAACGACGTGATTTTGAATTTTCTTGTTACCATTACGTAAAAATTGTTTTGAACTGTTTCGGTATTGAAATTTATTACATCATTTAAAGTAATAGTATTTATTGTTATTATGGCCTTTTTTAACGACATAATATTCCTCGTCTCCTTAACTGATAGTAATCTCTAACGAGTCACGTACAGAACTTAACTATTAGTCCTTGAAACATAAACGTTAAGGACTGATTCATTGCGAAATAGGCTTGGTAGAAAAGCTACAAGCTGTTACGGCTGTCTTCATCAAATATCATGAGCCTGAATGTAGTTTGCAACATCTATTTTAGACTGAAAAAATGTCCAAATTTTTCATTAATTCGTGACGTTGTAACAAATTTATCGGTTTATTATACTAAGCCCTTAAAATCCAGAACATTTTGCAAAGTCTTTTAGGTAAGGGTTTTAACAGATCTATCCCAACCAACCACCATGAAATCAAACTTGATATTGAAAAAAATTTTCCCAAGAAGTTCACCGACTTCTAGTTATATTCTTCAACTTCGCGCAATGAAAATTTTAAATTCAAGATTAACTTTTTTGAAAAAAACCTTACAATACCAAAAAAAGTGGAGTTTGTTTCAGCTTTTGTGAAAGTAGAAATTAATAAAAAGAAATCTAATACTTAATAGAATTCGATTCAAAATATCATATATGCTCCATATAACATTCATAATACGTTGCCTCTACGTATAATGCTGTCATATCTCTTCTCTGCCATAATTCATCTGCCGTTGCTCAAAATGCTCATGGTGCCGAAGTTTGGAAAGTGGCATACCAGTTTAAGTGGCGTCGGGGAGAAACCTCATAACTTTGAACTAAGTTCAAGTGACTTGAACTGACACCCTAACTGACTTCACACTTTAAGCTGTGTCCGGAGACTATGGTCACCTAAGGATCATGGTCGTGGACTCGTGGCCGGTGTGTCATGAGTTCAGACCCTAGTGCCACTGAAGATCCGCCGTGTAGAGGGGATCATGCACTTTAAATGTCTCAAAGTCTTCCCACTGGTGTAGGGTGCTAGATTAGGTGTCGTCTTCATCACTTGACCATGGCTCAAAATTTCGAGGTCCATCACCAATAGCCTAAGGATGGCGCTCTGAGATCGATTAAACGAGGAATCGATTTCTCGGACAAAAAAAATTGATTTCTTAAATCGATATATAGCAATGAATCGATTCAGTGAATTTATATTTCCTCCTGGAAAATCGATTATTTATAATTAGTTGAACGTACTGCCTTTAAAATATTATTAGTTTAATGTATTATCTATATCTTACTGGCAAGAACAAAAACACTCTATTTATCATCACGTTCATTCAATAGCCATGATGTTGGTGTTGATGTTGAGTTTGGTGTTTTATGGCGCAAGAGCCAGTTTTGGCTATACTGCGCCAAACATTCATAGGTCTGTGGTCTGGACTGGAAAAGAAGAAATTGGATGACAAGATGGAGGGTCGAAAATAGAGAAGGATCACTGGGGTACCCCGGAGTCGTGACACCCGTGTTTACCAAAGATAGTAAACCCCTTGGGAAAAGGAAAAGATCACTGGGGTACCTCGGGGTTGTGACACCCGTACCCACCTAAAGAAGGTGAGCCCCCTGAGGGGCCATCATGTATATGAGTATCGTGGGATTATCTGTTCCTAGTGAGTGCCTTTTTTTTTATTGTTGGCAACATCGCAAGTGATGAGCGGAACCGCTTGGATCCCAGTAGATTTGACAGACTGCTGTTTTTAAAAAGCTTAGAAATTAAGCATTGGGAACTATAAGATATATTATCTATTTTATAAACTTTTGAATGTGACAAATACATTTAGGAAATAAATGTCTTCTTTTATACCTGATACTTTGATATGGTACTAAAAATAATTGTAATTGTCAAATGCCCTGATAAGAGATCGGTTATTATGATATCTTTCTTGTTTTTCATAAAATGGATTTATATTCACATTTTAAATGTAGACTTAAAAAAATTGATTTTTTAGAAATCGATCTTTTAGACCTCAATTTTTTGTGAATCGATTTAAAAATCGATCTTTTTCGAAAAGAATCGCCATCCCTTTTATAGCTCTCTCGTTGTTTCGTGTGACACTTCCATAAACTCTAATTCTCCCAAATAATAGCTCAATTATAATTCGTCGCTTGGATTTCGTCTTTTTTAAATAACAGGAATTGTTTCAGAAAAACTAATTCAAATTTTTAATATGTATAAAACTTAAAAAATTATATTATTTAACACAAAATTTGTCGAAAATCATTCTCGTACACGTTATTGCATTAGAAAATTGCTCAACTGTGAAAGTTTGTAAAAAGCATAACATACATAAATTATATTCATATAACCATTAATTAATTAAAATTATTTTGTTATTATTATTATATTTTATGGTATTATTTAAATGGCATTTTTTCCAAAGTATAAAAAAAAATTTCTTTTTATTTGAAGTTTAATAAATTAATAAAATTTGTTTTAACTCGTAGAGTTGTTTTTCTACTAATGTCTTTAATAAAAGCAGCAAAAAAATGTTCTTTTTATCATGCAATAAACTGTTTTTCTAAACCGCATTAAACATTATTTTTTTTTAAGAATTTGTTGTATTTATAAACTAATTTTAATTGATTGTGATTTCCTCATAATTAGCAACTCATCTTTTTTCAAACAACGTTGGTAACACTTTTTATTATAATTTTAATTTATTTAAAAAAATAATTTAGAGAAAGTTCTGGATGATCAAGCAAAAGGAAATAAATTAGTTACTAATAACACGTTTACATCGTTCAAAATATATATTTTGACATACTATTGTCATAACACTTGTCATCATTAACATTTGTGACAAAACAGATATCTGTAGGTTCAAATTCTAAGAATTTGTTTTTAAAGGATTTTCAATTTTTCCTTTACATCATTATATTCAATAAATATTTTCAAAACTTTTTCCGTAAGGTATTTGACTTTTAAAATCCCAGTCAACTGGAAAAATCTAGAAAACGTTACACAATCACAACCTCAAGGTTTGGTATTCCTTGAGCCATTGATCCCGAAGACATGGGAAGGTAAAACTGCCCATACAATTAGTACAAGTCTGACCGCAAATGTCGTGTCTACTAGGAGAGCGGGAGATTCCAAGTGTGAGGGGGAAGAATGTAAAAAAAAGAGTGCGAATTAATGCTAACTAAGGGATTTGACCAATGAAAGTTATTTAAAATTAAAAAAAAGGTATCATTTGATTACATAATTTAATCTTTTCATTAACAATATTTTAAATGCTTTAGCATATACAGTGAAAATCGTTTAACACGAAAATTAAGGAGACAGAAATATTTTTTCGTGTTAGTTAAACGAATTTCTTGTTAAAGGATATTGAAAAAAAAAGGAAAGAAAGGAAACGTATATTTAACAAAATTAAATTTGTTAGAGTACATTTTGTTGTGTATGCATGTATTTAATAAAAAAATCAATGAAACAAAAACTTTCACTAGAACTTAATGAAATTTGATGCAAAATTTATAGTAAACCAATATCTTTACAGATTTTCGTTTTTGTCTTCTGTTTGTGATCAACAGCCTTAAGAAGCTCCATCTATATTTTAAATTAAATAGCAGTTTGCTTTCTCCCTGATCTTTTTGTCATTGTGCTCATAATAAAATTGACCTGAAAAGAATTTATTCTCGCTGCGTATACTCGTCACCGAATTCCAAAGCCAACTGATAAGTTTTTGTGCGGTGTTTGTAGAGGGAGGTTGAAAATAGCATAGATAAACAAAATTGGCCCGTATCACAGGCCCGTATCAAGGGTATTTCATAGCCAAGTTTCGCCTTCTTTCAAGCCCCTCTTAAATCTCGTCTGCGCGGCTGGTGTTTTCTGTATTTCGTTCATTCTCAGAAGGGAAACCTTTTCGTGTTAAGTGATTTTCGTTTCGTATTAAGAGAAAAAAATATGAAAATACATAGTAATTTGTAGGGACCGATGTATTATTTCATTTTAACCAATATTTCGTCTTAAGCAGTTTCGCGTTAAACGTATTTCACAGTAAGATGTTAAAAAAGTTGAATTTTTTAAAAATGGAACTGAAATTAAAATTCTGTTTTTATTATTCATTTAATAAGCATTATTTAAATATAAACACATCAAATTTGGCTAATATATTAAATAATCTTTCAAGTCAAAAATATTCAAAAATACATTTAATTTGATATAATTTTTCTACTATTTGAATACTGCAGTTTTAATTTATTTGACATATATCAGTTTCTGATTCAATTCCTTTAAACTTCCCTGTCTTGGTATTTGTTTTAGCATTCAGTTAACACAGGTATCCTTCATCAAATCACCGTATCCGTGATAAGACTTTTTTCATTGCAATTTTCTTAACTTATTCTTAAATCTACATAGTATTTTCATTTGTATGTATTTTTCAATTATTGTATGAATTTTCTTTTATATACAGTAAGACCCCGCTTAACGCTGTTTCGATTTAACGCTATTTTATTTTAATTGTGAGATCTCCCGAAATTGCACGCAGCATTAGGCTTCCCGATATCCGAAGCAGTTTATCTGTGTTTCTTCTTTCCTGTGGTGTTATACGAACGTATTTTTATCGTTTCAAACATTTGCTGACGTTACTGTAAGTATAAATTTATGTAATATAACACTTGCTATAGTGACAAATATTATGATTTTTAGTTTTTATCATGGGTGATAGTAAAAAAACACGAAAATAGAGCAACAAGAAAAAACATTTTCACTTGAAACTGAAATGCGATTAGAAGATTAGATACCGGTGAACGTCAATCTTAAATTGGTGCTGCATTGAATTTGGCAACTTCAACAATAAGGACCGTTCTTAAGAATAAAGAAAAAATACTGTCATCGACAACTGCAACTACGACAAGCTCTGCAACCAGAATTACCCGTTCTAGAAATAATAAAATAGAGGAAATGGAAAACGACTTTCTATATGGACTGACGACAAAATTGAACGCAATATGCCATTAAACCAAGACTTAGAATTTTATTTATTTTTATACGTATATTCACATTTATTATATTTCTATATTTGTAAGGAATAAATTTTTGTTTTATTGTTATAAAAAACATAATTAATATATTTAATGGTAAAATACCTGACCAATTTTCTACCTTTCTCCCCCTAACCCCATTATTCACATGATGAGATAGCCTCGTTTAACGCTGTTTCATATTATGCTCTACTTTGATGGAACATATACCCCGCGTTAAAAGCGGAGTCTTACTGTATTTACCAATTTTCCATAATTTTCTTCCATGAGGCTCTTTTTCGGACAAAACCCGAAACACCATGAAGAAAAGGAATCTTTTTATTAAAATTGAACATGTTGTAAAACTCATACACAGATGATGAAACAATTAGAAATTCAAAGCCGTATGGAACCATCAATGGTAAGCAATTGCACATTGAATGTTCAATCAGTAATTAGTGAACTTTTCTCACTGGCATTTTCTCAATGTATGCTTGTATTCATTTATATAAGAAGTGTAAAGATTTCTATCATCTTTAGAATTCTACCAGGCAGTCATTAACTGTTGCTTCAAATCTACGAACTAAGTAAATGATGTAAGTATAAGTTGACCAGACGTCCCGCGTCCCTTGGTGTTTAAAACTAATCCTGATTTTTGAAAGGATGCACGACAAGCAAGAGAACGGCGAAAAGAACGTTAAGGGAGTATACGGTTTTGGCGGACATGTGGCTATTTTACCAAGATACGAGTTTTATATTATCTGTATTAATCTTATAATGTCAAATTTTAATAATAACAAATATTTGCTGAGAACTGAATATCGGGAACTGCTCATCAGAATTCAATAGCACCATATACAGTTATTTCCTGCCATTATTAGGTTTTTTAATTCGAAAACAGGAATAAAAGCTATAATTTTAGATTTCGTTTATTTTCTTGGTCAAACTTCTCAAATATATTGGTAAGGAAAAGGTTTAATCTTGGGCATCAGCAAAAATCTCAATAGAGAACAAATGGTTAGAAATATTTCATCATTTTGAAACGAACTGTGTTCCATACAATAATGCACTAAAATTGTGGAATGCACCATGTCCTTACCAGCACCTAAAGCTACGAATGAACGTGTTTTTTCTATGGTAAATTAAATGTGAACATCAGAAAAATCACAATTAAGTATTGAGACTTGAAAGCTTTTTATGTGTGAAATGAAATAATACTACAGTACAGCATTACTTTATTCTTTGTATAATGATTATGCATAATTTTTTTATGCATTGTATTTGCAAATTGTAGTTATATTGAAATAAAAAAATATATATATATATGTTGCAATACTATTTTTGAGTTCTATTAAAATATTTACTGCTTCATATAGACCAAATTTTTAATCAATAACTCTTCCCCCCCGCACAGTCAACGGTGTCCCGCTTTACCAATGTTAAAATATGGTCACTTTATTAAGTATTTATCTGACATTATAAGGAAGTATAGCGCGAATTTCTTAGAGTCCTGTGAATAAGTTATCCATCTTGAAAGCGATGCAATCAGTAGCAATTTCATAAATCATTGGAAATGACTGCATAGATAAACGGAGCTACTTTGAATATAGTTGTAGACAGATGAGCAACAATACAAACATCGCTTGATAATTTTATGCTGATGTACATAAAATTTTTGTTGCATCATCTGAAAATACATTTTTACTGTAAGATACAAAAGCCATCGTCCTACAAGCGTGCCTCAACTGACCACACATCATAGGATACCATTGGACCTATGGTAATTAGTTATTTAATTATAATAAAATTAGTATTATTTATTGTAGAAATTAAATATTTTTAAATCCTCACCCAGGTTTATAACACCTGATAATAGATTTTTCCCGGATCAAATAATAATAGTTCTTACTTTACTATCGTGCTCAAGCTAGAAATTTGGCTAATTTAATAACATTAAGACAAGTATAGTTGAGCAGATCTCTTTTCTAATTCTTCGTCCAACGTTAAAGGTTTCACTTCCAAAGTTTTCATGCTCTCTTCTACATGTGATGAGTTGGACAGTGTGTGATCCATATCCCTCGAAAACATTGGCATAATTATTTTGGCTTGGTGAATCAACGAATTTTTATTTGGTAAACTTGAAAGATCATCAGTAATACTCAGTAGTATCATGATTTCTTACAAAATTTAGTAAACCTACTAAAGTAACATCAAATATCTCTCTAATGCTTTGAACCAGACAACATTTCTATTTCTTGCAAATTCTGAATTTTGTTGGTTTAACTGTCCAACAAATATTCATTTGGAAATTAGTGTCACGTTTTGAAAGCAAGGTTGTTTTTTTTATTGGAGGGGAAGATTTTTTTACGGCTTTAAGCCTGCTACAATGCTACAGTTGCAAGCAGAGTTTTAGATTTTGCATTATCTCAAATTTGTTATTCTTTAATAGTAGTTAGTGTTTTCGAATCTACTGATTTCTTTTTAGACCATCATGATATCAGCATCAGTATTACACTTACCTTAATGCTTTTCAGTTGTGATTTCTGTGCTTTACTTTATATATAATATTTATTACTTTAACTCAGTTTTCTGCTAAATGAAATCCACTAATTCTTGACTTTCATAACTTAAACAATTTACCTTCACATTGAAAGGAACATTTATGTTCAAATATTGTCTGTTTAAATGTTTAAATGCTTCTATGTTTAAATTTGATGAAATTTCATTTACTGCCTGAATTTTTTTAATCAAATCATATTGTTTATAGATAAACTTTATAACATCACAAGTAGGGTTTCTGATTTACCCCCTCCCCCTTTCGGCAGAATAAAAACTATGAAAATCTTAGATTTCCCGGAATCCCGTGAGAAAAAGGCTAGTTGGACCTTAGACACCACAGAAAATATTGCCTTGAATTATAAGTCCAAATTCAGTAGATTGCAACACACACACGTGTTCTTAAATGAATATTATTCTAAAATTAACATAGAGACAAAAGTTTTTATCCCTTCGGATTACGAGTACTTTTACATTTTATTTAAATCACTGGATATGGTCTCCTGCAAAAAAATTCTTTTAAGTCTGAAATGATTTTTGATGAAAAAAAAATTCGATATCTAAGAAACCATTTTCATTCCTCTTAAGAAAAAAAAAGACCTGTTAGATACTACAGATAATCATCATCTTATATTCGATTCTTGAATTCTTTAGATATAAAGAATTATTATAAAATTCCATTATAATTTTAAATAAGTTATGCTGTGTATTATCCTCTATTTTCATTATGAAAATGTTTTTTTTTTTCAAACATTTGCATAAATTTTGATTTTGTCATTGATGAATACGGAAGCATATTTCTAAATAATAAGTCATTCATCAAGGCAAGTTATCTCTTATTTGCTTATAACGAACTATTCATTCAGCAAACATTTTAAAGCTATTTATCAGATAACTGAACATCAGGATCAAGTACTTTGTCTTTTACATTCAATTTAATTTTAAAAGATAATTTAGAAAATTTAGACTAATAAATTAAATCGAAATATATAATGTTTATAACATTAGTTTAACTTTCCTCTTTATTAAAATTCCAATTCTATAGATTTTTATCCTTTTTTTAGTCATTATATTAAGATGATCTTAATAGGAAATTATTTCCTAATAAACTACATAAACTATATAATAAATAAACTTTACTGATTATTTCTGAAATGTCTGGTTTCAATATTTAATAGCTGTCAATAATAAAAATTAAATAAATGGTCATATTAGAATGGATGATTACGACAAATTATTAAACAGAATTTATTGATAGCTTTCGAATGTTAAATTATTATTATATTGTTTGTGATGAGCTATGAAATGATGGCTTACAGAGATACATATTCCCTCCAAAAAATGTAACTTTAATAGATGTATATATTCGTAAATAACTTATGAATTCTTTTTAATTAAAGTTATTGAATCTTATTTTTTCTTCCTTTGATTTTCACAAATATAAATCATATTAATATGACAACAACAAATATATTCCAGGTTTTGAAATATTTATTGAGCTTCCCATAAGAAATGTTAAAGATAAATTTTTTATAATTAACATTGATAAAATTTGTTTTCTATACGATGAGAAAAAGAATTGCTTTATCATAACAAAATTATTTTCTCAAGCTACATGACATATTGATAATTTTTTGTTCAAAAAAGTGCATGATATTAAATTAAATATAGTACTATTATAAATATTACTTTTGTATCAGGCATTGGTAGATCTAAATGAGAAAGAAAAAAAGGTAAAAGGAAGGAAATGAAAAAAATGAAAATAATTAATTATTTCATTTTTTAAAGAAATTTTTAGAATAGATATTGGCAAAAATATCATTTAATGCTTCCATATTAAATATTAAACACGAATGACTTTCAATCAAACGATATCGAAAAAAAATTTACATTTTGACTATGGTTTTAATAAAGAATACCAAAACAAAAAAGATTCATTCAGTCGCTTTTATGGCAAGCTCTCAGACTTAAAGGCTTTGGAATAATATTAGATTTGATGAATATTATTGTTTTATTGTAAAAACCACGCGCGTTTGAGACTCTATTCTTACTTCTATAATTACGTGTACTAAAATTGTAATATACCAAGAATTAACAAGAGTAACATGTAAAATTGTGAAAAGTTCCACACATTCTTACACTCTTTGAAAATTCTTTTCACCTCTATAAGCATCTGCAAAAAAAGATTTATTCTAATAAAATTACTCAACGATTCAACACATAAATATTTTTTTCATGTTAGAAAATAATTAGAATATGAATTCGTCTATTCTCCTTGCTTTTAATGGGCTTGATTCATGAAGTCACATGATAAAAACAAACACGTGTTTTCCATTGAATTCAAAACAAACATTAAACTAATTATACTTGTTCTATTTGTAAAACTCAGATAAAATTTCAAATTTCATATTTGGGTAAAGATGTTTAAATGTTAGGGAAAAAAATTTCTTCAAAAAGATTTGTTTAAATTTTAAGAAAAAGTCGTATTTTATGCTTATATTTGTTAAATAAAATGCATTTTGTGTACATATGTACTTTTTAAGAGAAAGTTTCTGCAAAGAGCAAAACTTGGCAACACCGGAGCGCGTGAACTGATTATTTGGAAACACAAGATAGTTTTTATCGTGTGACTATGACGTCACATGAGTTTTTGAATTGATTGGTTAGAATCACGTGGCTTTCACTATCATGTGACTATGACGTCACATGAATTAACCTCATTGGTGATATTAATTGTTTGAAACCCCTAGTTAATGGCAAAAACTATTAAATCAAATGAAATTAACAAAATGTGTGTATAGTACTAAAAATAATCTCTTTGATTAACCACTTTATGCAGTTATGTAACGTGCAACCCCCACATCGCGGGAGGGGGGGGAGAGGCAGGATTCTAGGGAGGCCATCTGACGTCAAGTACGTATTAACCCAAATTATGAATTATTAAAGGCAAAACCTAACTTTGCGGGTTGGGGAGGGCTAATATTCTTCGTTACGCCACTTTATCATATAAGAATACATTGATAATTAACTACTTAATCTGATTACAATTCCATTAATTTCTTCTGCAATTGTTATGGCCACGGATAACGACAGGCGTCACTTAGCCCTTTACCATGATGAATTTCGTGGGTCTTGATATGGCCTTTGCCGATCAGGTGATATTAGTAACAACAACAGCAATTTGTTAGAGTTATTTCTATAAATACTACCAGAAACATTTTACAGTAGATAATTACTTCATTACATATTAAAAAGAAAATATATCTTATACATAAAGCCGAATGAAGTACTTCACAAAACCATAATATCAAAATGTCCTCTAACTACAAATTTATTTTTTGCCATTAACTTTCAGGTAAGGTTTTTTACATGCAGCTAGAATTTCAGCTATCCCCATACAAACATTTCTTTAAAAATTCTTTCCAATATCTAACTTGAAAGCAAACTCTATTTAATAATCGATTGTTTTAACGTTGAGAAAATATTCAATTATACTTTTTACCTTTATTAAAAACCTAAAAATATTTTCAGTGTTTGGGAGTCGAACAATAAACTTTCGTTTCTAAAAAGACAAACAACTAAATAACTCTGAAGTAATTGAGGTATTGTTTCATCTCACTTCGTTTCCTTTTTTAAAAAGGTGACGCATCTAAATCAGTCTTCAAAAGCTGTTTTTATTCATTCCACAAGAATCATATTTAACCTTTCTGGCTAAACGAACGGTAGAAGATATGAAATTTTATGACTTTTTCGCTATTCCATCACGTTTTTTTCCAAAATGGCGGCGATAGTAAAACGCCAGTAACAATCGTTTGTGGACTAACTCGTTTCCGGCGAATAAAGTTTAAAGTGATGTCTAAGATCTGCGCTATCTTATGGTAAATTTTGATTACTATTTCCGGTCTTAACATGAATGCAAGCGTTATCGTTTCTCGCCATTACAAATTTTTTTTCTGTGCTTACTGATTCGGCTTGTGAAGCATTCGAAATAAACTCACCAATGACAAAAAGAGAAATAATGCTATCGAATTCTAAAATCTTTCTCATAGAAACTGGTAGTTACTAGGTTCGAAAAATGCAAATCATTTTTTGTAAGAAACTATTTAATTTATTCGTGGAAACATTCTATGATGTTTTATTAATATATTATACAAAGAAAAGCTAAATGATTATGTTCAAAATTTAAAAGAAATTTCAGATAAATGATACGTAGCAACATTAAAAAGATATATTAGATTTAAAATAAAAATGTATGTGTTAGTTTCCAAAATTTAATTTACAGGAGCTACGTGCTGCAGATATTGTAATTTATACCTTTTTCGAATATCATATATCGTATGCTTAGAATATACAAGTATATAGAGAGATATAGCGTATACTATTAGATATAGTGCAGCGTTTCTCAAATTGTGGGGCGCCCCCCCTAGGGGCGTGATAACTCTACGAGGGGGGCACGAGCATACTGAAAAGTCGAAAACACAAGATTATTTTAAAAAATTATTAATTTATTGAAAGGAAACAAACAAAATGCATTCTGACATAATAAGAAATAAATACACATTTACACTGATATAATACAATTATAAATGTGTGTATCAGTACTGCACACTATATTTTACAATTAATTTAGGAATACTAAGTTAAGAATGAGTTTAATAATTACCATTGACCCCATGGACTTTGCATAAATAAAACTATATACAAAAATCAACCCTTCTCTTGATAATTTGAACCGTTTATAATTAATCCCTTAACTGCTGATTAAAAGATACGTGATTCACTCCCGAACGCTACCGTCTTCCACGCAAGCTTGTGTATGGGATGTATTGGAGGGGGTGGGGAGAAAAGGAATAAATAAAAGCAAATCCTATGAAATAAGTAAATCCTTCGCAAACACTGTCAAGGTCTTTTTGTTGCATTCCAAGGGCTTCGGAATAATTTTATGAATGGCAGTGCGCAGAAAAGATCGTACTTCGGAAAGACGTATATATACGTCCGGAAAAATTAACGTTTTGGCTGAGTGAGACGTTTATATACACCAGAGGTACTTAAGAAGCTAAAGTCATTTTGTAGCCTTAGCGTCAATGTATAGTATTATTGAATTCAATACATTGTAATTGTAGAAGGGGGGCGCGATGAAAATTATGATTGAATATTGGGTCGCAAATACTGAAAGTTTGAGAAGCACTCATATAGTGTATGCATCTATCCTATGTTTCACTCTTTTCAGCTCTACATTTAGCATATTTATTGGTATTTTGAAATACAGTATTTAGAGAGTGATAGGAAGAAAAAAAAATTTGGATTTAGAATTTTTTTGCATTCAATTTTCAAAATTATGATAAAAGTAAATTAGTATATCACATTTTGGAGGTTAGAAATTTACTTTACAAAACTAGAGGATACATTAGAAAATTTTGAGAAAACGAATGGCCGTGGTAACCTAGTGGTCAAGTTAACGGACTCGTGGCTGGCTTGTCATGAGTTCAAGCAAAGTACCGCTAAAGACCCGTTGTGTAGGGCAGCGATGCAAGTTAAATCTGTCGAGAACTCAGACGTCTTCCCGTTGGAGAAGTAGTTAAGAGAGGGGAATGCCAGCTCAGGTGTTGTCCTCGTCATTTGACCATGGTTCAAAATTACGAGGTCCATCGCCAAACGTCCTCGAGTAGCTGAACAGTGCGACGTTAATATTCACTCATTGAGAAATCGTAAATCAAATTAGATTTCAAATGTAGGATATGTATGCTGCAGTTTTTACATGATTTTTTCGCCTTTTATTCATTTTAAAGCTATGTAAGTCCGATTAAAACGTGATTGAACTGCACAGTTCTTAATGTTATTAATTCCATTACTTGAATTTTTCGAGCAACTTGTGTGAAAAGGAAGTGAAAAAAGCAAAGAGAAGAAAAGAAAAGTATAATATTCTGTCTACAAAAATTCATTAATTAATAGAGAGTTTGTTTTAAAATTAATCAAAAGAAAGAAAAATGTTACGGACATATTTCCAGACACTTGAAAATGTTTTAAACAGAATAATAACATAAAATATTATAAAAATTCAAATCAATTTTTACTTAAATTTCTTAATTATTAAAAGAATAATGATAAAAATGCTAATGCTGTGATACTACAAACTTATGCTTTTAAATTCACAGAAAGTCCAAAATAAGAACAAGTTTTATAATTAAACTATACAAAAATGTGGAAAATATGCCTTTCATATGTTTGATGATTACAGAGCTAAAAACGTAGATATCGTTACCTTTAAGTCAATGAAGAGACTGAATTTCTGATAACATTTTAAATAGTTCTTTAATTTTATGGAATATTTAATTTGTTTACATTATTTGTTCTTAGGTTCGATTTAAAAAAAAATCAGATTTAAAGTTACATGTTTTGAGAGTAAACATCTTCAGAACATTTTCAAATTATTTTTGTAATTAAATACAATTCCTTATAATATATACATCATCTCATTTTTCAAGTATTTTTAAAAATTCACACTAAGTCTATCTCTTTATCTCTCACAAATTATATAACTTCTGCAGTCATGGAGAAAATATATATATTTCAACATAATATTCTATTGTTATATTTTCATTTTCATTTTCCATTCGAAAAATGTAGTTATTATTACTAGGATAATTTTTAGTACTTCAATAAGATATTCGACATGTATTAATAAATAAGAATATTTCAACTATTTTGAAACAAGGATCTTAGTTGCATTGTCCTACTAAAATATGAGCTACTTGTAAATTTAAAATTAATTTTACCTAGTTTTCTTACACGGGAAGAATTATGTAAATAAAGAAGTCATTTTAAAAAGGTTAAGCGTAAGTTTTCAAGAAAAGATTATGTGATTAGATATTTCAGCCTGCAAAATTCGTTATAACATTGGAGGGGAATTTTTCATGATCTTTTTTAATTTATTGATTTTGACTATTATATGATGATTATTTCCTATCTCATTTTATATATTTCAAATGATTAATTACTAATTTTTAGATTCATCATTTTATTTTCTCATTGTGCATTTAATATATCCAAAGTTAGAGTACCATATTCATCAGCACACACTAACAATTGTAAAACACTTCATTGTTTCATTTATTCAATTAAAATTTTAGACACGTATCTTTAATAAAATTTTATTTAATAATTCTGATATTTATTTACCATTGGAATGTTTTGATAAGCCCCTTTCTAATTTACTTAAATTTCCATAAACAAATACCACAAAATAATTAAATATTTTTCTTTTGTTAGAGAGATAGTAAAAGAAATAATTTGTTTCCTCTGTGTTCAAGTTAGAAATTAATTGAAAGCTTGCCTTATATTTCTTTAGTGATTATATTTTTGTTTTTTCACAGTTAATTTCAATTTTTCGGTTATTTAATTTTGAGTTTCTCGCAAGTAATTTTCCTTCATAAAATTAATTATTTCACTAGAAGTTATGCGTTAACACAATTTTTTTTTGTTTCAATTTTTTTAAACTAATTTTCTATATCAGTTTAGATTTCATACTTGTTAAAAATATGTCATTAAGTTTTGTTTTACAATATCCATCTATTTATCTCTATTTTATATTTAAAAAAATTTAATATATTTTTCATTTACGAATAATAATAACAATAACAACAGTCAGATCATTGCGAAAAAACATATTAAAAGTCTAAAAGATTTTGTAGGTTGCAAGAAACCTTTTCATTTTCTTTCTACAAAAACGATTTGATGTGAACTTTACAACTGATACTGATTTATTACGATTTTCAAATAATTGAAAACTATAACATTTAGGTGCATGAAAGAAACACACAAAATCAATTACATTTTCCATTTTTTTTTTACTTTTGCCATTTAGTCTTTAGATTACATTTTCTTACTCTTCAGAGAGAGAGTTTATTCTAAGAATAATTAGCTAATAATAATGTATAACGTAAAAATGTTTTCAATTTTGAGTAGTTTAAATTAATCTATTTTGGTTGAAGTGGTAAATGGATGTTTTCTTTTTTCTAAGATTAAACTTAGTAAATTTTTCCAACGCATTTCTTTAATATTAATATTTATTTTATATTAGTAATATCCCATTTTTTGCTGTCTGGGTGGAGTAGTTGGTTAGCGCTGGTCTTATAAGTCCAAGCTTGCGAGTTTGACCCCGGCTCAAGTTGGTGCATTTTCATGAGGCAAAAAATCGACAGGGTTCATGTCGTATTAGTATGCAATGTATTGAAAGATTCTTAGTGTCTATTTGGCTTGGGTGCTCTCGGCAAAATTAAATTCCAAGAACAGTTTCGCATCGTCAGAGCTCAGGGGTTTCCTTAGGGAAGGAAACTGGATGTCAAAGTTACATTGTGTGACAGTTGGTATATACCTATATGGTGTCAAACTAAAAAGTAATACCAGCTCTCGGAGAATGTACTAGGTCTTCAATTGTAAAATTACCAATCCTCAGCTTCATTTTTTAAAAAAAAATATCACGTTTTCTTTTCTTTATCATTTTTCCCTGATCCCTGATTGAAACGATAGAATTTTCGTTCGAAGACGGTAAAGAAATAATTTTATCAGTAGTTAATTCTGAAATGATAAAAAAGGTAATTATTAAAAATATACCTTTAAGTTTTTTAAAAAATAACTATGTAAAAAAAGCTATACATGAGTATATATAAAGTCGAACCTCTATGTAACGAACCTCTATATTGCGAATTTTTCTATGTAGCGTACCTTTTCCTGGAACCTTGAACATTTCATGATTTTCTTCGTAAAATAACCTTCTATAGCGAAGTGCATTTTCTATATAACAAACTTTTTCGGTTGTGATTCAGTTTTTGTTTTTCCTTTTTTAAAGTATTTCTGAAAAAATTTCAAGTTATTCTCTCTTTAATAAATTTTATGGTGATCGTAAATCTTAAACTAGTTTTACTAGAACTAACTCGCCGAGATCCAATAGAGTTCTGACGTTTCATCCGACAATGCAACCTTTAATCCCCATTGCCTAGTTCATAGAAACATCTTCGATATCCTCTTTCACCCTCCGTGGAGTTGTCCTGTGTCCCCGTGTTCTGATTATAAAATAATGTATGTGATGTATGTATTACTTGTATGCTTTTCATTATAAAATGTCTTTAAAATTCATTCATTTTATTATAAAATTATTTTCATAATATTGAAAATACAGTGAATTCTTCGACATTCTTTTTTCTTGCTTTCCTTGCAGTTTTTCTTTCTTTTTTGATGGGTGAGATATATAAAATAAACATATATTAATTTTAAAAAAGATGTGAATAATTACTTTTTTTAATATATAGTGTCTATGAATTTAAAATTTGTTTTATGTGGTTTATAAAGTATATTAAAAGATGAACCTCTATATAACGAATTTTCGTATAACGAACTTTTCCGGGATTTAGTGACTTCGTTATATAGAGGTCCAACTGCATTTATTAATATATAATATCTTTGCAATGAATTATCAGTTTGCTTTTAACATTTTAGATATCTTAGTGCTCACGTAAATACTTTAAATTCGGACAATCGGGAAGAACAAATCTGAGTGATGATTTTACTCTTCTAAAAATGATTAAAAATAAAATTCAAATTTTTTAAATATTATATTGAAAAGAATGAAAATAAAATAAATTTTTAATTTCTCCTATTGTCGGAGCCATTTCCGGCGTGATGTCTTTCTTCATTTGAATATTCAATGAAATCAGCATCAATATTCTGACCTCTGCCAAAAGTGGTTTATTTAATTCTGAGCTATACAATGTTGAGGTTCATCAAGAGCATCAAGTTATAAAAGCTAATGACGAAGACGAATTTTAGAAAAGAAACTTAAAATGTTGTCGTAAAGGCCTTTTGATAATAAAATCTTAATCATAAAATTCAGTTTTTCCCCTGCTGGAATGATCTTTAATGCATTTTAAAGTAGTTTTCTCTTAAGATCGAACGTTTTTTTCTATATTTATTTTACTTATGCGACTATATAAGAAAGGAAAAATGTGACGGTAGCCTTTTCATTAAACATAACGGTTCTTTTTTGCATCTTGTTAAACCCAAAACCCCGAACGTAATGTGCTGAAGAATTGCAAAAAAATTTGTTTTGAATTTCAGAAGTGACCTCAATACGAATTTTTATGGTTTTGACACGAATTTGGTGAATTGAAATCGTGAAGTCTGCGTAAACATAAAACGGGGCATACCATTTGACGTCAGCCCCGCCCAATTCCACATTAAAAATTAATCAATTTTGCTTAATACGGAACATCAAATTTTACTTTATATTTCGCTTGGCTTTTGTTGATAGGGGTTTAAACAAATAAATTTGAGAACATTCTAAATTACGCGATTTCGCCCTTTTAAAATTTTTATTTCATTATAGATCTTCGCATTAAATTTAAGTTTAATCTAAATGTAAGGCCATTTGTCTATGACGTAAAAACCCCATTTGAATTAAAAATGCTATTCTTTTTAAACAACTTTGAGCTCGCCTGACAAAAAGATACTCAAAGTGGGCTATCAAAATACCATTTGAAGTAAAATAGTCTTTTTTCAAATTACGAAAAATTGCTTGAAAATTTTGTATGATCGCTTAAGTTTCAGAAACATTCATGATATTTGATAACTTAAAAATTTTTTTATTTTAATTAAGACATATTGATTTTAAACTATTATTTTTTCTACTTCTAAGTAAAAAGAGTACTTTTAACAAATATGTCATATATATTTACTAATGATATGCTTGCTAATTTTTTTGTTTTCATAATTATTTTTCATCGTTCTCTCTCTCAAAATGCCCTCTTTCTTTTACCTATACATGTTTGCTACAGCAAACGACTACATCCACCTGCACTAATAAATCATAACAGATTTAAAATAATCCTTAAAACCAAAAGGATATTTTGATACACATAATTACTTTAACATTTACACAAGAGGCGTTACACTAATGACCTTTAAAAATTTCCTTTTAGTCTTTGAACGTCGTACGCGTCAGCTTAATTTTTCTTGAAGTAAAAGAAACCGGCACGGACGCCGAAAGTGTCAGTTTTCTGAAAAGAAGCGAAAAACTGCATCTTCGAGTATTTATCCATCAGGTATATTCATCCCCTGCAGACTTTTCCTTTTTCCTCTGAACATGGCACCTGAATTTCCGCATCCTTTTTATGATGTGTCAATAGCTGTATAAAATGTTAGATACGCTTTTACGGATCATGTATAAGATTCTTTTTATAGTATTATAAGTGAACTTTTTCTCTAATGAAAAAATCAAGGTCACCTTATTGTATGTGATTGACCAGACACGGAAAAGTGTAAACGCAAAGAAAATTGAAGACGCAAAGAAGCGCATGGGACATGGGAGGGGGGATTTTATTTTGTTTGGGGAGGTTAAAAAATATTAGCAGCAATTACTGATCAAGGAGTCATGCTCATTTTTTAAATACCGACCGTAATTAGTTTTATTCAAGCAAATGTTAGTGGCTGCAAGTTATTGTGTGGTAATGGTCACGAATTCATGTCGGTATGATTTTCTAACATTCGAGTTTTGGGGCCATTAAATATCCGTTGGGAAGATGGACTGATGCACGTTAACCCCTTAAGCAATCAATTTTTTTTGCCAAAATAAAAAAAAGCACTTTTTTATTTCATATACTAAGCATAATACTTAATAGAATCTGAAAATTGAAGAATTTTATTTTAATTTTCAATTTTAAAGTTTTCATACTATTTGTTATTTTATAATTTTCTAAAACAGCGGTCGTCAAATTCTTTTTGACCCCTCACGGACCAGTAAATAATAATTAAATTTCCCACACCATTTAAAATAGGGATTTTTTAATTTTTAAAAAATTTGGGATCTGGGGCCACAACCAATGATTCTTTAAAAAAAAACCCCAAAAATATGAGTGTACACTTTTTAGGAATAAAGAAATTTTTTACTGGAAAAGTTCCAATTTCCCCATTTCATGCCTCTTTTTCCCAAACCAAAATCCAAAATTTTTGGGCTTTAAAAATAACACTTTAAATTTTAATGAAGAAAGTTTTTTTTAATTTTCCTCCTTTTCTTCCAAAAAAAATTCCTTTGTTCCCCCGGTTAATAATAACTTTTTCAAAATTAAATTTTTTGGCTTATGGAAATATTTCGGATACAAAAACAAAAAAACCCCAAACCCACAAAAAAACAAAAACAATTATCTTCCATACTTCATTTCTCCAAACAAAAACACACCCCAACCACACCCACAACAACAAAAAAATCACAAAAAACCCAAAAACAACACACAAAACACACTGTATCACTTTAAAACACTAGAACTAATAATCTCACTATAAGAATTAAAAATATGTGCAAATCAAAGATAGAGAGAAGAACATATTAGTGCCCGTTTAGTGTACAGGTAAACCGGTTGTGGCCAGCTTTCGGTAGCTCGTACCTTGTACGGGCAAACCAATTAAGGCTTCCGTTGGCACGCCACCTCGAAATCCCGAGCGTAATGTTAATCCTAATTAAATCTTAACCGAATATACTGATTTTAAATACAAGATATAAGCTGTAAGGATTTTTTGCAAATTTTTTAATCTAAATTTAGATTTCTATTGGTGTCAGTTAACGGCATGCGAAGCGCCATCTGTGTAATTAAGAGAGTTGAGTGTTTGTTATTGTGTCTATCAAAAGGAATGTATATTAACTGTGTTTGCGTAAGCCCAACTGCGCTGCCTGAGCTGCGCATGCTCAGCAATTCTGATGTGAATGTAAAATGTGTGAGTTTGTTTCCCGTTCACAAAACTGTGTCTGTTGTGGCAAGATTTTCGACTAAAAACCATAAAATAAGGAGCAGAAATGATGGAACAAAAGGGGAGCCTTTTAAAAGGAGTTCAGAAAATGGGTTTAGAGTTGTTGGAAGGATTGCTTTAAAACGGAAAGTATAGTTTTTTCCGATTTCCCCAAATTTTATCTATATTGTAAAACTTCTGGCGTTTCTCATAAGAAGTAAAACTTAGTTCGGAAAAAGGTAAATATTTGTGTTGTTTAAATGCAAAAATTAAAAAAATAATCATCAAAAAAAAAAGAATGCCATGTTTCTGAACATATGATTTTTTTTAAGAAAAAAAACCTGTATTTTATTAAGAAATTTTAGCAATTAAATTTGAATTGCAATAAAATTCAATCTTTTAAGCTTGCACAACCATAAAGGTTACAAAAACGATACAAAAATCAATATTTTCTTTTTCTGTCTCCTGTCTTTATCTCACTGATATAAATGATGATTCATGATTATTCAAAATTATCTCAATTTCTCTACACTAATTCAATCCATATATAAAAGTAAGAGCAATAATAATTACCATAGGTTATTCATCTAAAGATTCGGCTTGCATTAAAACTGCATTAAAACATTTAACAAAAATTTTTAATATATTGACTGAACAGTTTGAAAATAAACAAAAGAAATTGTATATTTGAGCGTATCAATTTTACTGTGAAATTTCTAATACTATATCTCATTTTTTACGGAGAGTTAGCATGTATTACTTGTGTTCCTTTACAATATTAATTAATAAATTAATTTTTTATAATTTTTTTCAGGATAAAAATGGGTGAATGATACAACTTCTTTCTTAGCAATGGATATATACTTTTTATATGATATGAGTGGTGTACGCAAGGCGTATGGGAGGTTCAACCTGGTATGGCTGCATGTAACATGCATCTAATCGAGCACATGTGGAACATTACCGAAAAGTCAGTTTATGCTCAAAATATTTCATTGGTAACATATTCGTAATTATAGAATGGCAGCATGGCTGAAGATTTCTTCAGGGGACTTCTGACTACTTGTTGGAGTCAATACAATGTCGAGTTGCTGTAATAGGAAGTATTGCATGGTTTTTAACACACACAAGCATCTAGTTATAATTTATTTTTAAATTAGAAAATAAATATGTGATTTTTTATAGAAAACAAAGATGCATCTAATAATTGATCTCTTCGACCTTAACAACTACTGATTGCTTTATACACAGCATTCAGCCAAAATATTCGGTGACATCGATGACAGTTTGAGGAAAAAGGCATTTCTTGGCTTTTTAAGAATCTTATTCTGCACCATATATATTGTTTATCTCAAACAATAGCCTACATTTTTAAATGATAAATAACATTATATATGCACGCATGCGTTCACAATAAGTAAAATTTTACACTTATGATATTTAAGCTTCAAGATAGCGGACAGTGCTATAAATAACATATTCGTACGAATGAAAAAATTTTAATTAGTCAATGAAAGGATTGATTTTGAGGATCTCCTTTTATTTATCCTTAAAAACTTTATTATTATTAAGATAAATATTTTCCTTTGCTGTCCTAAGTAATGATCGTTATCATTGAAATTTAGTATAAGTCAGTGAACATAAAATTACTCGTAATGTTCCTTTAATGTGTTTCTTTCACGCAACGGTTTTTAGAATTGTGATACAGCCATTCAACAGCTACAAATTGCTTTTGAGATTTTCGTAAATACGCCGTCAACTTAACAGGTATAAAGGATGCTCTTCCTTATTAAAGCCGTGTAATTTTTTAGTCAATAATTATTTTTAACTTTACTTATGTAATAAAAGGGATTAGGTAGCTTTACAATATCTTTAAAAGGATTTTATAGAAAATTTTTACTTAGGGCAAGATTGAGTGAGTGTTATATTTACGTCGCTCTACAAAGTTACACGAGAGCTATTCGCGACGGGCCGCGTAATATGACACCTGAGCTGGCACTCCTCTCCTAACTTCCGCACCACATCAACAGGAGGACATTGGAGCCTTGACAGATTTAGCGTGCACGGCCTCTTCTACACTGCGGGCCTTCAGTGGCACAAGGCTCGAACACTTGACACGCCAGCCACGAGTCCATTACCTTGACCATTAGGCTACCACAGCCGTATCCTTAGGGCAGAAATAAATTACAGAAAAAAATTAATACCTAATGTATTTATTTTTCCTTTAATGCAGTTTCTAGTAAGCAATAGAAGAACCCTGGTTGTGAAAATATTCTATGAGTTCTAAATTACTTAAAATAATAATAAAAAAAATGAAAAAACTAGGCTTGTAAAAATATTAAAATGGCATTCAACTTTCCCCCTTAGAATTTATACATGTGGACGATGAGAGAAAAATAAAACGTTTTTTTTACGCAATAGCTTTCAAAGCTTTTTATTTATTTATTTTTTTCTGTAAAAATACAAAATTTATTAAATGTAATATTTTTGGAATCGTGTGTGATATTTGAATGACGCACAGTATCTTTATCAATAATTAAACTTGAACTTGATGTCACCTTCTGTGTGATTATGTCTTTTCTTAGTAAATATTTAAATCTGATTATATATCTTTGTTTCCTTCCCTACTTAATTACATCCACAACGCATCAGAATTCTCTACAATATTCTGTTAATTCAAAAACTCCCTTTCAATAATTGACGCATAAATCAGAAAAATTTTTATAGTAAATTTTTTTAAAGAAAGTTTGATTTGCAAGGAAGACACCATCTATTAAAACTAGGAACTTAAAAACAATTCCTTCAAAACAGGAAACTTCCTCCTTTAAATTAAGAGTCCAGTGAAAAATCTCTGAATGAACTGATATAAAAATATGTTATGACACTCGAGGAAAACCTTGAAAAGTTCACTGGAAAATAAAACATGCATCCTCTTTTCGGAAAACGCGTGGAAAAAGATTTTGTTTATTGAAACCGGTTTCGCTCCTCTTCCTTAAAGAATAATAAATGACGTGCACTCACTAAAAAAATTATTCATGAATTTATGTGTGCATAAACGTATTACACACTCACATTAAGAAAAAATATTGCAACTAACTTTCTCGCTTTGAAGATCGCCGCCGCGGGTCACTGATCTTCGGTGCATCCCAAACTCGAAATAAAAACTTAAATTTTTTCTAGTTTCTTTCAACTAATACTAACCTAGAAGAATTATATTTTAAGAAGTGTGAGTTTATATATATAATATTAATTTCCCATCTTGCTCAAAGGCTGCATCGCCCAAACGCGATGAGGCGTTTCTTAGGGCACTCAAAAGAATTAAGAAAGTGTAGAAACGTTGTGCGCTTTTTCCTTCTCTTTTTCAAAAAGTTAAAAAACAATTATGTGTTTGTTTGGTTCATTGAAATGATCATACAATGAAAGGGTTGACCCCAGAAGTAGTAAGTAGTTTTAAATTAATTTCCGTTTTTGATCATTTTCTTTATGTTTAACTGCTTAAGATGTTGGGAAAATTCCTTTAGTTCGCATGAATGATATTGGAAAATTCTCACGATTGAAATAAATCGCTGTAGTTTGTAACGGATAAAAGAGATAAGCATGCATACCAATGTTAAGTCAGATGAAGTTATATAAGTAAAAAGCATATTTTATGAAATTTTCTAGCCATTACAGTTTGCGTCGTTGGGTATATCATGATGTTGTATGACTATATATTATTTTTTGATATATAAGTCCTAGTAATAAACCTTCGATTATATTGAAAAATAGCCTTCGCCTTTTGTTTTAAAAAGAAAGTGGCTTGAATTTCTAAAAAGGTAGAATACTTATCTTTTGTGCCTCGTAGCCTTTTCTCCTAGGAATCGATTTCCGTCAAACTTAATGGATCTCTACCCCCCAAAAAAGAAGCATTTTTTGCCAAGTTTCAAGTCTACATGGGTCAAATTGATCAAAAACGAAATTTTTTAATATATAAGGCACTCATAAACCTTCCCGGTGATTGATTTTGGTAAAACTCGTTTTTAGCGAAACTCTACTCAACAAAAGAAACATGTTTACCAAATTTCAAGTCAGTACATTTAATAGTTCAAAAGCGGATATTTTTAAATCAATAACCTTCTCTTAGTCTTCTGCAACTCCCCTTGTTAATTGATTTTCTCAAAATCTTTTCTTAGAGGATCACTACTTGACCAAAGGAACAGGTGTGCTGAATTTCAAGTTGGTTAGTCTAATAGTTCCGGAGATCTCGTGATGAGTTAGTAACTGAGTCGCTGTTCTAGTAATTGATTAGTGTGATGAAGCATTAAATACTTTTTAATCGCACTGTCGTAGAACTCTTTTATAAGTTGGCCTCTTTTTTGTAATAACTAAAAGAGTGTGTGTGTTTATGACCACACGCGCGACAGAAGTGATAACTTCAAATTTCCCTCTGGCTCACGGTTTTACAAGACAGGATCAAACTTTTCTAGCCCGCTTTTGAAGTGGCCATATCAAAATAATGAAATTTTCCGAAGGATGCAAGAGCTTTGAGATGTGCACGAACTATTCTTCTGAGCCGGCCTCGCCTGCTCACATCCTCGAATGCCTACGGCTCACCAAGCAGGATTTAGAAGACGATACCGTGCTGGTGTTAGACTTTCTGAAAGTGTGCAATGTCATGAACCTGGTCTAGTACTGCTGACCAATGGGGGCGTGCAACAACAACAACACTTCAAATTTTGTAATGTTATTTCAGGGATTAGGTGAATAAAAAATAAGGGGATATCAGTATTGTCATAAAAGTATTGTTATATGAAATTATTTATTCATATGTCTGTACTCATAAAGTAATATTTTTTGCCAAATATACAATCATATTTGTGAATTAATTGTATTCTAAGAAGGAAACAATAGATTTATGGTAACTGAAATAGGTTATAAATACTTTACATTCTAATTATTTAAATATCTAAAAAAAACTCCTTCAAGCTTTGTTCCGTACTTAGTCGTGCTTTCATTTAAATCATTTGACATAATTAAATTTAATTTTGATTTTAAAAAATCTACTAAAGGCTTTGACTTTGCCTTTTGAAAATCTACATTAAAATCCTTTAAAATAATAGGCAATTTATTCAGAAGAGTTGATCCAGCTTCAGTGTAGAAATTTTTATAAATGAATTCGATAATTTTCTCTACAATTTGATTTGGTGTAATATAAATAGTAACTATTAGAATTATTTGTCCATTTTTGATCTACATTTCGCTGCACAAATTTCTCCGATTCATGACTCATTAAACCCAAAGAATTCAGTAGTATTTGATGCTACATCCATTTCTGAAATGACAAGTTGTCGTATCTCCTTTATTTTTATATATAGCAACTCCATCAGCTCTGTAATTATGTCTTTGGAATTCAGCAATACAATGAAAATTTGGAACATATATGTTTTCCCTCATTATTTACCCAAGTTTCTGTTAAAAGTAATATAGTTACGTGTTGCATAACACTGTCATCGAGATCCAAAGCATGTGCACGTAAACTTTGCCAGTTCAACTTTGATATTGTGAAAATATCTAACTGTTTAAGTTTGTTTTGTGATAACCTTTTAAATTCATTTTGTAGATCTCTGAGAAACGTATATTCTCTTAGGCCATGGAAGAATTTTGAATCGGAATTTTCCGTAATAATGTAAAGTCCTTCAAGACTTGTTGCTCTTGATAACGCAACATATACCAATTGTTGAGAATGTATTTTCTCATTCTTGTAACAAGTCTTGAAGGACGTAACACTGTTATGGAAAATTCCAATCCATTGCTACGAGCGTTATAAACCCGAGCATAACTATGCTTGGCTTCTTAAAACGCATCATTTAAGCTCATTCTCCAGTAAAACATGCCTAAAGAATTTATCATTTCAAAAACTAATGCTGGTTGATGACTGTGCAGCTTATGATAGATTAATATTGCCATATCTCACAGAAATATACTATACTCGAGAGATTGATAAGAGACCTCTTACTTTGAGCAGTAGTTTAAATAGTAATGATTATACCAAATAATTATATCCTCGTCTTATCATATGAGGACTTTGAGACATAGATCAATTTACCATAAATTATAGCTTATTATTTTGCATGGATGATATCCTGAAGAATGATGAACAAAAATTTAAGACTCTATTCTGTGAGCTGCAAGGTTCGAATTATAATTACCAGTCTCTTTACTGAGGTTCTACTCATAGGGTTGGCTATTCTATCCAAAAAAAGAAAGATTTTTAAATCGATTCAAATCGTAACCTGATGAATCGATTCACAAAAAAACTCGACGTCTAAAAGATCGATTTCTAAAAATTCGATTTTTTTCCAAGTCTGGATTTACAATGTGAATATAAATCCATTTTATGAAAAACAAGAAAGGTACTATAATAAATGATCTCCTATCAGTAAAATCAGGGAATTTTTTAGTCCAGAGAATTTTACAATTACAATTATTTTTACTACCATATCAAAGTAACAGGTATAAAAGAAGACATTTATTTTCTAAATGTATTTGTTACATTAAAAAATTTAGAAAATAAGTAATATAGCTCTTATAGTTCCCAATGCTTAATATCTAAAAATTTTTAAAACATCAATCTGTCATGTCGAATTGGGATCCAAGCGGTTCCGCTCATCACTTGCGATGTTGCCGGTAATAGAAAAAAGGCGCTCACAAGGAACAGATAATCTCACGATACCCATATACATCATGGCTTTTGAGTAAATGTAATGATAAATATAGGTTTTTTTTTGTTCTTGCCAGTAAATTAACCCTTTAACCTCCAACAGCGTAATATTACGGATTTCTAAGGTAGTACATTCAATTAAATGTAAATAATTATAGGTTTTTAACAAAACAGAAAAAATCGAATGTCGATTTTCTAGGATGAAATACCGATTCACTATTCTATTCCGTGCAACATATTGATTTAAGAAATCGATTTCTTTATCCCGAGAAATCAATTTTTCGAGTAATTGATCTCAGATCGCCATCTTACCTGTTCATATTGAGAGTTGGATACGTATCAGCTGACGTTCACTTGATTCAAAATGCAAAAACTTCGTCATTTCAAAAGAATCTTCGATAGGCGTATATCTTAAACCGTAAATATATTTGTGATCAATTCATTTTACCAGTCATAAATTACCCTAAATCTGTGTTTAGTTGAATCTAGTTCATATTTGTGGTACGTAGATATTTAACAATAATAACAGAAAAGTTTACAAGTAAGTAAAACCAAATTATTCTTTGCCATACGGTTTTATTAACCATTTGCGGAACAGCATACGATTTTTTAAAAATCGTATTAGTAACAAAACACTTAATACAGAAATTTAGTCTTTCTCAATATATTTTTTTAATTATCATTGATACATCAGGGCATCTACTTAGAGGTAGATAATTGAAACAACTAACTGCAAAGACTAATTTAAATTTTGCGTATTAAGAAATACTTTTTAAACAACATTTGTTTCGTATGCAACAAAAGAGATAGTTAGGATGAATGATATAAGATTATTTAACATTGCACAATAAAAAATTTTTAAAAAAGAAGTTTGGTTTGATTACCTAGAGATTATTTCACTAACACTGCGGATAAAATCGTTGCAAGTTTCGTAGGAACGGAAGAAACTAAATGGTTCAAAGCTTATGGGTAGCTTTTCCCTCACTCTCGTTGCAATACACCCAAACACACACATGCACATACACATGCACACACATACACACACATGCACAATAATACACGCACCCATACACATTAAGCAGGTCATTGAATTATAGATATCTGATATTACGTAGTTCCAACCATTGCTCTGGTAACGGTGTAACTCATCTTAGTGTGGATTTGACAAGATACTGGAAGCGTTTAAAAAATACGGGCTCACTATTTCTTAAAAAATTTCCCACAATTCCTGAAGATCTGATGGGGTAGTGTCAGATGGTCGAACATTTCTATCAAGGGCTCAGAAATGTGCTAGAGAAAGTGAAATCAAGTGACTACGCGGGTGATCTGGTGGGGTGCTGAAAACGTCATACATCATGATAGACATCGAGAACATATAGCCGTCAAGATTGTTGCTGTAACGTTGACCTGTGAGAGATAATGTCATCACATGTACTAGGTGTCCTATTTTAGTCCGTATAAATAAACCTATGAGGGACTGCTACCCCTAGAAGTTTCAAATGCCTCCTGTTGAGGAAAGGGATCTATCACTTAAAGAGATTTATGTTGTACTCATATCCCACCATCGACATGCGAGGGTGAGTCGGAAAATAAGTTTCCCTTGTCGATTGTGGTCAGAGTTATGTATGAAAGGCAAAATATAAAAAAAGATAAGACATAACTACTTTTCCACATAAGTACTAAGTACATTGAAACATTTTTTCATACCGCTTGATAAACTTCAAAAAGCCCTCCAGGAAAAACTGAGGGCTTTTCATACGAAAGAACTTGTTGTTTGACTCAGAGGTTTCCCAAAGGCGCTTCCGGGAGATTCTTCTTCAAAGCCGGAAACAGATGAAAGTCACTTGGTGTGAGATCAGGACTGTATGGCAAATGGTGTAGTTGCTCCCAACTAAAAGTCCCAATATAGTTTTGCATTACCATCGCCGAGTGTGCTCATCCAACAACAGAATGTTGGATCTGAGAAGACCGGGCCACTTTTTCCGAATCCATCTGTTTTATCGCGATCAACCTTTGTCCAGGGTGTATCGGTGTCTTGCGCGTTCACCTGCTGTTTCGTTCCTTAGACGTTCAACGCTTCTTTTGTATGCAAAGCCCTGAGTTTTTTCTGGAGGGCTTTTTGAAGCTTATCAAGTGGTATGATAAATGTCTCAATGTAGTAGACAGGGGAAACTTATTTTCCGACTCAACCTCTTACAAATGAGAGTTATGAAAAGCGCAACATTTTTTCCACATGTCTAGGCATGGGTGGAAACTTTCTTGCCCATTCTAATCTTCATATTTTGATATACGGTCAGCAAAAATACTCTCGAGGGATGGCGCCTCCTTATTTACTCCATTGGCGAGAAGGTGAATCTGGATGATATTTCTACCAACACTTTTTAATGCACCTGGGTTCAATTGAGGGTAAACTTTTATACTGTGGCACATCTACCCGCTATTTCAATGTAAACAAACAACGATTGTTCCTCTCATTCTCTCTGTTGTTCACGGCAGCATCTAAGAACGAATTAACTCAAATCTTTCCTTTATTCAAACTGTGTGTCCTATGATATTATTAATATCTCTTACATAACTCTTTATAAAATCGGATAACAAATCAAATATAATTTTCCTCTCCTCTCATAAAAAAAACTTAAGGTAATGTGTTGAATTTTTAGTCAAACGATATTTTTTTCGTAAATTCATTTTGTTACATCTATCAACTTCAAGTATCATTTCATTAATAAATCTCAATATGTACTATAGAAATCTGACCATCGAACACATAAAATACTATGCTTTAAAAATATGTCTAATAGGTAGACAAACGTGCTATTGAATATATATTTTTTTAATTAATATTTTAAACATACAAACATAACTATAAATCAATTTAAACATAAATTTAAAACATACAAAGAAAAAATCCCTTTATGGTTGCAAAATAAAAATATTTTTTTAATTTTGGGTTTCCCTTTAATGCCTTATTCTCCTTTTATGGTATTCATACAAAGTATATTGCCAAAAAGAATGAGAATTCCTGAAATATACTCCAGCACAATCAACACTTCCTCAATACTAGAGATATTGGCGCAGTTCACACACAGCCTTTAAATATTTTGAATTCCAATACTTCATTCTTTGAGGTGGAAGTCCAGATATAAATCAATCCTCGAGGTAGCCTAAAAAATTTGTTGAATATTAGTTAAATTTATAATGGTCTTATGCAGTATCAAATATCTTTCGAAAAGAGTAACTGATTTCCGAAAATGGAAAATTTTATCCTTTGAAAATAGATTATTCCAGCTATTTAAGAAAAATTTATAAAGAAATAAAATTTAAAAAATAATGAAATTAATCGTGTTTTAAATAATTATTAAAGTGACAGGAAATATATATATATATATATATATAATAAATTTTAAAATTTTTGACAAATCTTTGGGGTTTTTTATATTTAATGGAGATTCATAAAGCATAATAGAAATTGATTGAAATACAAAATGAAGGGTCCGGCACGTCCATAGGAGCCCATGTTAAATTGCGTTAGTGTATGTACTTTTTTCATAAAAATACTTATTTTCCTTTTAAAAAAATTTTTTAAGTAGGGTTTTGGTACTATTAATAAATACTTTAACAAAAGGGTTTTGTCTTTTTTTTAAAAAAAAAAAATTAATTAGGGAATTTTTTAAAAAGTTCAATTTTCCCCAAAAATTTAGTTTAAAAAGTTTTTGCTAAAACCAGTTTGCAAGATATATCTAATTCCCTCCATTAAAATGTGTTAACATGTTAAAAGTTATTTTTTAGGAATTATATAAAAAATAGCTTTTGAGAAAAAGTTCATAAAGTAAAAATATTACATTTTGAGAAAATACTTTAAAGTAAAAAATTTGTAATTTTTTGATCATTTACTTTTTTAGTACTTTTCAAAAGCATATGAAGCATTTGTTTTACTCTCTGATCATACAAAAGACTCTTCTACTTTTCCTTTTTTCATTATTTTTAGCAATTTTTCTTTTTTTGAGATCTCAAGAGGGTTTGTTCACAGGGAAACCTACTTTTGGGCTAATTTTTGAAGCGTGACACAGTTATAACTTGGTTCAATATCAGAATGTTTTGAGATCATTAATTTTGCTACATGACTCATACTGAACTCTACAATAGCCATATTTACTCCTAATTTTAGAGTTTTTAATTCCACAAATGTAGATCTTGGAAACACTGAGCACAAGGTGTTATTAACTAACACATTTGGGTTCTGAGTTTTTCCATGTAAACATTTTATTAATAATATAGGTTCACTTAGATCTCTAAAAATTGATTTCATTTAATTCATTATCGTATGTAGCAAGTGTATATGTGTTAATGATCTTAGTACCTTTCGTTACATTCACAGCTTCTGTCTTTTGAAACTTGCACCTGGCATTTATAGCCGCGGGACACAGTCCGTGTTGAGGGTTATCGTTTGAAGACAGAGGATGTGAAAATAAACAGCCCAAAAAGCAGTTTCCATTCTGTGTAGATCATTGATATTATTTCTGATAGCCCTACTATAATATCATTGAATTTTTGATATTAAAATGTCGGTGAGTCGGTTCCGACTATTTAGGCTTCTTTCATCACTTAAATTTTTTCTCTGTGTTTCGCTTTTAAGATCCAAAAGACGTGTACCCATACACTTTTGGAAAAGCCCAATTCAGTCAAATTTTCCCATTTGAGTATCATATGGATTCGCGCTCATTAGAAACTTATTTAAGGGGAAATGTGGGTGCTGCTAGTAGAGCTCATTTGATGCGCGTCAAGGAGTAGCTTCATTAAAAAAAATATATTTCTAATTATCGTATTTCCTCTTATCAAATATCATTTTAAATGGAAATATTTGAGCTTTTAGAAAATATAAAAAAAGGGAAAATTGACAATTTTTCAAAAATTCATGTGCTGGACCCTCTTAACATAAGAGCTTATATACATACATATGGTAAAACTAACCTGTCAGAGAACAATATATCCATTTTACATATATCAGCAGAATTAGTACTACTTCAGTAAAACATTTTTTAGTCTTCATCAAAATAAATCACAGAAACCCAATTTTTTTTAAAAAAAGTATTTTATTCCATAATAACAAAACTTTTAAATCTGAAAAGAATTGATTTTCAAAATTTGTTCTTCTTTATATGAAATTATTTCTATATTTTATCTGATCTATTACATGCATTCTCTGCGTGGGCGGTAGTATTCTCTACACAGTGCCAATAACAATATGAAAGCAGTATTCCTCAGCAGTTAGAACATTCCAACTTAAAAAGAATATAAAATATTTGAGAGAGATAAAGGCAAAACACTTACTAACTGACCTCCCTCCCACCTTTGCTGGCAAATTTTGTTTTGGGACAAAAACCCAGTTACATGCAACTTTTCTCACGGTACAAAGCAAGAAAATTTGAGCCAGGCTGTACTGTCTTTTTTGGAAAAAGAAACTCGCATAAAAAAAATCATAACAAAAGTATCAAAGTCTTTCAATAGAGTATGTTTGCACATCCAAAATATTCTAGTTTCGTCGTCTTTTAAAGAATTATTCTATTCACGTAATGAAGCCAAAATACATTTTATTGCTTGTTATAGTATACTGATTGATTTTGACGGCGGTGAATTTACTTTGATCTTGTAACTAACTCTAAGATTTTAATAATTTAAAAAATATATATAATAAATTGATAGTAAATTTTAATCGTGATGGAAAAACTTTTAGCAAGACAGAAAGGTGGAACTTGAAACATTTTTGATCTTTCCATGTCTTTAATATTACTGAAAAGACTTCACATAGGTGTGAAATGGAATAAAAATATTATTAAAGAAAACTATGAAATGCTCAACCATTTGGCAAACATAACATTTTTTATATAAACTTCTATTACACACATACAAAAAAAAAAAAAAAAAAAAGATAGAAAATTAATATGGATTTAAAGACTCGAGATAAAGTGACGTCCTCATAATTATTCAAAAAACCTGCATAATTTAATTCTATTTTCGGTAATTTTACGGATTCCTGTTAAAACATATATTAAGATGTTTAAAAAACAACTATCCAAGTGACTGATATTGGTTATACGGTAATATGGCGAAAATTATTCACGAAGTGTCATGTCGAAGATATCAGCAAGCTGCGTTCCATAGTTACTAAATATTTTTCAAAACCAAACACGGCGTACCTCTACAGGGAAATGTATCTTTTGGAGCAAGATGAGAAGGATTCTTAGGATTCTGGCAACTATCAAGGAATATTAGATTCATCAATATAATCCAGAGATTAGAGAGATGAGAAAGAAGTGGAAGTACAGATATATTCATCTCCCTTTAAGTAGACAAAGGTACAGAAATTTACAGGGAAAGTCATGTTACCTGAGTTTTTGGGATTGACATAGAATCATCTTAATAGACTACCTGGAGAAGGTTCAAACCTTCACTAACACCTATTACTTCACACAGTTGAAAAAACTGCTTCATCAAGAAATGGCGCGGTATGATCATACCAAAAGTAACTGTCTTTTTACCGAACAATGCACCTGCTTGTTCTTCCTGAGGTGTTGGTGAAGAATTTAAATTTTGCCACCTCCATCTTCACTCCCAGCGACTACTTATTCCCGAAACTTTTTAAAAAATGCGGATTCACAGATTTGATAATACAAATTACATCATTTGGTGGTTTGATTTTGCTGATGTGAACAATAGTTTTCTACATTCTAATTGCTGAGTTCTATAATGATGGCCTTTGAAAGGTCAAGAAACGCTGCGAAAGCTGAGTAACTCTGGATGGTGACTATACAGAATAAGTCTGGAAAATAAAAAAATAAAAAGTTTAAGTTCCTAAGATAACCCTCCAAAGTATTACTCTCTTATATAAAGTTCGGGAAATATTTTTATTTCTTACGTTTTCTAATTTATTTGCTGATTACCTAAGTATTCTGCAGGTATCTGTACTGCCCTTTTTTTCCCAATGTTAATGCTACAACAAATTGGGTGCGACTTAGAACCGAAGGTAAAAAAATTCATTGGATGGGACAATTACAGCAATTGCGGGTTTATATATATATTCAAATGTTTATAATATCGGTAAAATAACTAATTATTCACTTTTTACCAGTTCTCATTTTAAATTTATTTTAATTTCGTAAAATTGGATATCGGTAAAAATCATTTTACACTATTTTTTCATTTTTCACAAAAACTTGCTGAGAATTTCGGGTGTGGCTTAGATTCAAATGAATACGGTACTTAAATTACTATTCAGTCAAAGAACTCAATAACTCTAAATACTACAAACGAAAAAACTGAAGCACTTCTCTTTTATCCTATAAAACCTTAAATAGTTATACAAAAAAGTCAGTAGATTTTGTATATAAAATGCATTGAATACCTAATGAAGTATATTTTATTTAGTTTTAAATGCCCAAAGAGAGAGAGAGAATCATATAAATAGAATCAATCAACTAAACAAAGTGGAATACGGGAAAAAACCCAGTTAATAGCAAAAATTGATAAAGATTTTTTTGTTTTAGTCCAATCAAACGATTGGTGACATTTTAAATTACATAGCAACAGAGTTTGCGACAAGTACACTTGTTTGTGGTACATCTCGATCTGCAATGACATTTTCTGTCCGCACTTCGGAAATCTTTTATAGCTGCTTGATGCAAATATATTTAAGTAATAAGGACACGTCCTCTTTGCAAACATTCGATTCATATCTGGATACAATTGTTTTAAAATATCCTTTTTTGCCTCAAGTTTATAAAATTGTACCCAGTTCTTGCGTCAGGTGTTAAAATCATTTCCTTATTACCCGGGTGGTTCTATTGCGAAATATGCTGAGAAGGTTAGATGTCAATTCTTGGGGATCAGAGTAGGAAAATCTATAAATAGAGCACACTGTGGTGGCACCCTCTTGCAACATTCAAAGGAAATTAGAGTAGTAACTTTTTAAACGATTTGGAATACGTTATTGCGCGCATTACTTTGTAAAACATGGAAAACCTTGTGCATGAATTCACTTTTTAGCTGAATAAATCACGTAATCTGCAGATTAACTAGGTAATGAGCGCCCCTTTAAGTTTTTAAACTTAAAATGACTCTCATACATACTATAAAAAATATCTTGAATTTCCTCATAGATAGAAAGAAAACACACTAAATATGTGTATGTATATATGTATGTATGTGTGTATATATAATGTGTGTGTATGTGTGCGTATATGTATGTATGTGTATGTGTGCGTGTATGTATGTATGTGTGCATGTGTGTGTGTGTATGCGTGCGTATGTGTATGTGTTGTATCGGGTCTATCCACGAACCTATAACTAATCCTCTTGGGGTAAATTTATTTCTTTTAAATGATGTTCTATAGAAAACTTTCTCCTGAAGAAGAAGACTCTATTTATTTAAATAAATGGTCCTATTTAAGCATTGACTTTTTGATACGCGAAGTTAGTTGAGAGAAGTTGGAAGCCAGTCGAGAAATAGTCAACTAGTAATTCCTGGAGGATCAAATATTGCTAATTAAAGATTAAGTCATAAGGTAGAGTTTAATAATAACAACCGGAGGTCTCTCTCTCTCTCTCTCGTACAACTAATAACAGAATTACGATAAATTAGACCGTAGACGGCCAAAGTGTTCTAAGAGAGAGTAAGTGAATTAGATTATACTCCAATATTAAGTATCCTTTTTGCCGTATGGTTGCTCTTATGCTTAGTAGTGGTGTACATTTCCTACTCTGAGTTGTTTCTATTTAAGTTAGAGAAATAATAAATTGGAATTTGAACTGATTATGGCTGATCTTTACTCGAGCATCAAACACCAATAACCGCAACGTGGTTATTACAGTGTGTGCATGTGTTTATCTGTGTGTATATGTGTTTGAGTATGTGTGTGAATGTGCTTGTGTATGTGTATATGTATGCATGTGTATATATGTTTGTGTATGTATGTGTGTGTATATGCGTTTGTATGTGTGTGTGTATGTGTTTGTATGTGTGTGAGTTTTTGTGTGTATGCATGCTTCTAATTGCGTATGTGTGTGTATGTGTAATTACGTATGTAAAATGTTTTCTTTCTGTCTATCAGGAAATTGAAAATAATTTTTACTTTTAAAGAAAACCCTTTTTACATATATGCATAGCACTGCAAAAACATAAATTTTTAGATGATATATGAACCAAATATGTGTGTGTGTGCTATGTCAATATAAAACCCAAACAATTTGTAATGCGACTTCCTTCAATTATTTCATAATTCAAATCAACAAATATTTGAACACAAGACAATGTATTACAAAATTTACTTTAAAAATAAAATTGTATGGAAAAATGTTTTTGTGAAATTGTGGGAACGAAACCGATCCCAATCAAGCTTTATAACTTTATTTTCGTTTTCTCATATAAATCGTGACGAAATTTATTCTTTTCCAATCAAACTCAATCTTACTCGCCCAAAGAAACAGAAAAGAAGCCTAATTAGACGTAAAGGCGTTTTACCAAACTCGATCTCATGCCCCTTAAAATTAAATATCCGGTGTCCCAGTTCGAAAAAACAGATGGAGAATCCAGATAAGGGCATTGTTCCATTTTGCATATCCTTTTCCTAATTAAAATGGTCCTTAATAGTTCTCTTAACTCACGTCTCTGTGGAGCTGTCAAAGGGAGGACATTGTTGTGTTTGGCGGGACGCGTGGATGTTTACAGTAGACAGTCCGTGACAAGTCACGCTAGGTATTCGATTCGAAAGTATTTTGTTGACATTGATTGTGATTGGTGAAGAATAGCAGCGAACATTTTTCCAGACACCATAATAACTTTTATGGGGGGTTTATGTGAATGAAGTTGTGTATTTTTATTTTGTTTTCTACTCCTTTTCTTTAAATCTTCCATTTTGTAATTGCCGTCTTGTCATTTAACTTTTAGGAACTCTGTGTCTAGTACTTTTAACATTAAACTTAACTAGGGTTTTTCTTCTACTATTTTCGCTTCACAGAAATGTCTTTTGCAATTTTGAGTTCACTTGAACATTAAGGAGTTATAATGGCGTCATTCGTTAAAAACTTTTTATATCCATAGGAATTTTTTTTTTTCTGGGTTATGAGACAATATCAATCATGTATCAAGAACCAGTTAATTAAAAAGAATTGTGAGTTTTTTCTTAAATTTTAATTATTTAAATAACACAGTTAAATGATTATCTGACTTTTATTCCCCTATTAAAACAAACAGTTATTAATATGTTTTGTCAACCTTAAGCTTGTATTTATGAAGATAGAACTTATGATTGAATATAGGATTACATAACAAACAAAAAAAAATAGTCCACAGTTATTAAAGTATTTGAATACGTTGAAATGAACAATTTTGATCAAAATACACATTTATTGTCTATAGTTTATTTTATTGAATAGAGCAGTGTTTTGACTTTAAAAAACATATATTATTTTGTTTCTCATTACATTGAAACCGAATCACAATAAATTACCGTAAAATCCGGCGTATAACATGCAACGCCGTTAACACCCACCTAAACTTTCAAGCTGCAATTTTTAATTTCTTGGTATATTCTTCATATAACGCGCACCCCTTTTTTACGAAAAAACCTGAACTGTATGTGCGCAATGCTCTTGTGTTTCGAAGTCATTCCGAATTATATTCTAAGCTTTTATATAAAAATAGTATAATTCTAGAGCTAACAACCCTTTAAGTTCATAAGGAATGTCGTTTCTTTTAAATAAACAGTATTTTTCAATCTATTCAAAAGTCTAATTTTTTTTTTTGTTCATCTTTTCTTTATTTTTAAAGCTTTTCTTTATTTTTACGCGACGTATAACGCGTACCCGTAAATTTCGTTTTTATTTTTGTATTAAAAGTGTGCGTGATACTTCGGATTTACGGTACATAAAATTAAAATAACCGGAAGTAGGTTTTTGATCTACCAGAAATGGACTTTTAAATTGTTCAAATAGCAAATAAAGTGGTATTTTAAACCCAATATTTATTACTTTTCACAGAATATACTAAAATATAATTCTCACTATATGAATATTTTTGAGTTATGGCCTGTCACTTCAATAATAGCCTCATTAATAGATTACACTTTTACAATATTTATTCGATCAGCATTAAAATTTTAATGAAACATTAAAATTTTAGTAAATTCCTTAGATAAATATATGTACTTGTATTGATTTCAGTTTATTAATTATTTCTTTAATTGAAAGAAATTTTTAAAAAATTGCTACAATATCACTTATAAGTGTGATTTTTGTAAGATTTAGGTAACTTATTTTAAACGCTGGTAAAGTATTACTATTTATTGATATTGATCCCAAAAGAAGAATTTATAATGTTTTAGTATGAAATTTTTTTTATAAAAGCACTCTGAAAGTGTTCGGATCCTTAATTGGCCTATCTAGATAAAATAAGCTCATTTTTCTCAGAAAAAAACATTTTTAAAAAATTTAACACTTAAAAAAAATGTCCTGTTTTTCATCAATTTTTGCATTTTGAGAATGATCGGTTTTTCTATTTAAAAAATACATTTACATTATTTTCTTGGGGAAGAGAATGTACGTAATTGTTTGAAAATATCTAATTTAACCCTTTATCTACCGACGGTACTTATAAGTACCACTCACTTTAAAATTACATAGAACAACCATTTTTACGAATACTCTGATGATACTTAGCAGGAATATTTTTTGAAATCCACTCTTCCAAGATATATCACAGCACGGGTTCTAGGATGAGCATTTTAGTGGGAAGGGCGAATAGTTTTATAGCAGAAGTTGCGTTTTCAGCTGAAGGCGTTTTCAGCGAATTGCGAAGATTATCATTTTTGTTCCGAAAAAATAGCTAATGTCAAAAGGTAAGTGTCTTATTTTTTTGTATGTTAATGAAGACCTTAGAAAACGAATTGACTATTTATTTTAAGTGAACAGTGTACATAATTAATTTTACAGTTGAATTTCTTTAATTAATTCATTAGCTCTAACGGATTAAATTTCTCAAAGTCGAGTATTTTGTTATATAATATATCATAATGCGGTAGATAAAAGGTTAAAAAACTATTACATTTAAGCAAAATCAGCTTTAAGTTTCAAACTAAGTGAATGAACTTGAAAAACAGCTTGCATTTTCAAAAAGAATATCCGTTAAATTCTTTAAAAGTAAACTAAAAAAAACAAACAATCATATCCAATGAACAAAACATATTACAGGAAAAAGTATTTCCGCGGTATATATATTGCTGCTATCCCAACGATTTCTTTTGTGAATTAATTTACACTGAGTTCCTTTGAGAGGGAAAGGTTACTTCTCAGAGAAGTGAATGAACATTTTTTTTCCCATTGTGAATGTAATTCTCACACGTATGAACAAGCGACGCATTCAATATAAAATTTACTTTTATCTTTTCCCTACCCTTATTAGAAATGGACTAGGCCTGAATCCACAAGTACAATATTATAAGAAAAGTTTTTATTTTATTCCCATTCTTAAAGAATGGGATTTTTTTCTTTTAAAAAAGAATTGTACTGTTATCGAAATAGTTGATTCATTCACAGTAAAGAGAATAGTATCGTTCAAGCGGAATGATATTTTTATTGCTTTAGGAGAAGGCTTCTGATGTATGCGTCGTCGTGATTACGAATCGCATACGCTTCCGTGTCTCGACGGGTATTTCTTTCGTATCTTTCTTCACAAATAACACTCGTGCGGTTGGAAACGGAAAACTGATTATTAATATTGTAATCGATTTCAACTACTGAAATGAAAGAATTGATGCACGTACAAAATTGTGTGTAAATTGCCAATGTTTTCAGTTAGGCAAAACATTTTAGTACTTTGGTTACAACTAAATTGTTGCGCATGTTTTGCATTATAATAGATACTGTATGTGTATTAGGTCTCGCAAAACAGGACACTTTACCGGATAAAGAAATACAGTTAAGGTATCCGACTACGTTCGGAAACGTGATTTAAAAAAAGGCGCATAAATGGATAATTTTCATGATATCTAGTGTCACTTAGATTAGAATGCATGTATAAAATTGTTTTAAGGACGCGCGCGCGTTTTGACAAAAAAAAAATTATTTAAATACAATATTTCGGCAAAAAATTAACTTAGAATAACCTTTGTTCAAAATGTTTTCCTTTTGTGAAAAATGCTTCTATTATAATAATATTTTGCCTGTATATAGCTCAGACCTCTGTATAGAGGCTCAACTTAGATTTTTGAAAAATTCACCTTATTTTCAGAGTTACAACCGATTGAAATAATTGTCGGCGTTTTTTTCTTAAAATTTCTCCCCTCTGTGGTCGTAAAACATGGATAAACCCACTTCTAAGTTATTTTTTTTCAAAATCTAGTTGAGCCCTAAAACAGAGGTCATAAAACAGGAAAAATATTTATTAAAGATTTTTTAAAAGAAATATTTTGAAAAGGGGTCATTCTATTTTCTTTTTTGTCAAAATAACTTAAAAAATTTTTTATTTAATACTTTTTTTAAAAAACAATTTTATATACATTTTCTAATCAAATGACATAAATATAAAAATAACCCATTTTTATGCAAAAACCCGTTGAACATCGGTCTTAAAAGGGGCGTTAAAAAACTAAAATCTTATTTATTTTTTTTTTTTTTTTGACAATTTAAGATTCTTTTTTTTAAAATCTCTTGAAACTGGGCCACGCCCATTTGAATGGCGAAAAATGTAAACAAAGTACTTCGTTTTTGCTTAAAAGTTGAGCTTCTGATATAAATCAAAACATGTATCTTTTATTTTAAATTGAGCCTTTTATTTTTTTTTATTGACTAGCCGATTAGAGAAGCCTCACTGTATACATTAAAATCAATTTATCTCAAAATGTAAATTTTATGTTGATTACCCTTTTCTTAGAAACTACTGTTCACAGGTATGTTAATTTTTTATGACATATTTATAATGATAGCTAATATATACTAAAATGAACTTTTTGTAAAAAAACTAAAAAATTTATTTTTTACAAATTTTTTTATATGAAAAATGGGTTTAATTTCGCAATGTTTGATAAAATATTTCATAAATTATTTAAAAAAATTCAAAAATTTGCTAAAAAAATCATTTCAGTATTGAAAGCGGGACATTTAATTGTAAGAAAAATTTTAAGCATGTACATATAAACATTTTGAGAAAAGTAATGAAAAAAGCCAATTTAACATTGGGGTACAAAAGGGGGTTTTCCCAACCCCCCTTTAAACTGATATTAGGAAACGCAACAATTATCATTTACGAAAGAACAACAAAAAAACCCATTTATTTCGTTGATTTATGTGTGTTTCATCGTTTCATTGATTCGTTATCTGTCTAAACTTTCAAGAGTGGTGAATGTTATTCCAAATGTTTCTCTCGTTTATAAAAAATATTTAAACACTTAATTATAATAACTCTGTAGAGAGATAGACGTATAGACTGCTATTACAAGACTATAACAATATTCGGGCATAGCATAACTCATTTGTTGCGTTTGATGAAAAGCAAATGTTAAGGCTTCTGCAGTCCAACCATTTATCTGTGTAGAGGGGGAGGGTATGGTGCACGTTAAATCTGTCGAAGCTTAACATCCTCACTTTGACGTAATATATCAGCTCAGGTGTCATCCTCGTCACTTGACCGAGATTCAAAATCATGAAGTCCCTTTCAATAACCTTTGTGTAGAATTATAGAATGCCACATAAAAAAAAAATTAATACAAATCCAACTATTTTAACACTAGAAAGACTGAAGCTTAGTACATACCTATATTGCCCAAAAGCAGTCAAAATGACTGCATTCTCGAAGAATGATTAATGTGTAAAGAAACTTGTTTAAAAAAAACTTATAATATTTTTTATATTATTTACAGTCATATAACAAGTTATTAGTAAATATTAACAATAAAAAAAATTTACTTCACTTGGAAAAAAAAATATTCACACAAAACAAATTCTTAGAAATTGTGCATTATAATATGTAATTGTTTTTCTAATTGAAATTAAAAAGCCGTCAAAATGACTTCCTTGGGCAATCTAGTGTTTAATGGTCGCGGTCACCGAGGGATCATGGTCACTATTTCGCGGGCGGTGATGTTTCTGTCAAGTCGTGGATCCTCATAAAAGACTTCCCAGTCAGAGGGTGAGTGAGTGAATATTAACGTCGCACTGTTCAGCTATACGAGGGATTTTGACGACGGACCTCGAATTTTAACCATGGTCAAATGAAATGAACCACCCTGGTGTAACGGGTTCTATTCGGGTTTACAATCTTGGGAAAAACCTTTATAACTGTTTTAGTTGAAAAGCGTTTTCCGTAAAGAGGACTTGATTTTATGTAAATGCAAATTTTTATTTAAGTGCTTCGTAATATTATTTCCAAAGGGAAGGATTCAGAGAAAGGTGAAAGTCGTCCACTAATACGGCTGACGATTAACCAAGTTGGGAGCAAGAGCGTTAAAGAGATTAGTTAAGAAAAGTGTTTATATTTATCTAATAAGATTCATAAGTTTTAATGTTCCTGAGGTTTAGTTATCAGAGTGTATTCTCATTAATTCTCATAAGTGTTAAAGGCTAAATAAAAGTGGTTAACTTTGAATAATGTCTGTTTTTTATTCGAACCCTCTCACACTCGTGTTCGATGGACCGCGACAACGGTTCTTTTGCAGAAAGGTTCTCCACCAAACAATGCATAAAAAGAGTTTTCCTTTAAGATTTAAAGGAAGAAATCGTAAAGAGAATCCGTTACAACTTAAGTATTTTTAAATATAACAAAAGAATGAAAAGGGGCATTTTAAATTTTTTTTCCTGAGAAATATTCATCCCCCCTTCCCTTTGAAAAGTTATCTATGAGATAGGAGTTAAAACAAATCTATGAGAAAACTATCTACGAGATGCGAGTGTGTATAAACTAACAATGAACGCGACAGCAATTTTATCAAAGGCGAAAAAAAAAATTCTACGAATATGTGGATGTTTCTTGCAATACTTCCACATATTCGCGCATCCTATATTTAAAATCTTTTTCAGCTATGGCCATATTTCTTACGAACAAACCTACTTACATTTTTTTTAAAACCTGCATTAAACAGGAAGCATTTTTTAAATCAACAGTAAAATGAGATTCAATTTTATATTTAAGATATGTTTTTAATGCAATATTTTTGAACGTCTGTTAAAATTTTCATTCACCGCTACTCACTAAAAGCAAAACCAAACCAATTAAATTTCCCATAAATATTTTTTAAAAATAAATGTAAACAAAAAGAAAGCGTAAAAATTTTCCCGGTTAGGGGTTTCCCCTTAATCGTGATCTACAATTTCAAAAATTCGTGATTTAAGTATGTGTTATATGGCAGAAGTAAAATTTTTTGCCCTATTCAGTGCACGATAAAATATAATGTTTTTTAAACAAAGTATGTATATTAAATTTAAGCCACTGAAACTAAATTTTTCCATTTTGCAATAAAATTTTCAAAATCAAGTCTGATTCGGAAAAGATTAAATTGATAATTTTTCATATTAATAAGGTGACCATTTTTTTACAATGAAAAGGAGGACGAAAAATTTAAGAAAAAGTTACAGTGTAAATATATGAAACATTTTATTAATTCAAACAAAAATACGCTAATTACACTTGCATTCCTTTTTTAAATTTTTTTTTAAACAATTTTTCCCTTGGTTTTTTTTCAACAAAAATTTTTTTAAAATATTGGAAAGTTCGGGCAAAAAAAAATCATTCATACTGAATTTTACTGTCAGCACTGTAGCTAAAAAAAATTAACATTCGTTTTGATTTCTCACTATCACTTCACAAAAGCATTACCAACTGAAAAAAAATCTTTCAACTGCCTGGGTTTCAAAAAGGGGAAACCCGTAAATTTAACAAAAATAATTACATTTTCAAATTGAATGTTTCTTTTTGAAATGGTTTAAGTAATTTCAACCATCTTTTTTCCAATTTCTCAAAATGTTGATTTTCCCAAATTTTTCTAATTTAAGGTTTTTAAAACCCACATTCAGTCTTCTTTCTCTTCAAAACGTCAATTTTATCGATTTTAATATAAAGGCTTTTTTTCGATAAAAAAACTCAACGTAATTTTTATATCTGCCCAATTTATACTTGGCAAAGTAAAAAAAAAACCATTAAAAAATGTTATTTCCTGTGATATTTGTTTCAGACCATTCTTCGACATTTTGGAAACATCTTTGGTCCCTCTCGAAACAAAATTAAAATATCGTTTTAAAATATTAAAAAGGGGGGGACACTTTTCGAAAAGGGCAGAACCTTAAAAAGGAGGACGGTTTTCTCATCTTAATATTAACCATTTATCTACCGCGACGGATACTTATAAGTAACCACTCACTTTAAAATTACCCAAAAAATAACCGTTTTAGTACTCTGACGATCAACGGGGTTATTCTTTTAAAAATTTCCTTTCTTTAAAATATATGGCGCCGGGTTTTGGTATTTTAGGAAAGGAAAAAAGTTTTACGCAGAAATTTGCGTATGTGTGCTTTTAGCGGTTAAAAATTGCCCTTTTTTCCGAAAAAAATAAGTTAATTCAAAATTTAATGTTTTTTTTTTGATGTTAATGAACCTTGGAAAAACGTTTGACTTGTATTGTAAGTGAACAGTGGATAAATTAATTTTTCAGTTGATTGAATATTAACGTCACACTTTCAGCTACACAGGGGCTTTGGGCGACGGACCATGTAATTCTGAACCATGGTCAAGTGCGTGGACGACACCCCGATCGGGCCCCCCCCTTCTACCACACCCAAACGGGAGGACGTTTCGCTCTCGACAGATTTAACGTTCATCGCTGCCTACGGCGGGTCTTTGGGGGTACAATCGAACTCGTGGACAAGGCAAACCACGATCCGATACCTATACCACTGGGCTCCGCGGCCAAAATTTTTACAGTTGAATATCTTTTTTTTAAATTGGCTCACCGGTTAAATTCCCCCAAAGTTGGGATTTTTGTTCTTATACCCCTTTAAATTTTTTAAAGTAGGATTAAAAAAATTTTGAAAAAAACTGCAGTAAATCTTTGCGGTGAAAAGGTAAAAAAATTTTTTTTTGGGGTTTTTTGTTAATGCTGTTCGTCGTATTTATTTGAATCTAAGCCACACCCTTATTTTGCAAAAAAATTAAAAAATAGCGTGAAATGGTTTTATCGATATATCCGATATTTACAAAGTTAAAATAAAAACTAATACAAAGTTAGTAAAGATTTATTTTACCAGTATTAAAAACTTAAGTACTTGATGAATCGATAACTGTTCTCAATATCCTATTCAATTTCTCATATCCAACGAAATTTTCCGCTTTCGATTTTAAGCCGCACCCACCCGAATTTTGATAGAATTAAAAAAGTGCGGCTTAGATTCGAATCAATACGGTATATTAATGGTTGTATGATTAATAGGACATATTATAATGTTCCAATATTTTAAAATTTTGTTAAATTTTGGTTTTTTGTTTGCATTCCCCAATTTTTTTAAAAATAATGCATATTTAATAAGGCATAATGATATAATAATGGACAATCGTTTTGATTTTTAGATATATTTTTAAAGAGACTTGCTTTCAGTCCGTTTTTATTTTAAAGTTATCTTTCTACATAAGGCTTTCAATAATAAAAACACTGTGCTGTTTTGTCATACACTTACATCATTTGTCATACACTCATCTTAATCGGGAAGGTAAAAACGTGAAACAACCGTGGTTGCTTACTATTTTCTTTCGACCAAAAATTTCCGATTGACGGTAGCATTAGTTTTCAAAGCATTAAACATACAAATGTTGATGCCGAAAGTTATTGACAATATGTTTTTGCCGGATATATATATTCTCACGAATAATTTAAATGCTTTAGCTATATATAGATATATATATGCGTAATATCTAACTTCTCCACTTCTATCAAGAAATCTGTTATTTAATATGCACATAATATGGTAGCACAACTTGGTGTCGTTTATCGGAACATTTTTATTCTAGATTATAACAATTTATAATGTGTTATTGGTGTACAGCTCATTTTGTACCGTGTCATTGATATGCTGTTCATTTTGTAGCATATCAATGACACCAGGGGCGGCTCTAGGGCCCCACAAACCGGAGCCCTGCCCGGGGCGGCAAATTCTAAAGGCGGCATTTGGATTGTGTGTGTGTGTGTGTGAATTTGAAAAATATATTTTTTTACTAAAAAAAAAAAAATTGATATGTTTTCTGAAATACTATTGGGTATGAATTTCGTATTTCATTTATTGTATCCTACTTCCTTATTTTGTACTCTGTATGTTTAATATCAGTTTTCTTTTATGTTGAAACTTAAGAGTTCGGGGGCGCCATTATAACCAATGGGGTTCTTTGATAAGTTAAAAATCTTTCCCCTAATAACTTTCTTCTCACCCCGGGTGGAGTCACTACAGACTTCCTTTCCCCCTTTAAACGCCCAGTGTCGTTTAAAAAAGGGGACAGAGGCAATAAGATTTTTTTTGTAGATGAGAATCACGGATTATGTTTTATTTTAGTCACGAGTGTATTTACTTAAGGTATAAAAAAAAAAGTTTGTGATTCCCTCCATCATAGACTTTTTTTTGGGGAAATTGGCATGCTGAAATGGGCGATTCCTTCTCTTACTCGTTTGAATTAATAACAGGTAATTATGTCCTTAATTTCGAATTATTTTGTATTTGACTTAAAATTATGTATATATGTATATTCATACATAATATTGTTATGATGCCTTTTGTTCGCAAGATTTATTCAAGTTTTAAAGGTGTGTATCTAGACGAACAATTTATCTTTTTTAATTACAATATTTTTGCTTTGGATAAGAGAGGGGCGGCATTTTCCATTTTTGTCCGGGGCGGCAAACTTTTTCGTAGTAAGTAAAGAGTTTTAAACTGTTAGTAGTTAGTTTTATTATTTTATCAATAATAACATTTCAAAATTATTTAACGGCACTTTGTTGCCGTGTGTTTTTTTATACTGGGATACATATGAAATACGAGTGTGGAAGAACAGAAACATACAATACACAAATAGAAGAATATAGACATTTATTACACAAATGATGACTCCAGCATATAACAAGAAGGGGTGCACTGTGCTTTCCATTCGAGACCGGAATTCATTACAGGCGAAAGTCCGACTTCTTTTCCCGAAGAAAATACAACCATGCCTTACTCGGGATTCGAACCCAAACCCACTCGGTTACAAGCTTAGGGTCATATCCACCATCCTGGCTGAGCGGCAATGGCATGTCTATACCTCATTAAACATTCCTTCAGAAAAAACGCATGTTGATCCATAAAAGGGTTTGCCACCTGTCCCTACTCCTGCTGTTTTCGGGGGTTACATACACCAGAGATTTCACAGATAAAAACAAATGTAATCGGTTCATCTGAGCGTAGTGGTACTTTACGCAATTACCCCTTCGATATTTATTTGGATAGGCTCCAATTCATTTATTTTAATTGGGGGGATTAATCATTTTCCTTGTTTTTTAAAATGAAAATTTCAACCTGTTTGGGGTCAAAATTAACCAATTACCTTTATGAAAATTTTACCAAAAACTTTTTTGCCATGTCAAAAAATTCGACCATTTGGTTTAAAATTCCCCTTTAAAAACGGGTTTTAAAAAATTTTTTCACTCATTTAAACCCCTTCAGGGGGTTTTCCTTTGTTTTCCTTAAGAAAATTTAATTAACTTTTTGCGTTTTTAAAAATTTTTAAAATTTTAAAAATGAATTTAAAAACCCCCCGGGAACCCTTTTTTCTATGAACCCCCACACCCATTTTTCCTTTGAAGCCGAGAAAGTTTAAAAATTTTTTCTTATTGGGTTTTAAACAAATTTCATTAGTTTTTAAATGTGTTTTAAAACTTTTGCTTGGGTTTTTTTGTTTTGTAAAAGAATTGGGTTTTTTTGTAAAAAACCCGCTAACCCAGTGGGTTTCCTGGGAAAGCTTCTTTGGCACTTTTTGAAAAGAAAATTGGGAAAGTTTTTCTTCGGGTTTTTTTTAAAAAAGGGTTCTTTCCTTTGGAATTCCTTTTTCCTAAAAGGGCCTTTTACAAAAAAAGAAAAAGGGAAAAGCCTTTACAAAACCCCAACCCTTTGGGAAATCCTTTTCCCAAAAAAACCTTGGGAAAAAAATTTAAAAGGGTAAAATTTGGCCCCCCCTTTTTTCTTTTTGGAATTTGTAACCCGATTTTTTTTTACCTGCTGGGCACATAGCCCCGTAACTATACTTAAGGTATCCGCTGCGTTCGAAACCGGGTTTTTTAAAAAATAAATGGACAATATTTATGAAATTTTTGTCATAGTTAGAAAATGTATATAAATTGTTTTAAAAATAGTATTGCAATAAAAAAATTTTTTAAGTAAATATTTTTTTCAAAAAGGAACATAGAATGACCCCTTTTTTAAAATATTCTCCTTTTTTGAAAAAAGATTCTATTATAGTAATATTTTGCCTTTTATAGATCAGACCTCTCTACGGGCTGAACTAGAAAAAAATATAAACTTAGAAGTGGGTTTATCCATTTTTTTAACAAAAACAGGGGGGAGAAATTTTAAGAAAAACCCCAAAAAATAATTATTTCAAATTGTTGTAACTCTGAAAATAATGTAAATTTTTCAAAAATTATGGTTCAAACCCCATACAGATGCCCAAAGCTATAAAAGGGACAAAATATTTTTTTTTTTAAAGCATTTTTAAAAAAAGGAAAAACATTTAAAAAAGGGGTTTATTCAAAGTTAATTTTTGCCAAAATTTGTATTTAAACTAATTTTTTTAATAAAATAAACCCTTTAAAAAACAATTTTATACAATTTTTAATCTAAATATAAAAAATTATCCATTTACGCGTTTTTAAAAATCAGGGTTTCCAAAAAGGGGGCCAAAACCCCTACTTTTAAAAAAGCAATTCTGTCATTTTGTTCTCAATTTAAAAAAGGGGAGGGGGGGGGTTTTTTACTGGGAAACCTTAAATAAGTAAAATCAATATTCACACGCACATATATATACAAAACATTCAGTAGCGCACAAAAGGAAATTTTTTTAAAAGGGGGGTCTGGGGTTAAAAGTTCTTCATTCTTGTATCTTTTCTTTTTTTTGATTTTGTCGATTTTCAGGAACAAAACACAGTAAAAACAAATTAAAAAAATTTAAATTAGCATTAATTAATAAAATTTCATTAAAACAAATTTTTAAATTTTAAATTTTTACGTATTATAGAATTAAAACCCAATTTGGGGAAAAAACCCAAGGGGCTTTGGGGGCCCAAAATAAAAATTTTCCCACTGCATACATTCACTGTAAAAAAGCACTGCACCAAGAAGCAAGCCTTAGATAGAAATGAAATTCGAATACACATAAAGAAATATAAGAAACATGCGAGTAATCTCAAAAATAAAACCGGGGGGGAATTTTTTTGAAAAAGTTTGGGCCTTGGACGGTTTTCTCCAAAAAAGCATTGCACCACCACATATGCAAGTTGCAATACGATGTAGTATTTCATAAAACAGGCATCTGATATTGTGCTAGGGCAAATGGGTTAAGTCATGGTGGGGAGTTAGGTTATGTTTCATCTGATCCCAGACATGGTCTATCAAGGAGAGAGATCCAGGTTAGTGTGTGTGTGAAGGTATGGAAGTGTTTGCACATGACGTGGATTTTTTCCTTTATCTTTTTTTTTTTGCCTTTTTGTGTGGGGTAGTTTGTTTTTTTAACAAACTTCATTGTAGATTTTATATAGCTATGCCATAAGACTTCACGTATGCCTTATTGTAATTACACCTTGCTATAAAGGGAGGGAGAGAAAATGTATAGTTTATGTGTCTAGAGCAATGATTCAACAAGCGCTTAAAATAATTCCCGGGGGAAAAGATGAAATTAGGGCTTTCGTCAAATCTCTAAAAGGAGATAATCAAATTTACCAAGATGTTAAAATAACGTTTTCTTTGATGTCTTTTTCCCCGTTGTAAAATGAATTAGTTAAATCCCCGAACTTTTTTGGGAAAAGATAAAAAAGAAAACAATATGCCACTTTTTTGGTGCTAGGGGGTGATATTTGGGGGGTAGTAATAAATTTTTTTTATGGTTGGGGTCTGCTGGGACGCATTCTCCCCGGGGCATTCCCACCCCCCCCTACAGCTTTTTTTGGGCCCAAAATTTCAACCCGAGCCTCACAGTTCATCCGAACCCCCCATTCCCATCCCTCTAACTGCTCTTCCCGATTTTTATAATTTCATGCTCATAGGGCTATTCCTTACATAGTTTTTAAATTTCTTTAAACTTTTTTTTTAAAATTTTTTTAAAATTTTTTTAAATCTCAATAACTTGGCTCCTGTTTTTAGGGCTCGGGGCAAAAAATAAAGTTTTATCAAAAATATTTTGGTTTAGGAAAAAGTGTTCATACAATTTGCAATATTTTTCCTTCTTAAGCGTTTGTTAACTTTTGGTAAAAAATTCTATTGTAGATTTGGACTTCAAGATTAGCTATTATGTTAGTTATTATTTATCTCTCTGGGTTGAGATAATCATTAACTTTAGTTAAATTATGATTGAAAATTGGGTCACAAATATTGAAAGTTTGAGACGCACTGTGCTACAGCAGTGCTTCCCAACCTTTTTAATGCCGTTTACCGGTTAAAGTTTGATAATTTTACCGCGGCCCACAGGGGGAGGGGGATGTTGATTGTTTATATTTTAGATAATTTTGATTCAAAAATCTTAATTTCATTGCATTTAAACATGCCTCAGAAGGAAATACAGTTACAAGAAAAAATGAACGTAAAGTGTTTTAAAATGGAATACAAAGTGATTTGTATGGAAAGTTGGACACAAACCCGAGAGAAATTCACCCCGGTAAATAAAATAGACATAATTTTATGTTTCTTGTGCGTCCCAGTACTATTTAATCCACAGACCCGGGATGAGCCACGGGTCAGGGTTTTGGGGAAATTCTAAAGGGAAATTTAAAGCTGTGGAAAATTTTTTTTTTTATTTTTTTTTTATTTTTTTTAGAATTTCTATATCAAAAGGCGTCCAAAATTAAATATTTATAGTTCTATCAAGTTTTTCTTTTCTATTTATCACAAGCTGAGGCATTTTTATTTATACACTTCTTAAGCTGAAACAACTTAAATTAGTTTAAATTCAAGCTAGACTTCACACATTTAGTAAACCGGGCAATTTTTTAACAAAACTGAAAAACAAAAAAAAGGGGGAACGGGCTTGAGAAAAGGTTTTAAAAATTTTAAAAAGAAGAAAAAATTTTTTTAAAAGGGGTTTTCTTCCGAAAAAAATTGCACCCAAAAATACAGATTGTCCTACGAAATATCGTTTACAGTTAAATGTTTTGGATTTACAAAAATTCTGTGGTGAGAAAAAAAGATACATATCTGCAAAATATTCTAAAAAATGTAAAAAGAAGCAATGAAATTTTTTTCTGAAAAATTTGAATACTTTACTGTAAAGAATTTGACAAACATATTTCACAAAAGTCTATAATTCAAAACCTCTCACATAATTAACATGCTTTTATAAGTTTCACTTGTATGTAATGGAATCTTTGAACTCAGTTTTTACCCACTTTAAAAGGTCAGATTAATTCAAAATTTTGCACACTTTTCAAGGATCGATGATAATAATTTCATAATTTTGTTCCATTCTCTTGATCAGGATCATCAGAATAACGATTTCCAGATTTGGCGACCAATTCCGTATTCCATTTCCAGATTTGGCGACTAATTCTATATACCATTTACAGATTTGGAGGCTAAAATATTAAGTTTCAACCCTAAAACGCTTTTTATGTGAAAAAGGAGAGGATGTGCGTCAACAATTTCTTACCATAATATAAACAATCTTCTAATTTTTCTGAAAGTGGAAATACAAAAAGATTCGTGCAAGTTAAAATAAAAATAATGTTCTAACTGCTAAACCCCAGACATAGCCTTTTTTTCCTAAAATTCTCTTGTCGGACCCCTTGGAATGAAACATTATTCTTTTGCCATTATACCAAAACAGCTGAAAATTAATTCGGGGTGGTCACCGGATTAAAAAAAAATAATTTCTTAAAAACCCCTTTGGGATTCAAAACGGTTATTTTCATTTTCTAATGCTGAGGGAAATTTTGAGAGAATATTAAAGGCTTTTTTTAAATTGAAAAATATCATACCAACCCTTCCTACCGCATAAAAATTTTTTCCAAACTTGGCTCTTTCGGGGAAAATTTTTTTTAAATTTGGCTGATTCTACATTTTGCAAACCAGGCCGTATCGACGCACTGATAGGATACCAATAGGCTTTCCCAGATTCAAAAAATGACGCTTTTAAAAGATCTATTCGTCAATCGATGATAAATGATATTTTTAAAAACAAAAAAGCATCCTTTTTTTTTGAAGATCGAACTAAAAATGAAAAAAAAATTTAAATTTTTTTAAACCCCCCAAAAAATGATAAACAAAAGAAAATTAATGTTATTGTGGAAAAAGCGTGGGGGCACTTTGTACTACTTTTTTGCACTAACTCAGCATTTCGGAATAGAACTAGTAAGAAATTATAACAAAATTGATATCGAGCACCCCACACTTTTACCACAAGGACATTAATAATATATTAAGAATTATTTTTTTACTTTTTATTTTGATTAACCATAAAAGCGTTTTTTTTTATTTTTTTTTTTATAAACTATAATTTATTTTTCAAATAACTCAATTATGTCATTTCATGAATCATCTAAAATTTACTGATATTTTACAATTATTAAGGACAAATGTAACATCAATTTCAATTTTTTAAGAGACTGTCTAAGCAATATTTTTTTTTGTTTCATCGCGACTAGACACATTCAATTATTTGCGATATTCGGGGCATCTATACCATAACTGAACATTTCAATTACAATTTGCAGATGTTTTAGAAATAAGATGGGAAAATGCATCAATTTGAACGCTATTGACTTGGAACTTCAATTCATTTTCGAATAATAAACTTTCAATACAATGTTTTCATTTTTCAAATAGAGTCGTCACATGCGCTTTGTTATTAGTATATAAAATTTCTTTTCTAAAACTCTAAACTTAATCATCTATCTATATTTTATAAATGCCGAAATTTTTCAAAAAAAAAAAAAAACGCGAGAAAACTCAAAACATATATCAAATTTTTTAATTTAATAATTAAAAGGGGGATGTGGGTGAACTTAACATTTTTTTAGTAATTGCGCAACATCAAAAGAAGCTCAATCTACATATGTATATGCAATTTGTTTGATTTAACGCTTGATCAGTGCAACGAATCAAGCCAATTTTTTACCCTAGAAATCCGTGATATTCAATTAAATTTGATTAGGGGGTTTTTATCGATTCATTTTACGGTCAACAACTACAGAAATAAAAGAAGAAAATACAGAAGAAAATCAAACTCTCACTTTCGAATTCAGTTTCAGATATGTAACTACAACCGTGATCGTGAGAACATAGAATCAGTAAGCATAGAATTCTTTCATAAACGATTTAAATAATAAAGGAAATTCACTTTTGCGTTTTTTACTGCTCTTTGTGTTTTGGGCCATTTAAAAACTATTCTTCGTTTATTTATACAAATCATTGACTACCTGTTTTTGAAAGGAAATTTTCTTAATGAACTCTTAAAATCAAAAGCAAAACATATTGACAAATCGTTATTATTTCGCTGTTGGTTACATCAAATCAAAGTTCAAACAAAACCATACATTTTAAATAATTAATAATTGTTCTCATGAAAGAAGTAAAGTGAATTAAGCAGCTGTTACCTCTCCAGATTTATAAATCTTGATACAAAATGAACAAATGATTCGATTGTATTTTGAGCAATAAACAAATAGACGTTACTAATTTTGGGCGTGATATTCCAAGCTACATCTCAACAACTTTCTATTACAATTAACTCATGATTTATATACTTTTTTCCTTTCTTTTCGGAAAATATGTATATTAGGATGGATTGAAAAATATTTTTTGAGAACTTTTTAAAACCTACGTATGTAAAAAGATATATATAATAAGGGGACCAATTTTTTTACAATGAAAAGGAGGACGAAAAGTTTAAGAAAAAATTACAACTTAAATATATTAAACATTTTATTAATTCAAACAAAAATATATTAATTACGCTAACGTCTCTTCTAATTATTTACTTAAACGAGTATTTTTTCATTGAATGATTTTTTTCTTGTCAGTATATCATTTTTTAATTTATCGGAAATTTCGGAGCAAGAAATATTCTTTATATTCAATTTCACGGTAAGTGCTGCAGCTAAAGTATCAACATTCAACCTTAATTTCTTTCTTGTGTGCACAAATCATTATCAATTAAAAAAACTCTTTCAACTGCAGCATTAGTTCCAGGACAGCACAACGTAAATTCTACAAGAATAACTAAATTTTCATATGGAAGGTGTTCATTTGTGAAGTGGTTAAGTATTTCCCTTCATTACCAATTTCAACATGCTGATTTTAAAATTGTTCTGATTTATCAGAATTTAAATATATACATTCAGTTTTCTAATTTCTTCAAACAGACAACTGTCATCGATTTTTTTAATATCAGGCATTCCTTCTGCTAAAACTCAACACAATTTTCTATATCTGTCCAATTTACCTGTGATGAAGTAAAATAACACCATCGAAAACTGTTATTTCCTGTGATATTTGTTTTATACCATTCTTCAACATATTGGAAATATGTTTGGTAAAAATTCTGCACTTTGTTGGTTGCCCGATTTGAATTTTCTAAGTTTAACAATTTTCTTTTTATTATTGAAGGAATAAATTTTGCTCCAAATCGTGATTTTTACTGAAGGACAAAATCGCTGAAAATAAGACTAACTTCTGTAGTTGAAATCTGTTTACCATCAATCTTTTCGATCGTTTTTTTTTTTTGGGGGGAAAAGATGTCTGATTATGTTCAAAATGCATTAATATCTCTAATAATTCATACTGTACTGGCACCTGAATAAAGATATTAACATATTAATTTTAAAATATTCAAAAAGGAGGACAGGCAGGTGGACATTTTTTGAGGAAGGGTGAGTAAGTGAATATTAACGTCAACTGTTTAGCTACACGAGGGATTTTGGCAACGGACCTCGTATTTTTCAACCATGGACAAGAGAAAAGGATGACATCTGAGCTGGCACGCCCCTCTCCTAACTACTACACCACAATAACGGGATGACGTTTGAGCTCTCAACAGATTTAACGTGCATCGTTCCTCCACACGGCGGATCTTTAGTGGTACTAAGCTCGAACTCCGTGACATGCCAGCTACGATTTTTCGAGGAAGGACAGAACCTATAAAAGGAGGACTGTCCTCCCTAAAGGAGGATGATTGGTCACCTTAATATAGATGAAGTGAACGTAAAACGAAAATATTAATTTTTATGTTAAGTACTGCTATAAGGGGAATGAAGTTTAGGTATTTGAGCTTTTGTATGGTAAAAAGTCAACGTAATTTTTATTAAAGAAAAGCAAGTATTTTAGTACTTTTTAACAATTATTACAATAAGAAGACATATTTACTAAATATTTACAAGAAAAAAAACATCAGGTATATTTAAGAGCACCTTTAGTATTAATTTTTAAGAAACTTACTGTCGAAATTATAGTGCACGATAAATCGGAAGGCGGAAAAAGCTATGTTAGGACTAATTCGATGGAAGAGAGCTGGGAGTATGGAATGTTACAATGTACAAAGTATTGAAAAGTTAGGGTTAGCACTATGATATCTATAATAATCGCTTTGGGTTATTACAATACAAAAACAGAAAAACAAATTTATTTTAAGCTTAAAATCATTCGAAAATTCAACCCCTTTGTGGCAATATTAAATTTTGAAATTATTATATTTTAATTATTTTTCTCCTATATATAATCTCCATACCATAGATCATCTTTTCCGTACAGGTAGGTTCCGAAAAATAATAATTTTTTTCTCCATATCACAACCATCCACTCAAATGCGTATATTTGAATCATCTTAGTAATTAATCAATTCATTTACTATTGGGATTATTCCAGTGCTTCTCAAACTGTCAATATTCACTACCCAATATTCAATCATAATTTTCATCTCGCCTCCCTCCATACAATAACAATGTATTGAACTAAATAATGCTATACTTTGACGTTAAAACTACTATAGGACTTTAACCTTTTATGTGCCTCGACGTTTATAAATGTCTCGCTCAGCCAAAGCATCAATTTTCTGGACGTATATGTACGTCTTTCCGAAGTACGATGTTTTCTGTGCACTGCTATCCATAAAATTATTCCGAAAGCTTTGGAATACAATGAAAGGACCTTAACAGTGTTTGCGAAGGATTTACTTATTTCAGAGGATTCGCGAGTCTATTTGGAAAACGGTGGCATTGGGGAGCGAATAGCGTAACTTTTAATCGGCAGTGAAGGAATTAATTATAAACTATATAAATTATCAAGATAAGTGTTAATACAACCCCTTGGGGTTACTTGTAACTCTATCAAACTTCTTAACTTATTACTGTTTAATTAATAATTAAATGCATTGTGCAGTACTAATGCATTTATAAGTGTATTATATCAGTATAAATGTGTATTTTGTATTTTATTATATCAGAAAGTATTTTGTTTGTTTACGTTCAGTAAATTAATAATTTTTTTTAAATAAACTTTTGTTTTTGACTTTTCAATATGCTTGCGTCCCCCTTGTAGAGTTATCACGCCCCACAGTTTGAGAAACACTGGATTATGCTATTGGGATAATTGCAAACGATCAAAATTAGTATAAATGTTAATTGCTCCAAGGATTCAAGGGAAGCTATTGGGATTAATTAATTTATTTATTTAGCATAATTTAGTTTTGCAAATATTTTTTCCCCATTACAGATTTTTTTTGCTAGCAGATTTAGAAAATGTCTTAAATATCCTATGTTTTAAGTTTAAATTCTCTCTCTCTGTCGAACATTAGCTCCAGAAATGTTTAGAGAAAATCGTTGGGAATCTTTTTTCTTTTGTATTACTCTCCGAAACGAGAGAGAGAGATTCATAAAATGCCCTCCTTATTTAATATTATTCGATATATAGTATTAAAGAAGAGATATTATATCATACATGTACTTTTTTTTTTAAATCCAGTCCAATTTTTGTTTTTACCAATGTGCGTTATTATTGCTGGCAAATATGTACTTTTTAAAGCAAAAGTTTTAGTAAAAAGCATGAGTTGGCAACAGTGAAGCACATGAACCGATCGGCTGGAAACACGTGATTGTATTTATCAAGTGACTATGACGTCACATGAATTACCTATTGTAAATTTGTGCACGGATCCTTAAGTCTGCAATTTTTTCTTTTTTTTTTTTTTTGACCGATCGTAATTGCAAAATGAAATATTTCTTGAACGATTTAAAAGAATTGTAAAAAAGCAACTTTGGACATAGGGGTTTTATAAAATACGACAAAATATACAAAATGTTTCGCCATTATCTTTTTTTCCCGTAAATGTGTTTAATATTTCATATTTTTCATAATAATGTTACATTTTTTTGCTTTTAGAATTGGAAAAAAAATGTGTCGATTGCTTTTTGGTGGAATAAGCCTTGATTATGGCCAAATGTTTGAGATACAAATTTAATATTGAGAGACCGACCTCTTTTAAATATTCGTATCTCAGAAGCTGTCGAGGAGAAATTTATGTAATTTTAAATTTAGAATTTTTTCAGGTTGATAAATCAGATAAGTGAGAAGAACAACACTATCTATAACGAGAAAAACATTTTAGAAATTAACTATGTTAATTATTTCCTTAATCTTATAATTCAGTTAATGCTGATTCGTTAACATCAATACAGTTACGATGTAAACTTTGAAAGTTATTAAAGAGATGTTTGATTTATTTTTATAATTGCACAAATGATGATACACATATAATGATGATCTTATATTAATTCTTCTTATATACAAAAAGTTTTATAAATACTACTAAAACAAAACTTATCAAAATATTTAAGCTATTTATTTGTCAACAAAAATTAAATTTATTTAAAAAAAACCCTGAATTTTAGTAAACTAATGTATATTTTTTCTAATAAATATACATTTTTAAATAAAAATAACTCAAACTCAGTGGCGCAACAGCCCATGAGGGCCAGGACATACTGTGCCCATCCAGTATAAGTAAACCATTGGCGCTGAGGTGCATGAGCAGATGTCCCAATCAGGTGGTCAGACTGAAGCGGGACCCCCAGTGCTTAAGTCCCCAAGCAAGGTTGGTACTCATTTATCGATAATTCCACTGCAGTTGGGATGAAAGGCTGAGTCTCTCCTTACACAGCACGGGAATAGAACCCGGATATGTGGTGTGGAAGAGAGATGCACTACCACTTCGACCACTAGACCTTTAAATAAAAATATCACAGTATTTTACTTATTTAATCGTTACAGGAATCTATATATATACTCGTATATATATATATAATATGTAAAAAATAGATATATTTATAAGCTTTAACCGAGAACTTGGATGATGAAAGATCAATGCAATATTTCGTCAGCTTTTCCCCTCCAGACACTAATCCTTCCCCATAGACTTGGTACCACCTCTGTCTAGGGGGACAGAATTAATAGAATCTTAGAGAACCCCATAAAGCATATCTTTTGGGGAATTTCACTCTTCGCTATCTCTTCCGATTTTCCCCATATAAATATCTTTGTTCCCTTAAGTCGGGGTTCTTTTTGCCTTTTTAAAAGTATTGCAACACGTGGCTTCAGTGCTCTTCCTACGAAAGAAACCCGTACATTCAATAAAGAGTTTAAAGTCCATAGCTATCGTTACTGGGTCGTTAAAATGTGTCATATATTGCATATAAAGCATATTATACATTATTAATGTAATATATATTGATATTAAATTTTCTTTTAATTTTATTGGTCAGTTTTTCCTCATCTGCTTATAAATGCTCATTGCAGGAAAATCGAGAGAAAAATAAATCAACTTTGTTATTAGAAAACAGCTTCAAAATTTAAAAAAAAAATGAACTGAATTTTGTGCTTATCTTTGCATAATCCTCTTACAATGGGCTTTAGAAAACATTTATCGTGATTATGAATTATAATCTGATATTGTGATAACGAATAAGGCTTAAGAAGAGCATCTTACTTTCCAAACATATATTCCTTCATTCTATAAAGGCTTTGAAGCCAAAGTCATTTAACATTCACCCTCTTGTCTCTCCTCCATTTTTTAAGACGGTCTTTCGAGGAATTTAATCTCTGACAAATAACGTTTTGTATTTAAATATTAGACTATAATTTTATATTATATCAAATATGTGATACACAAGTTTTTCAATTTGTCAAATTTTAAACTTTTTTTTTTATATTATTCTTCCTTTTCTTTTTTTCCTTCAAAAAAAATTTTTTTTATTAAACGCCGATGAAAATTTCTGACAAATCTGCTAATATATGAGTCCATTATGCCGCGATCTAGGTGTGAAGACCATCAGTAAAGCCTTACAAACGCTCCAGTGCTTCAAAAAAAGAAAAAACGAAACGGAACGATTTGTTAAATAAGAATGATATAATATATTTAAAAATACGCAGAAAAATGCTGCATATTTTCTCTCGCTCATTCTGGAATACTTCTGTAGTTGTCAAGATATTACTTTAAAATCCTGATTCACATTTTTAGCAATTTTAAAACATAAAAAAAGCGTTCAAATATGAAAAGCAGGTTCGCTACTGGTACCACTGCTCATTAAGGTATGGATATGACTTAATTCTGGCAAATAGTCATACCCGTATCACGTAACATCAGAATGCAGAGCTAAGACAAACTTGTATAATTACTTTGTGAGACAATTCCAATAAGCTAAAAGTCTAAAGATTACCTAAAAATCGTTTTGGGTTTTGAATTACTAAAAGCTAACTTTATTACAATTCAACTCAACTACACCGAGCTCACTTCATTTCTACCCAAATTGTCAATGATTATTGTATGAATAATTATATTATAAAGTTACGCTAATAGAGTCATGATATCAATAAATATTTCCACTTTCATTATTTTTAATTTGCTCTTGATTTTAGCTAATTTAACAATTTTCTATTTAAATTACATTCATTTAAAATTCTCTTTCCACCTTGTTTATTCATTCAGACAAATGAGAAATAATTTATTGTCCCAATAGAAGATGAAACACTTTGTCACTTTATTCCGTGAGTATATATGCTCTGATGCTTGATTTATCACTGTAATATACAGATACTTTTGTGATGGGTCCTATTCGTGGCCTTTGGCTAATCATCTTGCTGAAAAATACTTCTTTAAGTGTTGTTGGAATTTAAAACCACCTTCCGTAGAGGGAACTTGATGCTAATTTGAGGCTATTTAAACGCTATCAAAGTGAGTGTTAGAGTTAGTCGTTGGGCTGCTATTACAGTGATATTACCGAAGTGACCATCGGAAGCCTTTGTGTTCTTGAAAAAAATCTTTAGACTAGAATATTCAGTTGACACGGTGAGACCTGACGAGTGCTATTACATTGAATCACACAGTTAAGTGTATAATTATTGTCTTAGGAATTTAGGGTAGCCATTTAACATGACTGCTCTCTCGTTTATAAACATTACTTGATAGTAAATTGATCGAACCAAATAAACTTAGTTATTTTTGTAACAATGTTCCTTCGGTGTCCCAAACTTCCCAGCGACCGCAGAGTCGCGACATATTTAATTTATGCAACAGACTGTTAACGAAATATTTTTAAGTTTAATACAGAACTCTGATAAAGAAATATAAAACCTTAGGTCCACGGGAAGTCCATAAATTATTGGTTCTTAACTTGTGTTACTTTAAATGTTTTCAATATATGCATTTTCTTAATTATGACTTACATTAAGTCAGTTTTAAAGATGTTGTTTTAATATAAAAGTATTTTTCGTTATATATATTTTTGGTTTAAATTTTAATAATGTTAATTTCATAAATTAAGAGCAGTAATGAAATAATTTTCGTAATTGTAAAGATAATCAGTTTTTAAAAAATTGTGAAGTTGCCCCTTCGGGTGCCCTTCTCTTGATTATCAGCGTGAGCTAGAAGTGTAGGAATAACGAAAGAACTAGAAGCCGCCATGATCTTAATCTGACTTTATTAAGATATTAAAACTTAAACATCTACTAGATTAAATAATAATACATGTGAGAGAATCTACGATGACAAAACACACAATATAGATAACACCCGAAATAACTTAACCAACTTAACCCGGACAACTATCAATAACTAACTCGCCTAAACTCAATTCCAATACTATCACAGATCCTAATATTAAATAGTCAATCCTATCTTAATTTCGATCTACCGATCCAATTCTACTGGAAGTTGCATATTTACAGGAGTGCAATGGTATACACCTTGACCGAATGGCTCTATGTCACGGAATTCTCTATTGGCTGTCACTTCACAATTGAATCACATACTATCATAACATTCCCCAAATTTCCACCCCGCTTACTCTAACTTCTGATATTTAAAAGCTTCCTAATTTGCATCCTTCCTTCGCGCTTCACTTCTTGGGTTTGGTTGGAAAAGAGTTGCCATTCATTCTGGCCCAAAAGAACCCAAAGGACATGTTAATGAAAAACGCGTGAGCCCGTCACAAAATGCATATTCGTATTTACAAGAACGGTTTATATAAAACAAAATTAAAAGTTGCAAAAATTTGTAAACATAAACTTTAAAGAAGTACAGTAGAATATAAATATGATACATCGCAATAAAAGAAGAATAAATTTGACAAAATATGAAATATAAGTAGAGTTGATTTTTCTACAAAAAATAAGTCTCACTAAATATGCGTTTATTTGAAGTTCTGATAGATTTCTACAGATGCATCGTAAACTAATAAATATTGCTATTACAACCGGTAAATGAAAGTAGAAAATCACTCAACTAAAAAGAGATTTAAAAGAATGGAAAAATTGGAGAAAAAAGTATTTTCGGTAAAGAAAAGAAGAAAATATTCTTTTCATAAATAGTATGTTATTAGGGTAGTGTGTTAAAAACACTGACCATTACCGCATTTTTTTATATATATATAAATTTAAATGCTGTTTTTAAATAAATGTTACACCTTAAAAACATTTAGGTCAACAGAAAATTTAAGATAAACAAAGGGAAAAAAATGATATCTAATCTAATTATTTATTTTTTAGAACGTTCCATCAGAAAAAATTTCGATTCACTTTAACGTGTTTTTAAAAATGCTTCTCGAGAATGCGAGTCATTCTAATTTAATGAATGTATTAATCAAATCCTTTGTGCTTTTGCCTTTCTGTGTAAAGAGCGACAATATTTTTGACGAACTAAAAAAAGAAATTTTATGAAAACAAAAACCTTAAATTTATTCAAAAGAGAAAAGGACACCTAAAAGTAAGAGTTTGAAAAGGTAACATAAATTTTACTACGAGAGATATTTCATTCTGGTATAAAATTTTCCTATCTCTTCATTTATATTCATTCGAAAAGTCAACTATTTCTATGATTCAAGATATTTATAAATATTGTGAACTGAACTGAACTCAGGGTGCTATAGCCCATGAGAATCAAAGCCTACTGTGCCTATCTCAGTTTACGGGACCTTAGACGCTTACGTGCTTGTGCAGATGCTTCGGTCAAGTGGTCAGTCTGACGCAAAACCCTAAGTAGTCAGTTCGCCAAGCAAGCTTTGTACTTATTTATTGACCCATTGAAAGGTTGAATCGACCTTGCCCATCCTGGGAACCTATGGCGTGGAAGCGCGATACACTACCACCGCCATTGGGCTTCAATAAATATTGCTAGAGTTTATTATTCTTTCTTATTCACACATGATAGTATGTACGTCTCATCAACGTAGAAAAGTTTAAAAGAGAAGTTATGGGTGAAACAAAAATTTGATTAATCGGATAATGATCCTCTTCTGTAGTCATACCGTTTCACAATCTGGATTCCTGTTGAAAATGAGACAAATCTTCTAACAGTCAATACCATTCCTGCAGCAACGCTTCTTTTGTATCCATATACGGTTCTGGGAGAGAAGGGTGAGTTTCAATTGTCCTTACGTAAATATTTCAAATATACACTACATCAATGGCATTCAAACTGTGTTCCACGGAACCCCGGGGTTCCACAAGGCATATCAAGGGTTCCACTAATCACAATGAAAAAAGAAATCGAAAAAATTGTAAATGTGTATGCAAAATGAATTTCCGTTCTCTGTGAAGTTTGTATTACTAAAACTATCTAAAGATCGTCTCAGTTTATTAAAATTTAAAATTTTATTTACACATAATAACTTTATTTTCTAATACTTTTTTAACCTTTATTAGAGTATAATAAAATATTAGAATGTTTTTCTTTTTGTAGATTGCGAATACTCTTTTACTATACCGAGTTCCACGAGATCATTTTATACTCGTTTGTACAAAGCTTTGCAAAACCTAAATAGTTCTTAATGGAAAATGTACTTTAAAAAAATACCTATAACGAAGTAGAGGGGACAACTTAACGATATATCAACAGATTTGATGTTAAAATCTAAATTGAAGCAAGAATATCTTCTAAATTTTAGGTTGAAAATTCATGTAAAGTACAAAGGATTTTTCACACAACTATAAACATTTCAATGCCATTCAGAACAATATATTTAAGTTAAAAATATTTCTCAACGCGTGAGTGGCTTCAAAAGCAAAATATAAAAGCAAATAAAATGCAGAATATGAAATGCGACTACCGACAACTATAACAGACATAAACTTCAATTTGTAAAAGAAATACCAGCACATATCCCAGTCACTAAATATGATGTATGGGTATGTGACACTTGAATTACAAATTAATATTATTTATGAGTAACTATATTAAAATCATATTAAAAACTTTTTAACAAACACAGTATTTTTTACTTGTTACATTAAGTACCTATATAACATGTTATTTTACTTAAAATATTATTTTAAGATACAGTCTAAATGTGTATATGCATGTGCGTAATAGGGTTTCCCGAAAATACTTTACGGCTCTAAGGGTTCCGTGAATCGAAAAAGTTTGAAGATCACTGCACTACAGAGTTAAGATCTGAAAATTTAACTAGCCTAACTAAATAGGGTGAAAACCCCTCACTTTTCAGATATTCGCCGACCAGGTTAATTCTGTGTACAGGCGTAATAATGTGCATAATTGAAATCTGACTAACTGCTAACCCAGACCATCAAACCTTCTTTGCCATACCAATCTCTTTCTTAGATGTTTGAAGACATGTATTGGGACTTTAGTTCCTCTAGATCAGTGGTTCCCAAAGTGGTACCTACGGGCCCCCCAGGTGTCCCCGATATTATTCAGGGAGTCCGGAGAAAATTAAAATTGATTTGGGGGTCCTTGAACAACGTCAGGGGGTCCGTAGAAGGTTTAATATAAAATAAAAAAAATTTGATCCATTTTTATTTTTATGGAAACAATAATAACAATAATTTACTTGGATATTCCCGACTGAGTGTTGAACCCTTTTGCGCTTGGACTAACTCAGATCCCAAACCCAGATGAATCCATACTAATACAGAAGCATCTTATCCGCAAATGAGGGAATCCACAATCCACAAATGAATGAGGGAGAAATATCCACAAATGAGGGACTTAAGTCAATGTTTGAACAAGGATTCCACAGATTCTTGTCTCAAAAACAGATCCCAGTTCTATATCCTGCATTATTGGTTATTGTACAGAAGTTTTGTTGACTATTTTACCATCTCCCTATTAGTGAGAACTTGGATTCAGTGCCGTTATAAACCTCATCACACATACACAAAAAAAGAAACCGACTAGAAATTAGTGCTCGTGGGGATTTGTGGATGCTACTCACAAACATTGAGACGGACATAAATACACACATAACATCTCCTCAAGTTCATCCAAGTCCTTATTTTTTTTATTTTATTTTAAACGAAAGTTATAATTTCAATAAATAATTCTTCAACAAAATTCTTTAGAAAATTTGTAAATTTTATGCTATGCATTTATATATCTTTTTCACTTGAAGGTCTTTGGGAAAGATTTGACTATAAAAAGGGGTCCGTGGGCAAATTTTGACTATAAAAAGGAATCCGCTGGCAAGTTTTAACTATAAAAAGGGGTTCATGGGTTAAAAAAATTTGGGAACCACTGCTCTTGATGAATGTACAAGAATCAGTGGTTAGATATTAAATATGGACCAGATCAATGAAATAAGAACAGTCTCCTACGATTCTCTGAGGCAATATCTCTGTATTTTGCACGCTGCTAAACGGGCTTTTTGTATACAAAAGGGAGCGCAACTTAAACAGAGGATTTTCTTGAAAAAAGACCTCTTTTGTCGCCTTTTAGAAGCAGTAATTTTAGGAAACTGAGCTCCTATGATCGCATTAAATTCATGAGACAGTTACGTCTTGCTGTATAAGACAAACGTCGATTTTCATTGGTCATTGTAACTCTTGGGCGACATAACCCGGACTCAGTTTATTTAAACTGTCTCCATGACAACAATGAGCTTTTATGTATCCAGTAATCTCAAATCTCTATAAGCTCATCGCCTAACTCCCTTATCAAAGTAATGGCGTTTTCTCATTTTAATTGCTTGTTTCGATTTCACCAAATATTGCAAATCGAGGCATACGAATAAAAATAACCCGGAAATTGGTTCTGAACGGGGAATTTCTACTAAATACATAGTTCACATACAGTGGTGCACACAAGGGGTGTCCTAGGGGTTCGGACCCCCTCCCCAAAATCCCTTGATTTTTTTTCTGATTTATTATAATTCTATAAGTATATAGTACGTAAAATTCAATTAAGTATTTGTTATTAGTGATTAATTCTATTAATTAATGCTAATTATTTATTCAATAATTAGTTTTTTTTTTTTGTTCCCGAAAATCGACAAAATCAAAAGGAGCATGGTACAAGAATGGTAGGCTTTCGACCCAGGACACCCCCCTTGAAAAATTTCTGTGTGCGCTACTGCTCATACATATATACAGTGGCATATAGAAGGGGGTGGGGGCTCAACTACTCAAAAAACAACTGAGTTTTAATTTTTAGCATAAAAATTACATCTTGGCATTTTCGTCTACGTGTTTTAAAATATACTGGAAAATTGCTTACTTACTAGCTTACTCTCATAAAAACTGTAGAAAACGTGCTAGTTTACTTATATGAACGTCAAAATTCTAGAGGGTGTTTGGATAATTATCTGTGACTAAGTTTTTAAAAGTGGTATCCAATTCAATAGTGGTAGTTCAATGAGCCTTAAAAATCGAGAGGTAATGCTTATTTCTTCAATTTCCGTATACATAATTCACAAAAAGAGTTATGGCTGGTTTTCCGATTTTCTTATGAATGAATGAATTTCGCTTGACTACTATATTCATTCAACAGAAGAAACTTAAAGCCATTTTTTATCTATAACCCACGAGTTTTGCATACATAGTAGGAAGAGAAAAGAAGAGACATATTCGTATTTTTTAAAGCCTTTTGCTCTATTTTTAACTTTTCACGACACTGTTTCAAATTTTCTTGGTTTCAGGTCATACTGTTTTTTTTTTTTTATATTTCCTTGCTCTGGAAAGCTGTTGGCGATTTTAGTGTGGGCTGCCCCTAGAGGAATTTAGAGTGCACTCAGACCACACAGGAATGTTCGTTTTGAAGCCATTGTGTGTCCACCGCAGGAAACGGTTAATGTCCAGAGAGGGAGGGAAATGGGTCAGCAGGGCCGAAGGGCAAATGTTACAGAATCACTGGACCGTTTGACGTAATGAAGTCACGAAAAAACACACGCGTGACTTGATTTTTTTTTCTCTCTCTTGGCTTCCTTTCTTTTCTTTCCTTCTTTTTTTTCTTTCTCTTTGGATATTTCTTTTACCTTCTCATTAGTACTCGACTTTCACAAGTTGCGTTCAGTATAGGTAGATTACTTTAAACTTTAGAAACACTTTCTTTAAAAGGTATTATTTACGTTAAAATGAATCCTTTTTATTTTTGTTGTTTTTTAAATGAATGTAATTTAAGTATAATCAAGCAAAGACTTTTTTTTTTTATTAAAGATACAAAAGAGCTGAATGTATCTATCTTTATCAGTAATTCTGTTCTCCATTTGTTCAATCTTTTTTTTTAACGTATATACTAAATACTCCATATCGATTATTCTAATTCAACATTAAAATTCACCTGTATTAACGTCATATTATTATTTTCTGATGCAACTGATGCCGTCAGAATTCGGAATACTTTATTAAGGAATATTTGAGATCATATCACATTTTTATAAACAGAAATACGTACGAGATTATATCGCTTTAATAAAACTATAATTACAATAAAAGTTGAAAAAAACATTCAAATTTATATATATATATATATATATATATATATATATATATATTAGATTCAGCAGGAAGATTTTAATACAGGAGCAAAAATTTTATTCATGTCAACTTTACAAGCATCGATCAATACATCTGGATAATATCATGGTATTGGCTTAAAGAATAAAATAATGCATTTTTAGGTATAATTTATTTCTTTCATTTACGTTGTTAGTAGAAAAAATGACGAAATCACGAGGAAACGAAGCTAATAGCCGCAATCATTATAATATCTCTTTTGAAATCAAACACTGCACACGGTAAAAAATGTTAGCAAATTCACTATATCATTATTGAGATGTATTTGATCACAGACTTTTCTTTAAAAAGAAAAGACAGAGAGGTCTAAGGTTACTTTATCAAAAGGCTAACTAATTTTATGGTAAACTTGTCGCAATATTGGTACTTGTGTAATAAATAAGATTCAAAATATTTTTAAAAAATAGTTAATAATACTTGCATAGGTAAAATATATCAGTCATATCTCACTTAACCCAAAGTGAAACTGTTTACTTTATTTGTATTAATGTCACTCTTATAGAAACACAAATGGCTATTGGGAACATATATCTTATATTTGTTGAATCACAGCTTAGGACACCTATATATATTGGTTTCTTTCCCTAAGGCGGGTATTTTGAGATCCTGGAACGATTTTATGCCCAGAGGTCTTTTGGTGAAGCTAGGATTTGAACTTAAGGTTGTACGTACACTGCCAATTTTGTGACGTTCTCTACTTTAAGGTATCCGACTACGTTCGGAACCGTGATTTTGCAAAAGCGCATAAATGGATAATTTTCATGATATTTACTGTCACTTAGATTAGAATACATGTATAAAATTGTTTTAAGGACATTTTGAAAAAATTATTTAAATACAATGTTTTATCAAAAATTTAGAATTATCTTTTTTATCAAAATGTTCTCCTTTTGTGAAAAATGCTTCTATTATAATAATATTTTGCCTGTATATAGCTCAGACCTCTCTACAGAGGCTCAGCTAGAATTTTTGCAATATGCAACTTAGAAGTGGGTTTATCCATATTTTAAGACAACAGAGGGGAGCAATTTTAAGAAAAAAAACCCAATAATTATTTCGATGGGTGATAACTCTGAAAATAATGTGAATTTTTCAAAATTTCTAGTTGAGCCTCTGTAGAGAGGTCTGAGCTATGTACAGGCAAAATATTATTATATTAGAAGCATTTTTCACAAAAGGAGAATATTTTGAAAAAAGATTATTCTAAATTAATTTTTTGCCAAAATATTGTATTTAAATAATTTTTTGTCAAAATGTCCTTAAAATAATTTTATGCATGTATTCTAATCTGAGTGACACTAAATATCATGAAAATTATTCATTTATGCACTTTTTTAAAATCACGGTTCTGAACGTAGACGGATACCTTAACCATATATTATATAACCACATAATTTCAGAAAAAAATTGTTTGCAACTTATTTGATATTAGCTTTTTTTTCCTCTGTAGATGAAACAATTATTACTTGTTTCTTGAAATTTTGTGTTCAACATGGTATTTTTTATATATACTCACTGATTACAAACCTTTCTACACTTGTATGTATAATCGATACATAGTATCGATTATACATACAACACCGTCTGCCCATTTCTCCAAATTAAAAGAAATTACCAAATGTAATCGTTTCCGCACATGGGCGAAAACAAACTTCGGTGCGAGCACCTTCCGTATTAACACGTCGACAAATAACTTACGAAGATTTAGAAGGATTAAATCGCATATAAAAATACAAGTACACTTGAAATAAACGAAAGATATACTTGCAACTATACAGTGGCGTAACGGAGAACATTTGGGCCCCCCTACCAAGTCAGGTTTTGGGCCCCCAAGTAGGATTTTACAAAGGGTTATGTATTTGGAAGCAGTCAGGCTTTGGGCCTCCTAGAATCCTGCCCCCTTCCCACGCGATTCAGAGGTTGCGGGGTATACGTTACGCCACTGCAGCTGTATTATTCAGGCGGTCCAAATGCCATAATTGCATTCCAAATCGTGACTTGTAGACTTTGTCACATAAATTCGCATAAGAACAAATCTAAATTTTGTCGTGCAGACCCGCGATGTTTCTTGTTTTGCCATTTTGCTAAGCTAAATAGTGTTTTTTAACTAATATATATATTAGACCGCATTTTTGTAAATTTTGTGCTTTTTTTTTGCTCTCTCTTTCATAGAAAATATATCCTAAATTTTAATAATTGTTCACAACAAAAGAAGGGAATATAACAAAGTATACACAATCTTGTTAATCTAGAACATGCGTGATCAGGAATTTTGTGTTAGAACATGCGCAGGAATGTACACATATATATATATATATAAAAGGTTATTATTTTCGAGCATGTGAGAACAAGCTTGTTGCGTTTGAGGATGCGCAGACACGAATTTTCACTATTGGCTGCATAATCGCGGCATTTGGCGACGTTTTTCAATTTGACGAGTGAGTGAGTGAGTGAATATTAACGTCGCACTGTTCAGCAACACGTGGGCTTTTTGGCGACGGACCACGTAATTTGAACCATGGTCAAGGAGTGGACGACACCGAGCTGGCACCCCCTCTCTAACTACCATACCACACCATCGGAGGACGTTTCAGCTGCTACATACAAGCGGCATCGCTCCTATACACAGCGTGTCTTTATGGTTATTGGGCTCGAACTCATGACATGCCTGCCATGGTCCGATACCTTAGCCACTGGGCTACCGCAGCCCTTTCAATTTGACGAAATTGATGATAGTATAATGCGTGAGTACCGTATAATCTTCAAATCTAACTAGTTAACTAACTATAAAAATCGGTAAAAAGAACTATAGGTTTTCACTTGAATCTTACATTATAATAAGTTGAACAAAAAAGAAATCTGAAGAACAATTTTTGAATAAACACATTAATTTTTTAAATTAGACGATATTAACTTCATGTTAATTAACGTATAATTTATGCATCCTTCAGGATACACGATTCATTAAACGGTGATGTCAAGGTTCTTTACCACGAAATAAGTCAGTCACCCTTAATTAAGTCACTTAACCTTAAATGTCAACCGTATTCTAGGACATTTAAGTGTCGACTCATTACATTTTTAAATAAATTTAGAATCCAATAAATTAATTCTTGAGTTTAGACTTTGTTTCTAAAGAACTATGCCATTGCAACGCGACAAGCGTTACGAGAACTCTTTACGTGATGGTCTTTGGATAGAGAGGACTTCCGAACAGTAGGGTCAATCGTTTCCAGGACTTTTGCCTATATTCTAGAAAACAAATTGTTCTTTTCTCTCAGATTCCTAGAAATCCTAGAAGAGATTTAGCTTTATTTAAAATACGTTAAGTAACAAATTAAATGAGAAAAGAACATATGTTATAAGATATTTTGTTCTTCTTTAAAGTATTAATTTTTTAAATTTCTATAAAATGGCGAAAATCAATTTTATGTAAAAAGTATTTTTGTATTTTACAAAATACTTTCATAGATCAATAAATTTTTTTTTTCAGTAAAAAAAAGGGTAAAGATTAAAATGAGAATAGGTCCTGATTTTGTGACTGTTGGGGAAAATAAATAACACATGTAATGAGTGTAAAAGAACAGGGATTCATCAAATGAAAGCAAAAAATTAAGTTACAATTGAAGATATCGATATATATATTCAGAAAATTACTATACCGCGAAATCATATGGCACAATTTCAAAAATAACGATAATACATTTTTCGATCTTACATAATTTTGCATTTATTCAAGACCGATGCTCAAATTGTGAGGTCCATCAGCAATGACCCCGTGTTGTATGTTAGTGCGACAAAGCCAAAACTGCGATATCCAATTCTAAACTGTTTTTTAAGATCTTTGTTAAGTGCCTATTCCGATCCGTTCCTCTTGTTATACAGCATTTTTTTCATGTGACCATATGAATTGATTGTCCACAGTGGTATTACCATAGTCAAAGCATTTTCAAATTTAGTTTCATTATCATATTAGAGAGCTTTCAAATGTAAATTATAAAACGTCATATTCCCGGCAACTGAGAAAATTCGGGGCGTTCAACATTATTCCTGGCAAGAAACGCTGAGAGGATTATCTTTGTTTTAATCAAATTTAGGCTGATACCTCATAACTGCAAGTTAAACTCGTTAAATTTAGTACATAAATTTGCTAAATAAGTAAAATGTGATTTCCCCTTGAGTAAATTTTCTTCCAAAATTGGATCTTAAGCAACCCAATCTAACACAGTTCTTAACTCTAAAACAGTTCCAAAAAGTGGAAATATTTTGTCTAATATAAGCCTTTCAAAAGCCTGCGTACTCCTGTAAAGGAGTTAAAGATAAAAATTTTCAACGTTTTCTTTACACAACACAAATAACTGAGTATACCAGTGCTTCTCAAACTTTCAATATACGCGACCTACTATTCAATCATACTTTTCATCGCGCCCCCTCCATACAATAACAATGTATTGAATTCAATAATACTATACTTTGACACTAAAGCTACAATACGACTTAAACCTCTTATGTGCCACCGACGTATATGAACGTCTGGCTCAGCAAAAGCATTAATTTTCTGGACGTATATACACGTCTTTCCGAAGTACGATCTTTTATGTGCACTGCTATCCATAAAATTATTCCGAAGGCTTTGGAATGCAATGAAAGGACCTTAACAGTGTTTGCGAAGGATTTTCTTATTCATTTCTTTTCTCCTCCCCTTCAAAAAAACATCAAAATACGCTCGTCTACGTGGTAAACGGTGGCATTGGGGAGCGAATAGAGTAACTTTTAATCGGCAGTTAAGGAATTAATTACATATCGTACGAATTTTCAAGATAAATGTGAATACAAGCCCATGGGGTCACTGATAATTATCAAACTTGTTCTTAACTTAGTATTGTTAAATTAATAATAAAATATACATTGTACAGTACTAATACATTTATAAGTGTATTCTATCAGTGTAAATGTGTACTCTATATTTTATTATATCAGAAAGTATTTCGTTTGTTTAATTTCAGTAAATTAATAATTTTTTAAATAACCTTTTGTTTTCGACTTTTTAATATGCTCGGCCCTTGTAGAGTTATCACGACCCCCAAGGGGGCGTGGCCCACAGTTTGAGAAACGCTGGAGTATACAACGCGTTGCTTAGGATTCAGTTTACAACATTAATGACTAAATGAAGATATTTACTCACTCTACTTTTTCGATTTTTAGTAACTAAATGTCGGAGGACGACACGGTGTTTTGCTAATACATATATTGCTATTGCAGTTAACATTGCTATTGCATTTAATATTGCTAACACATTGCTGTTGTAGCAAATTTTTCAATCTTCGGTTAAAATACGGGTAATAAGTTTTGACAACTGGTGGAAAGTTTCGTGCGATTATTTTCTGAAATACCGAAGTTATTAAAGTTGAATCTCAAGTAAGCTTTGAACCCAAAAAAAGTTTGAGGGTATCCGATTTTTTTTTTAAATTACCGGATCTAAGAAAACAAAGCGTGCACTTTCTTAGGACATAAGCTCGCTTGATCACGGCGATAAGAATGAGATACAGAGCGATAACAATATAAGGTCCCTGAAAACACGTCAAAACTGACTCGTTTTGGAAAAAATCGTAAAAAATGTAAAATTTCATAATTTTGTGAAAAAAACACTTATACCATATCCTAGCGAAATAAGCGGTCCATCCAATTCCAGAATTATTATTATTATTATTATTTTTTTTGTCTAATTTCGATACGGGAGATAGGATGACAGTTTTAAAAACGACGGTAAAATGTCGAAAATCTTCCTTTTCTTCTATTTTTCAGAGTCTGCACGATAGATGTCATTACGAGGGTAGGCTAGTCATTCATTCACTTTAACATTTTTAATTAATTTCTTTTTAACTAATTGTAATTTCGGAATCAAAAAGGTCAAAATGGATTCTTTGGATAATTTCGTATCTTTCAGTACCTTCAGCGTATTTTTGCTTTCAACAGTTCGTGAAAAGGTAACTTCACATGAATAGATAGGTAGATGTTTGCTTACTGTCGAATTTTAATAGTGTAGATAGATAGATATATGTGTTTATATTATAATAAAGTATCATTTGTAAATGTAAATAGATGATAACATTTGTGTATGTGGATTATTCCATTAAAAACCAAAATTAAAGTCACTGCCTGGTTAATGATACCCCCCATTTACACTTCGTGGGCCACCAAATTTTATTTCCGCTGACATGGACATCTTGTACGTCGTCATAGACCCCTGGCAGTCAATATAGACCACTTTGAGAATCACTGATCTAAAACGTTTGTTTCTAAAATCTTCTAATTTTGATGCTTGAATTAGAGAAAAGTGTTCAGCTTATATATTGCCTTTCCACTACTTTTTTTCGGGCGGAAAAACCATTTTAAAAGAATATCTTGCCCCATATCTGTTATTGTTAAAAAATATTTACTGTTTACAACTTTTTTGCAGCTGTATGCGTGCCTAAGTACGGCGAGAAAATGCATTATGACTGCAAAAATGGGAGGAAGCGAAAACGTGCGCAGAATATTTGATGAGCTACTTAACGTTTTCATCTGGAACGACTTGTGCACGCGCTATGGTCAAAGTTCACCACGAAAAAAAGGTGCAAATCTTAGCTAATGGCTACCTTAAAAGTTATTAACTCAATCAATTTTCGAGCAACTTTGTACAACCTGAACAACAGGTAATGTATCACTTGAGCTGAACATTAGTGACTCCGTGAATCTGAGAAAAGTGGGCATTTCGAATTAATGTTTGTAATGGTTAATGAGAAAATTTTGTATTGGAGATATTTATCTATTAATGATAAAATTTGGAAAGGAGCAATAAGTTAAATTGAATCTTAATTGAGCTATTTGTTTGCTTTGTTCTTGTAGTATATATGCGGATGAACTTAAACTGGATAAGGATAGTAAATTTTACATTCATTTTATATTGAAAATAAAAACGTATTGATTTTTAATCTGTTTTTATGGTAGTTCACTTCCTTGAGGATAAAATTGTACAAAAAATATAAGCATAAGAATATGCAGGGGCGTAGCTACCACCGTATCAGCCCTATCACTGATACGGGGCCCCCAGCAACAGGGACCCCAAAATATGTAAACACAGTCCCACTAACGGGGCTCGCATATCTACTGGTGCCACTCAGAACTAGCTTCGTCAGTGAGGATATACAATGGTTTTCAGATCAGATAAGAGTTTATTAACGTCGCACTATAAAGCCGCACAAGGACTATTGACGGAATGCCCAAGGAACCAAGCTCATCCGAAAGAGGTTTACAGCTACAAAACGATCCCCAGGAAACAACCACTCCCGCGTCCAATCTTTATTGAGCAAAATCATAGTTTACATTTAAAAGGGTAGCATACATTAAATTTACATATTGCAAATTAAAGGTGTAGCGGTATCTGAATAAACCAGTAATAGCCACCACGGGATGACGATCGTTTTGGCGTGTTGACTAAGATACTCGTTTTGGGATCAGAAGGTTCCCAGATCGAATCATTCCTACATTGGTGACCTTGACTGAATTAAGAAAACTCAACTTTCTGAACTGTCGTGGTGCCATCTACCGCAAGATAAATAAAAATAAAAATAAAATATTAAATAATAATAATAACAAATAAGAAGAAAAATAAATAAAATAGTAAATAAAAATAAGTAAATAAAACACGCTCTCCGCGTAACAAACAAACCAAAAGAAATCGTTCGCCTATCCACCAACTCACTGGTGGGAAAGTAGTGTAGCGGTATCTAAATAAACCAGTAATAGCCACCCACGACGACGATCGCTTTGGCGTTATGGCTAAGATACTCGTTTCTGGAACAGAAGGTGCTTAGATTGAATAGTCCTACAAAGGTAAATGAATAGATTTCATAATTTTGAACCATGATGAAGTAAAGATGGCACTCCCCTCTCCGAACTTTTACACCACACCAAAAGGAGGACTTTGAGCAACGACAGATTTAATGTGCATCAGCTCCTCTACACGGAGGCTCTTCACTGGCACTAGGACTAGGACTCATGACACGTTGACACAAGTTCGTGGCCATAACCAATAGGCCACCGTGGGTACTAGGTATTCAGATCGGAAATGGATTTAAAGTTATTTACCATTTCCTCTTAGTGATACCTAATATTCCAAAAATTTTGTAATATGCCAAATGATATAAACCTTAACCTAAGAAAACTATAAGGAGCCTAATGGGGGAAAAAAGTTTAGGTCTAAAAGAAGACTTAAGGCATGTGAATTTTCCTTTTTTTCTTTGCAGTTAAAGGTTTGTGTAGGACAATTATTTGTACATTTTTCTGATACTGAATGGGATGCACTTTTAGGTCACATTATAAATATTGTAATGGATATAATACTACTCTTATTTTATTGGTTATTTACACCTAATATATTGTATCGATATTTTATGAATCAGGTACATCAGAATCAAAACCTTTGTAACAAAATTGCTGACCAGTCGGAACTATATGAAATGAAGTAAACATCACTAAAGAATGGACAGAAAAATGTACATTTCATTTCGCATTACATTAAAAATTTCAAAAATATGCCCTCCTTTCTTCAACAGGAAATTCTCAAAACTTCACCAAAAGATTTATCTTAGAAATTAAGGATTAATTTATTTCCTGAAATTATTGTCGTCTCATCGTAAAAATACGACACCCTCCATTAACGCTGAAAAATTTAACTAAGGAGGAGATTTGAGATTGATATTTAAGCCAAATTTTACCCTAAACTCAAAATATGTAAACGTGAATGAAATAATATGTAAGCAAATACTTATGTGTGAGAATAACGAAATTTTATTCTAAAAGTGAAAATTTTAGATTTAGTTCGGAAGGAGATTTATTGCAGATTGATTGTTAATTAACGTTTAACTCAGAAGTATTGCAAGAGCTTTTGAGAAACATTTCGTAATTTTTTATTTAGATTAAGGTACGAAGACAATACCTGCTTTCTAAATCATTTGTTCTTGACGATACGTATATTATATAAAAATGCTTTTATTATAGATTCAAGCCTCAACAGGTATCTGTTAAAATATAGGACATACAATACATGGAATGTTTTGTAGATTGAAAATTATTGATAAGTTCCGAACTCTGAAATGAATAGCACATTAAAACATGAAGCGTTGCGCATACAAAAATAGTAAAATATTAATATTTGGAAACTTTTCTGGTTGCAAAAAAAGTTCCGAGTTTTAGGTCTTATTCTTTAGTATCTAGGCGAACACCACTAGGGGGAAGGGGTCACCGTAGCCTGGTGGTCATGGTTATGAGATCATCATAATAGGTGTATCATAAGTCCGAGCTCAAGTTCCATTGAAGACCCGATGTGTACAGAGCTTTAAATTTGCAAGTTAAATCTTCCGAGGCACGAGTGAGTGTGAATATTAACGTCACACTATTCAGGTACACGAGGGCGTTTGAACCATGTAATTTTGAACCATGGTCAAGTGATGAGGACATAACCAGAGCTAACTACTCCCCTACTAGGCTCAAACTCAAGACGACAAGGCAACGAGTCCGTTACCTTGACCTCTAGGCTTCCGTGGCCACCTGTCGAGGCTAAAAGTCGTTCTGTTGAATAGAAGGGGAGGGGGGTCACCAGCTCAGTTATCATCACTTGACCTTGGTTCAAAATTATGAGATCCGTCGCCAACAGCCCTAGCGTTGCTTTATAGTATGTGACGCTAACAACCACTCACTCTCTCAAAGACTATAAAAACGACTTTGCTAAATCTACAAAACGTTTAACAGAAGAAATATTGCACGTCATTAAGAGAAACACCTTGCGTTTTATACCTAACATTTGACCTTGACTTTAAAAAAAAGGGGTTATATATCTTTCCCAATCTATCTTTGTCGAAATCTCAAGCTTTAATTCTTTGGAGTGTTATGACAAATTAACGAGTACCTTGTTTAATTGCTAACTTAGACATCAAAGTAGCTCTTATGATTAAGTGGGTTTTTCCAACTGAAATAGAATTATCTGCCATGGATAGAAAGTAACATTTGTTACCTTCCTAATCGTCGGATCGCCAACCGCAAAACTACAATGTCCTCCCTCTCCTAAGCTGTCAAAAGACTTACTAATTGCAATAATGATTTCTACTTAAGTAGGAGGCTTGGCGACAGGGTTTGAACAATAGTCCAAGGATATTTCTAACTAATTTAAATATAGGTAATGAAAAGCAGCGATGCGGAAGGAAGCATTATCTGAGGTGCGGTTCTGAAATAATAACCTAAATTAACTTATTTCTGTTGGGACAATAGATATGTAAATTTAATTTAATTACATTCGAATTTGAATATTTTTATGAAGTTAATTGAAATTTCACCGACAATAGATTTTAATTTACTCCCATGTGTGTTTCTATATTCCTATTTAAGAATAACTTTAACAAAGGCTTATATATTTATATTCAGATTTTGAAGCTACGTTTGAACATACATTATTTCACAATTAATTTAACATTCATCTAGTTTTTCAGAACAATTTGTCCCCATGTTGAGCAATATCCTTTTGTCAAAATGTAGACACCAATAATCCTTTGTTTTGTGTGTTATGTTAATTAAAATAAATAATACATACATCAAGAACAAATATAATACGCATCTGTCAGGGGCTGGTGCATAGAACAGGGTAAGTCAAAATGAATATAGCGATTACAAACGGCTATAACAATTTAAGGGGATATGGTACGATTTACACAAAATTTTTCAATTTAATGATTTTCGTAATTTTTTTTGGTCGCCTTCTATATGTACGTATGATGTAACACAGATTTTGTGCTCAAACTTTCATAAAACACTAACCATTTAACTTTTTAAGGGAAAAACTGGAAACTTATAAAGTGATTTTAAAATGCTACTCCTCCTACAAAATTTGACGTACATATACGAAATTTAATTTACAAGTACGTCAAACTATGTATAATAAAAGTTGGTATGAATTTTGTGATAACATGATTCGTATTCGTACAATACTTCTTTTTATAAATGCTTATTGAAAATTCCTTAAAAAACACGTAAATTCTAAATTCAATTATTTTTTTAAAAAATAAGTATTGCATTGATTGAAAAATACGTACCAACTTTTATTCCATGTACTATTAGTAACAAGTGAAAAAAATTTCCAAGTATTAGACACAATAGAAAAAAAAGCCTTGGTAATTTAAATGAAGTCACACTAGTTATTTTATCCTTCTGAGATAAGTCAGTTTAAAGTTTTGATTTGCCATTGGGATGTGAATAAATACGAAAGAAAAAGTTATCACAACTCTGATTTTTTTTAAACTTAGAGCTTTCAAATTTTGTGAGAGCATAGAAAAGTATATAAAAAATAGTTTAGGCTAAAAAAATTACATTTCATTTTTTTGACCGATTTTTGTCAATTGAATCGTACTGTGTCCTCTTAATAGAAAAAAAATTCATCAATAAGATTTGACAAATTTGCAAAATGGCTGCCAAATGAGAAGCATAAAATATCTTCATAGTAATCTAAGAAATTATCAAATATCTTCAGTGATAATAACAACATTTTAATCGATAAAAAATGCTATATTTTGATTTTAAAATAACTATTGTAGAAACATTTAAAAAATAAAGCTTGATCTTTTTCCTCACCTTTAAGCACTTTAATATAGTTTCCAAGCATTTTTAATGAAAGGAATGGTTTCAAGTTTTTACTCCTAAATATGTAGATATTCTAACAAAGAATCGAGATCTATAATAAAACAAACAGCAATCTGAATATAATGTTTACGTAAACCAAAATACCCCCCCCCCTTCTCATTATATTACAATGTATGCAGAAATCATAAAAAAAAAATCCCAGTTATTTTCAATATGCTCGCTGACAGAATAAGATATAATAGCATTTTGTGTATACATTAATATTTAGTAAATAATCTTCGAATTGTTTGAAACTGACTTTTACTAAGTAATGCTTTATGAAATTGAATTGATGCATATTGAAAATTATTATGAAAAACATTTAAATATAATTAAATTTATATTCAAAGCCTTAAACCAAATACTTTGTGTATTTCTTTTGTTGCAAGTTTCATTGAAAAACTTCTTTGTAATATCAAAAACTTTCTCATGTTCTATTTTTAAATCATGTTGCTTGGAAATTTTTCTTGCGAGTATATTAGTTTCGTTTGCTTGCAAAAATATTTTATTTTAGGTTTAGATGTTCTACGCTCAATCTGTTTTCTATTAAAAGCTATTTTTTGTAGCTATTATTATTCATTGTAACGCAGACATTATTTAAAATAGATTTGTAATTGGTATATCAGATTTTCCAATAAATCGCTTAGGAAACTCAACTATTTTTTTATTCTCTAAGCTCTACTAATTGAATGTGATATTTTTAAAACTTTTATTTTGGAAAATATCCAATTTATATTATTTTTTACTTGTTTTTATCAATTTACGGGGAAATATTATTAATAGGAAATAATTCTTAGCTTAAAATTGAAGAAACTTGAGAAACATTTTTTCTCTTACATGGAGTTAAGAAAATCCCTTAATTTTTCAGATAACTGCATAAAATATTTAAAATAAAACTATGGGAATTTAAAAATTAATCTTTAATTTATGAATAATTTATCATACATGAAATTAAATGCTCTTTTATAATTGATCATAAATAATAATTATCAAAGATATTTTTTCACGTGCTTAAATAATGAACAAAATGCGATTATTAGATCCTACGATATTTTATTGTACAACAAAGTGAGATAAAATCAGATGATTGTTATGCTTAATATTAAGATTTATAAATTTCTTTAGAAGAATATGTGTTCCAACTTAGGGAAAAAAGGTCCAAATTTATTTTAAAGCATGTTATTAATTCCAAGATGTAGTTTTTCAAAAATTGTTTCATGTAGGAAAAATGTAAGTTGCTATATGAAACCGTAAAAGTAAACGAAAAAAAAAATTAATTAAGGTAAATTTTTTGAAGCACTTTACCTAGTTTTAATTTTACAGTAAATGAAAAAAAAATTAATCCAAAATGTTTATCATTAATGGCCTTAAATTTTTTTTATTTGTGTAAGTTATGAGACTAGTATCGAAATAATAATAATAATTGATTTAAGACAAAAGCAATATAAGATATCTTTAAAAAAAAATCATTTTTCATACTTTAAAATATTGACCAAAGTATAAAACATTTATTTTATATTTAAAAAAAAATCTTTAAATAATTATATACGCAGATTTCTTTAATTAGGTAAATTTTATTTCTTAAACTTGTATTAAATTAGTGTTACTCTAAAACAGAGGTGTTAAACACGTGGCCCGCCAGTACGTAATTAGCGGACCGTGGCAGTTCTTTTTAAAGTTTTTTAAGTATCAGGCTTTTAAAGTTTTTTTTTCATTTTGAAATTTATTTGAGGTGAACCTTATATAAAAATCTACACTGCTGGCCACCGTAAATGCAACACCGAGAAAGACAAGAGATAGCACAACAAAATTTATTTTGTAGATAACATGATGACCAAGTAATAATTATTAAATTTTTAGACTTCTGTGAAGTGTGGTTCCTGCCAGAATCAGTAGCCAGAGTAGCCGCCATTGTTGGAAATCACCGCTGCCACACGCCTCGGCATTGATTCAAAGGGACTTTGGATGTGTTCTTGGGGTACAGTAGACCAAGCAGCTTCCACACGTTGCCAAAGTTGATCTGGTGTGGCAGCTGGGGGTGTAATCTGAGTCAATCGTTGAGCAACCATGGACAACATGTTTTCTATCGACGAAAGATCTGGAGAGCGAGCTGGCCAGGGAAGCAATTCAATCTGGTGATTGACGAAGAACCTTTGGACAATGCGTTCCACGCGTTGTCGCGCATTATTCTGTTGAAATATTGCTGTGACCAAGCCATGAAGGTAAGGAAGGACAACTGGCTCCAACACCTTGGAGATGTAGCGCTGGCTGTTTAAAGTACCGGCAATGCGTACTAGAGGAGTGCTAGAATGATATCCAATACCGCCCCGTACCATAATACCCGGTGCAGGACCAGTGTGTTGGTGCATAACGCAGCTGTTCAGCATCCTCTCTCCACGGTGTCTCCAGACTCGAATCCGACCATCGTGGTGTTGCAGACAGATGCGTGACAAGTCAGTAAGGACAACTTCATTCCATTCTGCCGCCCACATCCTTCTTTCATCGCACCATTGGCGGCGGAGACGTCTGTGGCTCTGCGTCAAGGGTAGACCAAGCAATAGACGTCTTGCGGACAGACCACTCTGCTGTAAACGGCGTCGAATGGTACGCGCAGACACTGAATGATGCATTACAGACTCAATGTGCTGTGCTATGGTTCGTGATGTGACTGAGCGATCCGTCACTGCCATGCGCACAATTTGCCTGTCCTCACGTGAAGTGGTGCACTGAGGTGGATGCGATCGACCACGTCGGTCCGTCGTACCCTCCTGCATCCAACGGTCACATATCCACATTACAGTTTGGTTTCGTACAACACGACTATCGATTTCCCTGAAAGATAATCCACAATCTCGGTAGGCCACTATCCTTCCTCTGTGGAACTCGGATACTTAATCAAAAGCTGATCCCTGTTTTCTACCAGACATAACTGATCGTTTTTTGAAAAAACCACAAGAAGAACACAATTGCGGAACTTGAAATAGTCGAAATCTCCAAACCTTAAATAGCGCTTTGAGGTGGTGCCACAGGCGCGCGTGATGTGTGTCTACGCTGAAATTCTAATCATTTGCATATCTCACCTCCACTAATGCATGTTGTAAATTTCATGTTATTTGCATGTTTCCTTCAGGGTATTGCATTTACGGTGGCCAGCAGTGTAGTTACCAAAATTGCAAATTATATTTGAGAACATAGACTTAATCATCGTCAATATGCGTCATTTCTGGAAGATATCGAAAATGAATACCATATGATCTACTGTATTGAAATTCAATGGCTTTTAAATGGAAAACTATTAAAAGGATTTTTCAAATTCCTGGATGAAATTATAATTTTCTTGGAAACAAAAATATGAATGTGATGAATTAACAGAGGGACAACAGATAAAGGATTGCCTTTCTCAGTTGATATTACAAAGCAGCTTAATAAACTTAATTTTAAGTTTCAAGGCAAAAATTACGTTGTTACAACTCTATTTGATAGTAATAAAAATTATATTATATTTTGACAAAAATAAATAGAAAAATAAAACTTGTCTTACTTTGAAAGCAGTCAATATCTGTTGTGATTAAATGCCATAAATTAAATTTTACTGAATAACACTTACAAAATTAAATAGTTTAAAATTGATTTTTGAACAGATTTTTTTATACATATTTATCAGTAGATCTGTTTCTAAAATTTATCGTTTGTTATGCGAATAATGGCTTTGATTAGAAGCACTTTATGGCTTATGTGGGCAGTTATTTTCTTTAATGAAAAATAGCAAAAATTCGGAAAGATTAACCCCAATCAATATGTATCATCAATTTTAAAAATTACACCAGTTAAGAGTATCTTTAATCAAATCTTGATGACCTGCTTTGTATAAAAGAAACCCATGTCAAATATCGTCTAAAAAGTAATGTTAAATTGAAATGCTTAATTTTTATTATCAAATATGTATAACTTAAGTTTAAAAAATAACACATGAAATATAAAACGACTACGTATGTATAATATACTAAGAAATGCATGATACATTATAAAAATCTTATTTCATTGATTTTTTGAAGATTGTAAACATGCAGCCCCTAACTTATAATAAAATAGACCATGTGACCCATAATATCATACGAGTTTGACACCCCTGCTCTAAAAGATGTGGGTACTAGGTATCGTAGCTTTAAATCACTGTTAACTGGCACGTACACAAACAAGAACGAAGCACCTAAGGGGTAATAACTTACTCATTAAAATCCACAATCTATGTAAATCCAATGAAATTTCATGTGTAGTGTATTATTTCATAATGTCCATCATTTAAAGCGTAATTATTCAATCCACGAGTTACCTGTTTGAAGCTTGTGATACTGTTATTAGATTACCTTAGTTTCATCACAAAATTTGATTTGATGTACAGTCAAAGATTCTTGAAATGATGCTTAGTTTTATACTGTCATTCATATTAGTTTATTAGGAATTTTAAATACAATCGTTATAATCCTTTGTATAATTACATCAAAAATAACACACACTCATTGATAATTATTTAAACTACTAATGATATTACTATATAAGGTGATTTTGCATTTAAAATGAATAATTAAATGAATAATTAAACTCGATCAAAGAAGCATGTCATAATTAAAATTAAAAGCTTTAGTTCGGAAAAATATATATATTTCCTTTTAATTGTTTTAATTCAGTTTGTATTTGTAATTAAAAGTAAGAAGTAATGAAAAATCCCACACCAATTTACTTTGTGGTTTCAATGTTCTGGAAAATAAACATCAAATAGAGCATTTAAGAAACAAAATAAATTTTTAATTTGAGGGTCTATATATATATATATATATGTCAGGCCCCAGGCCTGCTGGTAAAATGAGGAGGGCATCATCTCAATAATAACTTCTTTATTTTGCTTCAATTACATAAAATCCAACATGGCGGCCCTTTGGCGCGCAACCAAGTAGAACAAAAGACAACCAATTCGGCGAAGAATCACCAGCTAAGCCTTTTCGAGTATGCGTTCTTTTTCGTCAGCGCTCGCTCCACCTTTAAATAGGCTTATTTACCCACAAATCCTTACGCGATGGTAAAGAGTTCACTCTATTTTCATTTATTACTTACTTAATTTTGAAGCTAAACTTTTCAAACCTGACATATATATATATATTAAATTATTTGTAAGCTATCTAATCTTTCGATAGCTTAAAAATAATTCAATATATATTATAGGCTCTATAATATACTATATAACATACTATTGCCTATTTATATTATTAGGGTCTTAATAAGTAATACATAAAAAAAATTACAGTTGACTTTATCTAAATATGTTCTTTATTTTAGAAGCTTAATAAATGTTTTAGCGTTAGCATCAAAATTCTTTAATTCTGATCTATTTAAAGTGATAAAATGGAGCGATAACACAATGTACATTAATCACAGTATACAATAACTATTTGTAGGTGTATGCGTAAAAAAGAAAACAATTATATATGTTGGAATCGTATAAGAATTACAATGTATATACATATATGAGCATCGCTAAATATTGAAACATACTAATTTAAGTCGGCAAGACTGAAATCAGAAATATTTAATTCGACAGCAATACATTCCAATGTTAATATTGTTCTATGATTTTCCTGACTTATAGATGACATCCTATTTTATTAAACTACACATTTTTTAAAACTTATATTATTCCTTTATGTACAAAATATGTTCCGTGTTTCATCTCATTTAAAGCAAAACATACTTTTAACTTACATGTTAAGCCAAAAAATGGCGGATAAATTGAATGTTTTTAAAGACCACTTTATGATAATCTGTAAAATGTGTGTTAAAATAATATTTTTAATAATAAATATTGGAGTAATTTGCTCCTTAAAATTGTATTCCACAGTTGATTGTTGTTCTTTTTTAACTAAACACGTATATATTGGCTTAAGCAAAGACTACTTCAAAATTGATAGTTATCACTCATCAAAAACTTAAATAAGTATCTAATTCATAAACATTGTTACTATTATTTGACACTTCGAGAACGAGATATGTCAATGAGAACGAAACGATTTCTGAGCAAAAATTGAATTCATTTGGAAGATTATTCATTCGGTTGTTTAGATCTTATTATAATAACTACAATATCAGATTTTTGTCAACATGTGTGTAATATGAAAAGTATAACACATGAAAGGTAAAACTAGAAATCACATAAAATACATGCATGATCAATAAGAAATATAATCCAGTGATCTATTCTTTATAACTAAACACATATTCCTTTACTTATACATTCAAATATACTCTTAAATTTGCTTACTACATTCATTTTCTGCCTCCCTTATTTAAAATTAATATTATTACTTTAAAAGGAGTACTTCAAATAAGTTAAAGATTTTTGAAGTTCTCGTACTTATATAATAAATTGTCTACACACATTATAAATAATTGGTTATTTACAAAGAAAAAAATATTATTGTAATAAAATATTTTCTTCTTCCAATTTCTAGATTTCTGGTAGCTTTTATTTTATTCATTAATAAGTTTATATTTATCAAAATATTTACTTTTCGTTTTAGTTTCTAACTAAAATTGCATAAAATTACATTATTTTAATTTTAAAACCGGATATAATATTCAATACTAATAACAAAAGCATGATTAACAAAGGTACTGCACAAGACAAATGTATGGTTTGATTCACATCCTGTTATAACACACAAAATTCAAGTTATATTAATTAATATCAACGAGGTAATACATTTATAATTTTCTATTTTAAAATATGATTTCACATTGACGTAATTAAAATTTAAAACACGCAAATTGAAATGTATAATTATTTCAGCATATTACGTCATTATTAGAAAGTTAATTAAAACTTCAATTTTCTCATTATTGTAATAAATGGGAAAATGGAAACTGAAATGAAATCCTTGACATAATCGATTATAGTTATACAACGAGATTTACTTATATATGTATTATTGTTATCGATAAAAAATTGATGCTTTATTAAAATTATTTAAAGCTTTATTAATTTAAAAACAGCATTGTAGATAAGCTGTTTATTAGAACATAAGTGGTGGAATAAATATTTAAATCTCATTAAATTCAAATGCGTGAAAAATTTGTTTTCAGTATATTTAATCATTAAAATGTTACATGTCGCCCAACCGGTATAGTGGTTAGCGACGCTGACTGTGGTGCCGCAAGGACTGGGTTCGACTCCCGGAGAAGACATGGATGTTTATAAATGTATAGTGCCTTTGCGGCAAGGGAGTACTCTAAATAGACTTCGAGCCGCAAGTCCTCTCGCGTGGCTAGTGGAAGGGGAAGAGAGGTGGGGGCTGAGGATTTTTCCCTCTAAATTGGGGTGGAACCAAGAAAAATTGTACTGTCACCTGCATGGTGCTCAAAGCTAAGGATAACGACAGGCGTAAAAATTCTAGTCTTTAACCACGATGAATTTCGTGAGCCTCGATCTGATTTCGTCAGGCAGGTGGCATTAGTCACAACAACAAAATATTAAATTGAGAAAAGAGTGTAACAAAAATGAAAAAAATACGTCATTAAAATATTGAAAATAATAATTATAAGCAAGATTTTAAGGTAAAAAACCACAACCATCTTTAATTTAATTTTTTTTAGTAAAAATCCTTTTTAAAGGGTTGTTTAAGCAATAAATGTTTTTTCTTTTTAAAATGACTTCTAAAATCCTTCGATTTTTAAAATTTTTTATCTTTCTTCAGTTTGAAAAAATATGCTTATTCAGAAATTAAAACTGAAACTCCAATTAAAGTCTAATTCTTTGATGAAATTTTATTAAAAGACCTGGTCTTCCAGTTAAAAGAATTATATTGAAAGTTTTTTTTTACCTATTTAAAATTAATTTATCATTATTTTAATCGCATGGTATAAAATTCTTTAAAATTTACAAATTATTTAATACTGACGTAATAAAGAAGTGTTATACAATGAATTTTCTCAATTAAAGAGAAATGAACATTTAGATATTTTCAACTAAACAAAATCTGTGAACACAGGCAGAAAATGCCATTCTTATTCAGTAAAGTAGCTTCTTTTCAGGTACTTTTAAAATTTTATACGTCTTTACTAATTTCAATTTCATTTTCTCAAGTTACTTCAGTCTGTCTAGTTTCGAATTCAGTGACCTTCAGCAACTCTGCGCATGAGTGAGTTTCTGCAGGCGACTTGGCATGGTATTCCAATCCAGTAACAAACTTTCCAATTTCCAAGTTCAATTAAAACGCAAACGGTCTAATAATTAAACTGCATTAAAGCGGAAAAAACATCAGAAAAAATTGCATTAGAAATTAAATAAGCCACGTAATCTAAATTATTTTTCTATGAATTTATTTATCGAATCATCTACTTCACAAACTTTCCATGTGAAGTACTGCAGACAGAGTTTTACTATTAACAGCAAAGACGGCAATCAATTACACAGATTTATTTTTAATATCCAAGTGCATGCGATACATTAGAATCTTAAATATATATACATATAATATAAGAATATAAAATAAAATACTAAGTGAGAAAGTATATATATATATATATAAGTTAAAATTTTCTACTATGTAGAGATGTATAATTAATAATCACAAAAACTGAAAAAACCGAAATTGTAAGATAAACCTGATATAAGATTTTAGAAAGGATATATTTGAAATTATAAAAATAACAGAATTAAAAAAATATATGGATGCTACAGTATTATATACATTGCTGACTTAGGATATAAAACGAAATTAGGATATATAAAACAATTTATATAAAAGTGGGGTTGAACATGTTTTTTTGGACACAGCCAACCTTCTCCCTTTCTGTAAATAATACTGAGCAAAAAACCTATTGAAAGTAATTGATAGAATATCTATAAATCCATTACAAGAAAAAGGAAACTTACTTAAAAATTGCATTAAAAAATGCATAGCCCGAGCGAAATCTGAGTACAAGGAACAAGTTATTGCCATATTCTAGCCCAAATACAAATTCAAAGCATGGAAATGGCTAAATAGAAGCTCTAATAAAAAGTATGAAAAAGTAGAAATATGAATTTCATTCTAGGTGGCTTAAAGAATAAAAGACCTCTATAAAAAGAGCGTGCAATTTGAATTAAGTAGGTTGAAACTAATAGTTGGTTTTCTTATGTGTACATTTGAAAGGGGAATACTACTTGAGGGATCTTTGATTTAATTATAACTAAATTTCAAATAAATAAATTTAATTTATTGATAAGATTAAATAGTTTTTAAAATTAAAAGCTTTATGGAAAAATATGACGAATTAAATTAACATTTAAAATTTCAAATCAATCTTAAGCACATAGTAGATTCCTGAATCCAGCACTTAAACACGTTGAAATCTCAAACCCAAAATACTACAGAGGTTCACTCAATCAATGATATATCATCATTTAACAAATATTTTTAAATTAATGGATCCCCACTGTATCACCCAAGATCGATGTTAAGTGAAGCATTTAATGATTTTAGAGATGCTCATAGTTGTCTTATAAGAAAAATATCGTCAGTGAAACGGAATACTCCGAGAATAAGAACACGGGACAAAATTATATATTAAATAATTAATAAACAATTATTTATCATTTACTTTTAAGAAATAAAGAATTATTAGAGAAACGTCTTTTTGAGTCCTGTTACAATGAACAATTATGGAATCACATACACAGACGCGCATATATATATATATATATATATATATATATATATATATATATATATATATATATATATATATATATATATATATATCAGGAATAAAAAAGTAATGATTCCCTGTACAGAAGGAAAATACATAAATATCCTTTAAAATAAGCATTTTGAAATCTCTGGAATTTCTTATTTGCAGTTTCTCCAGCAAATAAGAGAATTCCTGGACTATTTTAAATCCCCTTTTTTGTCATAAAAATTATCAGCCTTAAAGTTTCATTTTAATATAAATCAGTAAAATTAAATTGTGACATAAAAGTACTCTTGAACGTTTTCCTGAATGATATAATGCGATTAGTTAACCCTAGTCATGTTCTGGTGCAGGGTGGCGAACCTTTATGGATCAAAGTGTTATTTTTACTAAAGAAATGTTTAATGAGGTATAGACGTGCAGTCAGACAATTTTAACTTTGTGAGTATTGGGAAAATAATAAAACTAAATTCTAACAACATTAAATTCTTTATTTACTACGAAAAAAATACATTTTGCTCTGTATAGTAGTAAAAGTTTTAGTTATACGTATAATTCAAATTAAGGTAACATTAGTGTGACTTCTGTTGTTGCAGATTAGATGACAAATAACTTATATTAGGATTGTAGGGTGTTACTTTTAGCAGAATGCATGCTGAATTGGAGTTATCAGCCAAACGGTTTCTAAGCGAGTCTTTAATGTTATTCATCTCTGAAAATGACATGCTGGTATAAGCCGATGAAAATGTGGTTAAAATAGATTGAGCCAGCTTCTTCAAGCAGTCAAATGTGTCTGAAATCAAATTCTATGTTTCAAAAATTTCGTTACTGGCGTCTTTACTTATATTACTTGTTAATCTTTCTATTTCAATTAATTCCAACTTTTTTA